>CM028134.1:896677500-897170000 GCA_016271365.2 Neoceratodus forsteri
AATGTTAATAAACTATCTCCTGAAACACCTGAAAAGATCGTAGACATCTTGCTGTGTATGTAAGTTGCATGTTAAGCAAGGTATTGTACTGTCTGACTTTACTCTTGTTCTATTTGAAAATCAAGTTTAATAAAAAGTTAAATGTTTAAAAAGTGTCAGTGCTACAGCAATAGCAAATACCATATTTCATTGAATAAAAACCATCCTCAAATAGAAGCCACAGGTCATAATGAATACTTTTAATAAAAGCTGACCACAGATAGAAGCCACGGCTTCTAATCATGGTTGAAGTCATGTCAGATAAAGCAAAGTAGGTGGGACTATGATTTTTATCTCTACAGAGATGGTTATTGTATTTCTTTTTAAATTTTTTATCTTAATGTATGTCTGTTGTACTTATTTTTTATGAAGTTGACCAGTAACAATTAAGCAATAAGGCATGACAGGGTGTTCATTATTGTGGGATAACAGCACACCTTGGGAAGTGAAGCCCAAGGAGAAGCCAAGGGCTTTACACACCAGAGAAGTGCCGTTATCCCTCAATTACACACACCCTAGAATGCCTTACTACAATTATAAAATGGTTTCCCTTATTTTTTTTTTATTGTAGGACCAAGTAATGAGGTTCAGAAAGTTAGGTGTTTCTGACCTGTGCTGTTGTGCTAGGATAACAGCATGGTCATGGGACTGGATTCCACCATTCACAGTACATTATTTCTCTTACCCATTTTATAACATACTTGATCATATTCACGATGTGTAATATTTTCTTTTTCATACTTAAAAATTTGATTTTGCAATACAAGTTGCCCTCAAATATAAGCCGCAGGTCAAAACACAAAATTTGAATAAAAGAAATAGGTATGTTGTAGTGGGGGGAGGGGGGATGCAATTGGTACAATGTGTGCAGATATGCCATATGTGGGGGAAGTGCAGGTAGTTTCGTTCTGGCACATGGAGCAGTGTGGGGGAACAGCACAGTGTGGGCAAGTATATTATGGTTGACAGCTCTAAGAGCTACAGCAAGACAGACTGCAGAACTGCACAAGTAATTTAGTTACAGCATCTTGTGTTTATCACTTGACAGTTTATTCACATTTTCATACAAACCAAAACAATCAATACTTAGTCTTAATAGTATACACATTCTTCTGTGGATGACAAGTCTAGAAGCAAGTGAACCTTACAGTATAGCATACCTAAGTCGAACAAGAACAAAACTAAAAACCTGGATGCATTTGATGAGTCAAAACTTTGTAGAGTTGGTAAATTGCGGTAAACTGCCCTACCACTTATCAAAGACAGGTTTCATTTGAGCAAGACTGTAATTTTCTTTAGTGTTAAAACATCCATAGACTCAGTTAACCAGTCTACAGAAGAAGAGCCCAATGCGTCAAGCTAATAGTGGTGCATTTGCTTTTTGCAAGAAATAAAACCAGCACTTTTTGATTTTCCTACCCTGATTCTTGTCTTACCTACCTTATTGTTATTGTTTTTTGTTTCTGAGATATTTACCTTCATGATTTTATAATACACCATGAAGTGTGACCCTAGATAGCCAGAAAGTCACACCATCAGGCCAGCTTCAGAATGTTTTCTTACTCAAATATGAAATAGAAACCTTGCAATTTGGGGAGAAAAGTAAAAAAACTGCAACATATATTAAATACACGTTACAGTTTTCCACTTTTCTCCCAAATTGTGAGGTTTCTCTTCCATATTTGAGAAAGAGAACAGTTTGAAGCTGGCCTAATGGTGTGCTATGCTGGTTATCTAGGTTCACACTTCATGCCTATTGCAGTGCTACCACTTGGGTCACAACATGTGGCACTGCAGTTGCGGCAGCATATGGGCAGAGAAGGATGCACACACTGATGTATCTGATGTGTTGGCACCAGGGTTTTTTCTTGCATCCCTAAGGGAAAGACCATAGGGAGAAAAGAAAGGATACAGCAGGCTCTGACTGGGCAGATGATGCTTTAGTCTGTCCTCCAGTGTTTTAGGGCTTCCTTCTCCCACTCTTGTGGATGATTTCAGGCGCCTCCTCGCCCAATGCTGGCAACTAGATATCGGAGAGTGCCTGCATTAGAAATGAACAGGAGGGCCCCACCCAGGGTTTCTGCAGTGATTGTCTGGTTGAGTGGCATTCTGGGGTCCCAAGAAGTGTAAATCAGAGCAGCTCCTGGACAGGGTGACCACAAGGAGTAAAAATAGAGTTAGAAAAAACATTTGTGGGTAAACATAATCCTGCATTTATGAAAATTCCATAATACACAGCTGGGGTTTAATGCAAAGAAGTGCAAGATCATGCACATAGGGAAGAGAAACCCTGAAGCCACCTATAGGCTGGGGGAGAGTTGCTGGCAGTCACAAGGGAAGAAAGAGACTTGGGCATCATCATCACCAATGACCTGAAATCATCCAAGCAGACCACTAAAGCAGTAGGTAAGGCTAGAGGGATGTTGGGGTGTATTAGTAGGGGTATCACAAGTCAGAAGAGGGAGGTAATAATCCCTCTTTACAAGACACTGGTTAGGCCCCATCTGGAGTACTGTGTGCAGTACTGGAGGCCACACCTTCACAAGGACATTAACCAAATTGAGACAGTCCCGAGAAGGGCAACCAAAATGGTGCAGGGACTGCATCAGAAAACATATGAGGACAGATTAACCGAGTTCAATATGTATACCCTAGAGCAAAGGAGGGAGAGAGGTGATATGATTGAAATATTCAAACACCTTAAGGGCATTAACAAGGTGAAAGAGTCTAACATGTTTCAATATAAGAAAAATAGCAGGACAAGAGGACACAGCCTGAGATTAGATGGAGGCTGATTAAGGGGTAATGTGAGGAAGTTCTTTTTCACAGAAAGGGTGGTGGATGCATGAAACGGCCTACCTCAGGAAGTGGTGGATATGAATACAGTGCAGGGCTTCAAACAGGCATGGGATAGGCATAAGGGAGCAATACAGATGAGTATGAATAGATAGGCAATTGACATAGCAAAGGCCAATGGCACATTCATAAGGTAGGAAAAAAAATGGGCAGACTGGATGGGCCTTGTGGTCCTTATCTGCCGTCAACTTCTATGTTTCTAACCCATTAATATAAGAGGAGCATTAAATTATGGTTATGTTGTTGGATCCTATCTGCAAGTGGGTTCAAATATTCTTTGGTATTGGTATGTCAAGAAAGTGCAAGCTGTGGTATCAGGGTGCCTCTGTTTGGCTACTTATACAAGTGAAGTGCTGAGTAGTACGTCTTAGCTATATCCTGCCCATGGTGAACTGAATGCTTTAACATTCACCTCATAGGTCTAGAATGTCTAAAGAATGTAACATCCTCCATTTCCCTTTATTCATACCACTTTTGCCTTCCAGCTGAAGTTTACAGGTTCAAGCCCTACTTATAAAAAATATGAAGAAAACTCCATCTGCCAATTGCCTAGCACAGCATGTGTAACTATAGACCTGCACATGAAAAGAGAGCACTCTTTATTAAAGGTGCCTTTTCCATATGAGATTTAAATAAGGTCAAGCCTGTTTTGAGGGAACTTAATATATAGTACAGCATTTTCAATAGACAGAAGGCATTAACTGCAGCCCCTTTGAAAACTTCACTCCTCCAGCTCCGCAGGAGACAAATGCATCTTTGGGAGCCCTGGCTGTCACATACTGTACAAATAATCTTTAGCAATACAGAAGCATCAGATCTCTATTTCTGGCCAATTTAGTTTCCAGATATTCTGCAGAATAGAAATAACATGCTTGTCAAAACATTGTCTGCAAATATGCACACAGCACTGCAGGTTACAATAAGCAAAATCATCTAAAAACTATTTTATATAAGATGTCTGGGTACTGAATGCATGTACCCCTCCTTGACAGAATCGGTACAAGGGTGTTGCATATGGCATCATCAATTATCCTACTATTTTTCTTTTACAATCTGTATTTATACTGGCTGCTAATACCCCTCTTGGGATTGCCTTCCCCTATTGTACCTTTTAACCCCTCCTCCTCCCTGTCTTCCAGAATGCACTTTGAATGAGTTAGCATCACTTCAGTGTGCCTTCCAGGCCAAGACTGTGAATAAGCAAACCATCAGTGAAGAACTACAGCAAGAAGAGGAAAATGTACACCACATATGTATTACACCATGTAAACAATGGGACCACCTAACTTTATGTTGTCCAAAAGTACCATTTTGTAAAATCTTAAAATCATTATGAGCTAATGCCTTAGGGGAGTTTAGTTTCAGAAAGCAAGTGGGAGGGCCGCAAACAGGGAAAAACAGTGCAAGAGATGAAAACAAAAGCATCAACAGAAACAATTCCTGCACCAGTCTCAGTTACAAAAAGTCACTGAAAAGAAAATCGAATGAGCCAAAACATATGAAAAGGCTTATTTTATTGTGCAAATGCACGGCATGTGTAAACATTTTTTTTAGTTTGCTGACCAGGAGAGAAGGACTTGGCACTTCAGCTATTTTCAGACTCATCTAGGGTGGAGGGGGGATACATGGAATCCAACTGAAACTGTTTAGAAAACAGCAGCAATGGATTAGTAATTGAATAATAAGGAGCATAATAGCTACAGACTGGAAATAGAAGAAGCATAAATTTGATAGCGATAGTAATGATTTTGCATTGGGGCATATTTTGATATGAGGTAAAAAAGCAGAAAACAACCGAAGTTCATATTAAAATGTACCCAAGGAGTGATTGACACTTCAGTCACAAGCACCTCTGACATGGAAAATTGATCCTCCTCATCTTTACTAGAGCACAATAGGGATATCCCTTGCGGCCAACCTCCGATGCCAGTGAAGTACCCCAGCAATCCCTGTTGCCGCATTGCAGCCCCTGACTGATCAGATTCCAGGAGGAAGAAAGAAGATGAAGGGTAGGAAGGAGAAGGTGGAGAAGGGAATCATCAAGGGAAAAAGTGCAAGATTCCCAACTTGAACAGAGCAAAATATTACCAGTGGATATTATTGATACTTCAGATTACAGTATATGCTATCTAAAACTGAACTGGGTGCCTTATCTAAAGGATTAAACTCTGTGCCCACAAGAACTACTGTATTAATAAATTCAAGACTATGGTAGATCTGCAGAATATCATTTGAATGTTTTATCTGAAATGTCTTTATTCCAATAAAGACACCGTGTCGGAGTAGCACGGGGAGGAGGAGATTGATGTCCCGAGTAAGAGTGGTAATAGCAGTATGATGAATTTTTGTAAGAAATCGGCTTTTGTGCCACCAATGAATGCAGCAGTTCTGACATTAAATAAGCTGGTTGAAAGGGATTTCCCTTTTTTAGGAAAAACAGTCACTTACATATGTAAATTGCTTGATGATTGAACATATGACCTTAAAATCATTAACTTGTATAAGGAAATAATGATCAAGCCAGTAGACAAATCGTTATTACGAGCATGTCCTGGTACGACTCTGAGCTTTTAAATCAGCTCATTGGTGACTCTTTTTACTCAAAATTATCATGTGACCCAACTAGAAAGAAGAGGCATAGTACTGAGACTGCGCTTGTTCGGGTGCTCAATGATCTCCTGATGGCGAGAGATCAGAAAAGATGCTCCACCTTGGTCCTTCTTAATCTCTCCTCAGCATTTGACACTGTGGACCATGGGGTACTGCTTGAACACCTGAGGTTCATCTGTGGCCTATCTGGTACAGTCCTCAGGTGGTTTAAATCCTTCCTCACTGGCAGAACCCAGAGGGCGGTGTCGGGGATTTATTCCTCCGACCCTTTCTCTCTCATATGTGGGGTCCCTCAGGGTTCAGTGCTGTCCCCCATGTTGTTTTCGGTGTACATGCTGCCCCTCAGAGACATTGTAAGTTAAGGGACATGGGGGTAGTCATATCAGATGACCTAAAGGTGGGCAAGCAGTGTGAGAGAGCAGCAAGGAGGGCTGGGGGGATACTGGGATGCATAGGGAGAGGCATCACCAGTAGAAAACAGGAAGTTATTATCCCTCTGTACAGACAGCTGGTGAGACCCCATCTGGAGTACTGCGTGAAGTTCTGGAGACCCAATCTCCGCAAAGACATAGACAGGATGGAAGCTGTCCAGAGGACAGCAACTAAAATGGTGCAGGGTCTGCACCGGAAGACATATGAACAGAGAGTTAAGGAGCTTAATATGTATAGCCTCAAGGAAAGGGGGAAGAGGGGGGGACATGATAGAAACTTTCAAGTACCTCAAGGGAATCAACAAAGTCCAAGAGGGTAGCATCTTTCAAAAAAAGAGGTGTGCAAGAACAAGGGGACACAATTTGAAGATGGGGGGGTGGCTCAGAGGTAATTTAAGGACGCATTTTTTCACAGAGAGGGTTGTGGATGCATGGAACAGCCTTCCGGAGGAGGTTGTGGAGTCAAAAACATTGGTGGAATTCAAGCATGCATGGGACAGTCATAAGGCAATTCTACGGGTTGGGGGTAGGAAGAAATAGGCTGCTGGTTAACTAGGATCTGCAGCTTATCCATTAGGTAGGGAAATGGGCAGACTGGGTGGGCCAAGCCATCAAATTCTATGTTTCTATGTTTATGTTTGTATGTTTCACTGCTATGCTGATGATACCCAGCTCTACCTGTCATTTGCACCAACCAGGATAGAGCACTCTCGGTATTTAATAACTGCCTCACTGAAATCCAGGACTGGATGAATTCCAGCTGGCTGAAGCTGAACTCAGGAAAACTGAGGTGATGGTTGTGGACCCGGGCGCCAGACAGAGGGGTCGGGGGCTGGTCAGTCTATGGGGCTTTTCCTAGGGGGCTCCCAGATTCTTAACTCTGAACGGGTGCAGGACCTGGGGGTGATCCTTGACAATGGGCTGACACTGTGATCTTAGGTGTTGGCAGTCATCAAGTCATCCTTTTACCATCTGAGGAACATTACCAGGGTCAAGCACCTAGTTCCATCTGGTGATCTTCCCATGCTGGTCCATGCCTTTGTGACCTCGCACCTTGATTATTGCAACTCCCTGTATCTAGGGCTACCCGGGGTTGATATCTGCCACTTGCAGCTGGTGCAGAACGCTGCAGCCCGGTTGTTGACAGGGACTCCTCGGACATGTCACATCACACTGGTGCTGTGTGAACTGCACTGGCTGCCAATTCAGTGGCGGATCACCTTCAAAGTTGGACTCTGATTTACATGGCCTGGACCTGGACTACCTGAAAGAGCTCCTGTTCCCCTACTGCCCTGGGTGATCACTCCACTTGGCTGACAAGGGGTTGCTAGAGATTCCAAGGGTATTTTTAAAATCATCGAGGGCCCTGCATTCATGTATGTGGCTCCAGTACTTCGGAATTCTCTACCCTGTCAGCTATGGGAGTGCATGACCTTGGGGGGCTTCAAGCAGGTCCTAAAAACTTATTTATGGTGCCAAGCCTATTCAGACTGATCTTATTGTCCTTACTGAATTTTGCTGACTTTTTGCATGTATACTTTGTTCTAACTTCATTGTGTTTTAGCTATTTTATGTCAATGCGCCTTGATATCTTTGAAAGGTGCTGTACAAACAAAGTTATTATTATTATAATTGTTGTTATAAACCATCTCCTTCAAGAAAGATATCAGTGTTATTTCATGAGGCAATGCTTCAAGGAGTGATAAGCAAACAATGGCATGAATTCCTATCTGTAGATTTCCCCATATGTCCAACCATTTATATCCTCCCGAAGGTGCACAAAAATCATGAAATTCCCCCTGGGCAGCTGATAGTTTCAAGCATCAACTTCCTAAAAGAACCTTTAGCCCAATTTGTTGATGCCCAAACCCATATCAAGAATGTGGCCAGAAGTTTGTGATCATACATACTATGCATGATACTGGCCACATTCTTGAAGCCTTGGATATAATTCATTTTGAGCCTGAGTGGCTCCTCTCTACTTTTTATGTAAGCACACTGCATGTAATCTATAACCCAATACAGGCCATGGATGTATGGGGGCATTAATGCACACCCCAGGTGCATTGTGAGGTATGAAGTCAAAAGCTGACTGACCTGCAACCACCCAGGAAGTGCACTGATGCCAACCATACACCCATGGCATAGAGTGGCTTATTGGACTTGGGTTATTTGCCTTAAAAAATAAAATAAGTGAAACTGTTGTTTTTGGTTTTTTTTTTAGTTTAAAACAAGTGAAATTTATTGTTATTCTGCTGATTGACAGTAGTTTTTAAAACAGGCAGCATATGTTGGGACTGAGTTTCAGTGGGCAGGCGCTACTCCCCCTCCAGGCTAAGGGACCTACACCCCTTCGATAGTCCCCCTTTGCAACCCAAGGAAGATAGGCATTGTCGTGCCTTGGAGATTGCACAGAGGGGGCAGAAGGGGGGGGACGGGCCAGGTGGAGAGGTACAGAGTGGGTAGATAAGGGTGGTGAGGTCAAGGAGACACCCTGGGGTGAAATGGGTCCAGGACAGGGGTTCTCGATGCCTGGTACCCATACCCAAGGGTTTCACTGACAGTGGGCAAGTAGCCCATTCCTCTAAGGCCTCTCATCCAACTTGGGCGGTGTTATGTAATGCCAGGTCAATAAAGAACAAGACAGCAATAATTGCTGATCTTGTTGAGTCATCTGACCTGGCTTGCATCACTGAGACCTGGCTGGACGAGAATGCTGGTCCCATATTGGAGTCAGCTGTTCCAGCTGGGTACTCTGTGATACACCGTCCGAGACTGGATCGGGGGGGGGTTGCTATTTGTTTTTAATTGGAATTGGGCCTTATAGAGATTCCAGTGGTGACCACTAGATCCTTCAAGTGTATCATGGGAGCAGGTGTGGGTAGCAGAATTCTACTCGTCTACTGTCCACCTGGTGATGAGAAAGTTTTTCTGCAGGAAGTTGCAGACTTCATTGTTGACATGGTGTTGGAACCCTCCTGGTGGTTGGTCCTTGGGGATTTCAGTGCCTGGGTTGATAATGAACTCTCGCATTTTGGCCAAAACTTCGTCCAACTGATGATCTCATTGGGCTTTTGACAGGTTGTTACTGCTGCAACCCATATTCAGGGTCACTGTCTGGATCTGGTGTTCACCCTGGGGATGGAGGTCACTGAATTGGTGGTGGAACCAGTTGGGTGGTCGGACCATCACTCTATAAGGTTCAATTTTTCGGGCCCCCCCATGAGACCGCCCTCTTTGGAGATGGCCCGGTACTGCCCTTTGAGGGGAATAACACTTGAGGGTCTGTTGGCAGTGCTGGACCTATCGAGTTGGCCCGTGGAGTGCATGGATCCAGACATCCTGGTAGTGCACTATAATAATACGGTGCTGAGGGCCCTGGATTCCATAGCGCCTGTCCGAGTGTGCCCCCTCTCCCTCCGCCCTCGGTCCCCTTGGTTTGACGGGGTATTGAGGGAGTTGAGGAGAGTAGGGTGAAGGTTGGAATGCTGTTGGCAGAAAACCGGCCTGGAAGGGGACAGACTTAGATTGATCACCCATTATTCGGACTATCAATCAGAAATCTCCCATAAGAAGGCAGAGTTCTTGTCCAGGGAAATAGCTGCATCAAAGAATCGACCAGCTCAGCTCTTCCAGACCGTGGACAAGCTGTGCAATCCAGCCTGCCTGCGGGGTCGGAGAGCCTTTTCACAAATAAAGTGTGATGAATTTGCTCAATTCTTTGATGATAAGGTGACATTGATCAGGTTGGAGATCAGCAAAATGCATTCAAATGAGCAAGGTGGTGAGCGATGCAAGGCCACAGGCCCTCGGTCTGCCTGGACAGACTTCGACCAGCCAGCGATCAGGGATATCATGAAGATTGTCCAGGACTTGCGACCGACTTGCTGTAGTTTGGACCCTGGTCCTACGCGCTTCCTTGTGAGGTGCATGGATGTGATCGGACCGGTCCTTGCTGAGATAGTCTGGTGTTCGTTGGGCCAAGGGGTGTTCCCGGAGTCTCTGAAGGAGGCCATTGTGATACCCCTTTTAAAGAAATCTTCCCTCGACCCAGACTGTCTCGCCAACTACAGACCGATCTCTAACCTGCCCTTTTTGGGCAAGGTTATTGAGAAAGTAGTCGTGTTGCAGCTTGAGGACTTTCTTACCACCCATGAAGTCTATGATCCTCTCCAGTCTGGTTTCAGGAAGAGGCCTAGTACCGAGACAGCATTGGTTCGAGTACTGAATGATCTCCTAATAGTGAGAGATCAGAGGAGTCATTCGATCTTGGTCCTCCTTGATCTCTCTGCAGCATTTGACACCGTTGACCATGGGATGTTGCTGGAATGCCTGCGGCTACTCTGTGGACTGTTGGGGACAGTCCTCAGATGGTTCCATTCTTTCCTCACAGGCAGAACTCAGAGGGTAGTGTCATGAATTTTTTCCTTGGCTCCCTTTGCTCTGCCTTGTGGGGTGCTGCAGGGTTCTGTGCTTCTCCCATGTTGTTCACAGTGTATATGCTGCCATTGGAAGACATTATAAGGCATTATGGGCTGAGATTTCACTGCTATGCAGATGACACTCAGCTCTATACGTCCTCTGTACCTGAACAAAATGATGCATTCTCAGTCTTTAACAACTGCTTCGCTGAGATCCAGGACTGGATGAGTGCTAACTGGTTTAGACTGAACCCGGGCAAGACTGAGATGCTGGTGGTGGACCCAGGTCAGCGTGTAGAGCAGTTGACTCCTGGGCTTCCTTCTGGCCTTGTGTTAGGGGGTAACCAGTTAAGACCTTCTGAACAGGTGCGGAATCTGGGCGTAGTGCTTGACAGCGAGCTGACGCTTAAGACACAGGTGTCAGCTGTTGTCAAGTGCTCTTTTTACCATCTGAGGAACATAGCCCGGGTAAAACACCTTGTTCCGCACAATGACCTTCCTGTGTTGGTTCACGCCTTTGTGTCCTCGCATCTTGACTACTGCAGTGCTCTATATCTAGAGTTACCGGTGGTGGATCTCCATCATCTGCAGGTGGTGCAGAACGCTGTAGCCAGGTTGTTGACTGGGTTATCAAGAACATGCCATATCACACCTGTGCTGCACAAATTGCACTGGCTGCCGGTGTGATGGAGGATCACCTTCAAGGTGGCATTGCTGACCTATAAGACCCTACACGAACAGGGACCAGGTTACTTGCAAGATCTCCTCCAGCCCTACCGCCCTCTCTGCCCACTCCATTCCACCAATGAGGGATTGCTAGAGGTTCCCAGGGTTCGTCTTCAGTCATCTGGGGTCAGAGCTTTTTCCTTTGTGGAACTCTTTACCTCTTGGGATTAGAGAGTGCTTGTCCACTAAGACTTTTAAAGCTTCTCTGAAAAGTTATTTATTTGAGTTAGCTTTTGAAGATAACAGTTAGTTTATTCTGCTGCCTTTTCAATGTTTAATATATGCATTTCTTATTGGATGTCTGTTGTTATATTTATTTTGTATCTGCGCTTTGGTTTTTTGAAAAGCGCATTATAAATAAATGTTGTTGTTGCATGGAAAAGTGGTTCACAACAATATACAAGAATTGAATTAGTTTTGTTATTGCAGGGTTAATTTAACAAATTGATGTGTGAAGTTTTTTTAAACAAAAGTATTCCAAATAATTTTTTGGTGATGTTTACATTTGTTGACATCACGAATCATTGAACTGCAAAGTGCAAAGTGGAGCAAGTGGAAGAAAAAGTTAAACTGCAAAACAAAGACTTTTTTTTAACCACTCTGCATATCGTTGACTTGAGTGATACTGAGCATCATGTTTTATCCCTTGGAAAAAACATTCCTTATCGGCAGTTAGTATCAGTGATCCCTGCTGTCCAATGGCCACACTTTCTTTCTCTCCTCATTGGCAGTAACTGACCCCTGCTGTCGAATGGCCACCACTCTCTCACTCTCTCTCTCTCGGACACTGGTGGAAATTCAGCTCATGTGCGGTTGTTAAGTAAGAGCCATTGGCTCTTGTGGAAAGTGCAGTCACTGATTTCATCCCTGCTGTTCAACAGCCCCACAGGATGCTATGTTACAGCTATCGGGCAATAAAGCCACAGAACATAGATGCACAAACTTACAGACATCAGGGAGCAGAGCTGGGAGAGAGTGCATGACAGGCTGACAGCGGAGTGCGCAAACCTGCTATAATTTTTTCCATCCTAGGCAGTAGACTGTTCGTCAGCACTTGCATTACAGAGTTTGTTGGAAGACAAGACCAGGATGACTGTGTGGCTGCTGTGAGTTTTTTTTTAAAGTAGTGAGGTGGCAGATTAATTTTATTAGTTGAACTGAGGCCATTACTAGGTAAAATAGGGACTTTGTTCAGTTGCTATGCATTTACTAGGCATTAGTGAATGGTCAGGTGACTGCTTTTAACCAATGACATTTATGGGATTTCAGTACCTATTTTATAAACAAATATACCACACAATGGTGGTCTAGAGGCATTAGTTATAACACTTATTAATAGAAGTGAATTGCATATAGTATTAATAGAATTTATCCTTGCAATATTTGAAAAAGTCTTGAAATGTAACTCATGCTCTTTCTTAGGTCAATATTATCATCTAGTGAAGGGAACAGTGATAGGGGCATCTTTTACCCCAATTATGCTAACATTTGCTTAGGAGTCTGGTAAAATACTTTTGTAAGGAATGTTGAGGTTAAACCGTTTTTCACTGTTTCAAAATGTACCATCGTTATATTGATGATATTGTACTCACATGGAAGGCAGGCTCTCTGAGCTCCAGAATTTTGTTAAATATTTGGAGAATACCAATGTTAACCTGAAATTCTTAGTTAGTTTTAACACTGAGCAGATTAGCTTCTTGGACCTAATGATTATTAAAGAGAGCTGGGGGAGGTGCATACAGATCTTTTCTAAGAAGAAAACAGTCAAAACTTCCATTTGAAATACATCAACTGTCGTCCCAAACATACTATCTCCAATATCCCTAACAGCCTGTATCTCCTTTTGAAACAGAATTATGGCAGGGAGGTTGACTATAACTGTAGAGCCAGGGAGTTGGATTTAAGGTTTGATAAGTGTGTTACACAGCACAGTGTATGCAGGATGGTAGATCTTTTGCAGCAGCTAGGAATAAGACTGTGATAATATATCCTAGCAACAGTAACAAAGTAACCAATACATGGGCTGGTAGGGACAAAAATTGAGTCTGAATTTTGTCAGTGTTGTATTCTGATAAGAATTTTGTGGGTTTCTTTTCCCAGAGTGACGAACAGAGATGAGGCAGACACAATTCTTCCCCTAGCAAGCCACCTTTATTATGAGTGAACTCGTTGCATATAAATAAAGAACAGAAAACTTACAAGTAGCCTTCGCTGGCACCCTGTAATTTTGCCGCTGTTGGGGCCCAATAGCACGGTCTGTAATCCTCTGGCCCGAAGGAGAAAGATGCGGGCCAATGTCCACCCTTACTAACTCGTACACTTTTGCAGTATGATCTCATCATGTATGATATTTCTAGAACTGACGCATGCTCAGAGGAAATGAGGAAGATGCCTGGCAGAACCGGGTAGAGCTGTCTTTTCTTGCTACAAAAAACACAAACTGACTGTTAGTAATTGTCTCATGACTCTTCTGTCACCTCCTGGGCTTCTTCTTATAGCAAAATAGAAAATCATGCTTTTTGCAAACATGCCTATTGCTGCAGAGCCATTTTGCATGTTGGCCTACACTGGCTCACAAGCTCATACCACATCATCACGACTTATGCAGTAGGAACTAATAAGGTCTCAGAAATCATTAATAAACATTGGTATGGTTTGGCTGCTGAAAAAAGCTTGAGACTTTATATACAAAAGAAGCTTAGAATGTTATATAAGCATGCAAAATTTGACTGGATGCCAGAGCTGCTGAAGAGTACATTTCCTTGTGGGAGATGTCATTTTTGCAAAGTTATTAAGAAGACTATTTTAAAAGTGATCTATGTCACTGGTAAAACATGTAGGGTTAAGAAGTTCATGGACTGTGAAAGTGAAAGTGAATATGCGGTTTACCTCGCACAGTGCACTTGTAGCAAATTCTATTTTGGAAAAAAAAAGAGGAAATTTAAACAACAGATTGAGAAGCATTTGGTAGCAATCACAAAAGAAGACAGAGTGAATGCATTAACTGCCTAAGTAGCTGACCAGGTCTCAGCTCATCGTTTTTGTTTTATGGAGTTAGAAAAAGGGCAGATGGGCCCTCGTGGGTACAACATCGATATTAAGCAAACCCTAACCCACCTTCGCCTACTCAAATTGAAGCCTTTTTTTCTAAATTAAACCCACCAACTCTGAACTCGGTGCAGATCAATACCCTCTCCCACCCCATTATGGCCTCCAAAGTTCTTTTAACAATCCAAAATCTTAAATATGGTCAGGCCCTGTGCCCTGACGTGTACGATGCTGAGTTTTATATAGCTACCTGGAACCTTCTTAAAGATCCTTTCCTTTCAGCCCTTTAGGAAAGCCACTCCACCAGCGAATACCCTGTATCATGGTCATAGGTAGCTATCTCAGTCATTTTAAAACCTGGTAAACCCCCCATCTTTGTGAATCATATCATCCTATTTCTGTTTTAAATCAAGACTATAAAATTTATAAAAATATCATGACACACTGCCTAGATGATATTATCCACAATTTAGTACACCCCGACAAATCAGGCTTTATTAAGACCCGTCAAACTACTGATAATATTAAATGAACCTTATATCTAATCTCTCGTGCTAGTATCACCAAATCCCACTTAATGATTGTGTCTTTTTTTCTTTTTTTACTTTATTTTTTGCATCCACTCCCCAGGCTTCCTTCAGGAGTGCCCACACGGAGTCAGCCCTACTCCCAGCCTGAACCCTCGCATCTCCTCTCGATTTCCTCCCCCGAAAGACCCCAGGCAGGCTCAACCCCAGGTACCATCTCCGGGGCTGATTCCACCCTCCCACGGTGGTGACCTCCTAAGTATGAAGTGCCTACCTTGGTGTCATCGGGTCGGCTTGGAGGAAGATCCGGGGTGCGTTGGGTCAGTAGATGGGATGTGGGCGAAGTCTCCTGGGGCCACCATCATCTCACCAATGAGCGGAAGGCATTTATGCTTGTTTGTACCCCCCTCTCCCATGGAGCCTGATCAGCAAGGCAACGTAGTGCTGTGGCTCTGCCCCCAGGCATTACGCCATGCTGCTCCACTGGCGATCCTTCAGACACCGCCAGAGGACACCCTAGAGTGAACGCTTCCCATACCCTTCCCGGGAAGAGAGAGCTGTCGGTGGTGCTCAATCTCTATCCCTCCCCTGCTTACCCCCGGCGGCCCTGGCTCGTTCCCGTACCCGGGTCAGCGGCATGGCACAAGATGTGGCGTCAAGCGCCTCAACCCTCAGCACCACCTGGACAGCTATGATTTTAAGTCTTGCAGCACAAAAAGCATTTGATAGAGTATCATGGCCCTTCCTATATCATACCCTTCAGAAATTTGGTTTCCCAGAGGACTTTTTACAAAACATCAAAGGAATCTACTCCCACCCAGTAGCCACAATTAAAATTAATAGTTTGAGCTGGACCAGTGGTGCTGAGGATTGAGGTACTGGATGCCACACCTCATGCTACGCCAGTGATCTGGGTTCGGGAAATGACCTCGGGTCACCGGGGTGCCAGCACAGGGGGTGGGGGTGGGAGCAGGATCGAGCGTTAGCTCTCCTCTCCCAGGTAAGGGGTGAGGTCGCCCAGCCGTAGTCCCACCATCACTGAATAGAGATTCTGTGCCAACACAGGTGCTTAATGGCATGACTAGAAGGGAGGGGCAGCCCAAACGGCGTGCACACGCGTGCCTCCCCCTGCACGCGCTACTTCAAGGACGTGTGGATGTAGGGGCTGGGAAAAAAATGCAAAAACCCAGAAACTATATATGAAAAAAAAATTAATGGTTCTCATTCCTCTAGATTCCCCTCTACAGGGATAAAAGACTGGGCTGTCCCTTATCCCCATATCTTTTTGCCCTTTACATGGCACTGATCACTCAATCTCTTCAATAACAGGCCCTCATGAAGGGTTTTTACTATATATAGGAAATGAATGACACATGGTTGCATACTATGCTGACAACCTCCTCCTATATCTCAAAGATCCAGATTACTCACTCCCAGCCCTAACTCAAAGCCTAACCGAGATTGAGGAGGAGTCTGGCCATAAATTGAACTCACACAAACAGAAGGGTCCTTTTTGTACAGGACACTCCTTCACAGCACCTTCAACAGAAATATCCACTTAAGTGGGGTAACTCTTCTATCTGTTACCTAGGGATCCACCTTGCTGTGGATCCCTCCAAGATATTCTCCCTAAATTATGACCCCCTATTCCTAAAGGTGAGGGAGGACCTTAGATGTTGGATGTATCTCCTGATGTCCCTGATAAACTGCATCCAAACTATCCAGATGAACATATTACCCAGGATTCTATATATCATGCAAAATATCCCCTATATGTTACCTAAGGTGAAAATAGTCAGGTGGAACAAAATGATTTCTTCTTATCTTTGGCAGGGAAAACCACCTAGAGTCGCCTTTTCTAAATTGACATTGGCCAAGGAGAAGGGAGACTGGCCCTCCCTAACATACAGAATTATGCCTTGGCAACTATGCTAACACACCTAACCTACTGGTTCCGAACCCCAGCACATACACCCCCATGGGTTGTGGTGGAGAGATTTTCTTCCTCACTGCCTCTCAATCAAACAACAATTTACCAACCTTTTTGGCAGTTCCCACCACAAGAAAATGCCTATTACACGTCCAATATATTACAAGCCTGGAAGATGTATCTTTAAAAAAACACCAATACCAGAGGGGCTAGATGACTGAGTATACCTTCTCTAGATCCATCATTCCTCCCAGCCCGCATGGACCATGGGTCCCATTGCTGGCATCTCCTGAGTTTAACCTATGCCCACCAATTTTATAAGGACAGTGCTCTTAAGTCTTTTCAGCAATTGCAGCTTGAGTATGGCCTCCATCAACAGGACTACTATAGATATCCATATGCAAATCACCACAGAATGTTATGCTGGTCCAACTTTAAGCAAAAGCATTGTGAGGGCATGTGTGATTTTGTATTTTCTTGAAACTTGGCTTCCCAGCCAAATGCCCTTTGGGGTAACCCTTGCCTCAGTGTTTGCACACAGAGGTTCTTTGCCTTTTACTATAGATATCTACAGATAACTCATTTGTTAGTAAAATCTTTAGGAACAGACATCACGACAATACAGCTCCCTTTAGCTCTGACTCTGCTCATACAGGTTCAGCAGGAAGCCCAACCAAGACACTTAATTTTCCAATTTTACAAATCCCTGAAGGACTCTCCTGATTTGAACTGGGATGGGGTCTACGAGGCCTGAGAAACAGATTTAGTGACAGTAATACCATAGGATAACTGGATGGGGATCTGGCACCACCAACACCGCATTACCAGTTCTTATACATGGAGATAGTGTGGACGGAAAACAAAGGCAAGGTTTTTCAGAACCCCCCAGATAACAGCCAAATTCCATTCCACAAGGGACACCACTTGCTGGAGCAGATGTGGAGCTGAGGTTGCCACACACACACACACATTTTCTGGTTTTGCCCCATGCTAGCCCAATTCTGGGAGGGAGTCACAAAAGTTATCCAAGACTTGTTTCCAGGCTTGGGTGATCTTACCCCCCAGAACTAGCCCTGCTACTATATTACCCAAAGCAATTCAGATCAAAACAACATACTTATTTAATTAGTATCTTCCTAACCTCAGCCAAAAAAGCTATAACTCAGAAATGGCTACAACCCGAGCCCCCTACTATTGCCCAACGGGAGGACATACTATAAGATATTTACAGAATGGAAGCATGACCGCAAAACTAAAATATAAGACTTACTCCCTTTTGAACAGATGGATGACCTGGCTACTCTATATAGTGGAACACAGACCATAATTTGTCCCATAAGTAAACAATGGGGAGAAATAAAAGGATTAAAGGTTGCTGTCATTAAATAATTGGATGGTTTCCTGGGCCGCTGCCCTCCTCCTTAGTTTTACTCCTGTTTCAGGATATTTTCTACCTTATAAAATCTCTGTCCAATTTGTCCTTGTAGCCAGACCCTACCAGCTCTTTCATTGTTACCTATCAACTAGGATACAGGATTTTATCTTAATTATTACATATAATATATGTTATGTATGACATGTGACTGATGTTAATGCTTATATATTTGCCTGAGTGCTGTAACAATTGTGTTTTTTTTATTGCACATGTACCTTGTGTAAAAAATACCTTGGTTCAATAAAAACATAAATTAAAAAAAAAAAAATCAACATTAAACTCTGGGGGATCAGGAGGTCAGTGCCTAAATGAACACTTCAGTTTGGAACCCTTTCTTAAGTATTGGGATATGCTGACTCAGTATATTGTAGTACCTTGTGTTCATTGATTTTTTATTTTATTTTCCAGTTTTTCTATGCAGCATACCTGAAAGCTTTATAAATTCCAGAAGTGGTCCCTCCAAGTAGATGTCTGCAGCATGAAGCAGCTCATCCAACACAGAATGAAAGAAGAGAACATTAATTATTCTTTCCTACATAATATCAAGCGTTGCCAGTTGAGCTATTTATTGTTGTTTTTTAACCTTTGTATTGTGCCTTTAATGTTTTGGTATCTGGGGATGTGGAATTTGTTAACTATGATGTCATATTTTAATCAAGTATTGTCACACAGCCACTTTGTTTGTGTAGCATTACTCATTACTATGATAATAAATTGCAACTTAAGGATGTGTAAAAAGTTGTCTCTCGTTCTACTCTTGATATATGCTATGAGCGAAATGTCAAGGTTTTTTGAGGTTTGTCCGTACCCCTGATCAACATTTTCTAAACTGGTATTAAGTTAAATAAAGATCGTCAGGCGGTGTGGTTTGGCAACGGCCAAAAAGGCAGCATGACCTGACAGCAGGAGCATCCCGGAACCAAAGTATGCATTAATCTGCTCTTTTACTTCCCTGTAATTGCCCTGTTTTCATTAGGATGAAGTAAAGTTTCATATGAGGAACTCCTGGTGTTTTTTGTAATTAGTCAATGACTGGTGATATATTTTGGTTGTTGCTCCTCAGACTCTTCATGGCCTAATCTGTAGGGCATTATTACTCTACAGCAAGCTCCCCGGAGTAAGGATGGCAGCAGGGACTCTCCCTCAGTTGGATCTGCAAGAGACTACGGTAATGTTTGCAAGGATCCTGCAAGACACCTCTGAGCTCAAAACAGCTGCAGCTAATACGGCAGCTGAACTTACTTCCCTACCTTCTAAAGTGTCAGTTGCTGAAATAAGGACAGATCGGGTGGAGCATTCCGAATCCTCCATGCAGGCCATACTTCGAGAGCAACCAGCAACCATATAGTACTTGCTAAATAAGGTTGATGACCCTGAGAACAGGACCAGACACAATAAACTTAGACTGATAGGTTTCCCAGAGGGGGTGGAAGGCTCGGTCATGGTAACGTTATGTGCAGCAGACCCTCCCTGAGCTTCATAATGCTCTCCACTCCCCGGTTGAAACTGAAACCCCCTCCTGAAGCCAAACCTCAACTGATTTTAATCAAATTGCTACTGTTTCTGCTTAAAGACAATATCCTATGACTGGCTAGGATGCGGGGTCCTTTATAGTGGAGGGGTCACCCCCATTAGTCTGCACCAGGATTTCTCCTCGGAGCTCTCCCAGTGAAGACAGGCCTACACAGATATATGCAAATAAATCCACCAGGGAGGCCTGAAGTTTTCTTTGCATTACCCTGCTTATATCCAGATTTTTGTGAATGTGGTCCCACATGATTGCCACAAGCCTAATGCAGCAGTAGCCCTCATACATAGCCTTCATTGGTGGGGATACCTCTGACACCTAATAAATTTCAGTTGCTGGATACTCGGGGGGGGGTTGAGGCAACTGCTAGTCCTGCTACTCCTGCTAACCCAGCCATCCTGGTTCTTGACCCTCGACAAAGATTTTGAGCAGCAGTGGCTGCAAAGACTCCTTTACCACCCAACTTGTCATCTGATCTGAACAATAACGTCTCCCTGAAGAAACCAGCACCTATCTCTACAAAGCCAGGGTGAAAGACTACCTCGGGCTCTAGTGTTAATAGAACTGTGAGACGTGAGTCTTGCAAGCTGGTATTGTGGCTGAGACGGGGCCAAATGTGATCTTCGGGAACTTACATTTCTTCAGTGATTTCCTGTCAGATGGATTTTCCCCTCTGGTCAGTCTCGGGGATGTCACTTCTGAGAGGCCTTGAACTGATGCAGCCCTGCTCACTCAAGCAACGTACACTACTTGTTAATTTCTCCAGCACTGTATGAACCATCTTCCTTCATCAGGCTAATCTTGAATTTTTCACATATCCTTTTCTGGACTGAGAGGGCTGCTGTCTCTCTGACAAGGTTCCCTCTTACCGGTGTAACCCTGGGTTTTATTTTTTATCTGCCCGTTGCAGGGTGTTGTTCATATGTTTCTATTCTCCTTGGGGCTAGGGGAGTACTTTGCAGGGGGGAGATCACCCCACTTAATTTTTTTGGAGTGCTTGTCTCCTGATTTTTTTATGCTTGCCCCACCCCTTCTCCCAGGATGCCCCTTTTTCCTGACTAGCAGGCATGGTGTGGTGTTTCTACTTATTCTGCAAGGTGTTTCTAATGCCTGACGGCATGTACCTTTAGATCCACGCTTGGGGTAATACAATTTGACATAAGATCACGGGGGAGGTAGATTTTAGTACTAGGGATGTTCAGCAGTTATTCTCCCCCGAGCACCCGTCTTTATCCTAACAGTTTCTGGGTACAATGCTAGTTTCCAGATAGGAACCATATTGTCTCATTGGCCTGCTGGTATTCTAGGCCTGAATGCTTGCAGGAAGCCAACTGATTGATGAGGTTTTTTTCTCCCCTCATTCCCTCCCCTGTGATATTATTTGTTTTGTATTTGTTGAGGCCAAGCTCATGGCTGGACAGGAGGATGCTCTGCCTCTTTCACCTTTTTTTTTTTTTTAGACCTGTTTTGGGGATCTGACTTGGTCAGGTAGCTCAAAGTGTGTGGCATATAATGACAGCATATTGGGACATATCCCAACCCCGTATGAGAATGGGAATGTCCAGAAAGGTGGATGGGGGTTTACTTAGTCATTGATGGGCTGGAAGTAGTGATGGTGAATGTGGAAAAAAGAGGACTGATCTCACCTACCGGGGCTCACATGCATAAAGTAGGGTGTTTGTTTGATTAACCCCCCTGGTTTGTGCATTCCTGGAAGTATTTCAAATGGTTTCATGTTCTTTCCTCTTCACCTCAGTTATCTATGATGGATTTTTACAGTGAAGGTTATTTCTTGCTTTAGTGATATAGACTTCTAGTTCTAGGGACACTGCTATTTACATTGGGTCACTGAGAATGACAGTTTGTAGGCACACAGTTGTGATCTGTTTTCTGAGTGTGCAGTGTAGGTGCTGGTGCTTCCTTCTGTTTGTTTTCCCCACTAATGTGGGGCAACCACTCTCCTGCATGGGGACCTTTGTACCTTGGGTGGAGTATTGCTCCTCTTGGCAATTTTAAACATGGTTGCTGGTCCCAGAAGATATTGTAAGGCCCACCCCAACCTTGTTACCCTGATTTTAAGTCATGATCCTGATAGGCTGTTCTGAACTGGGGTGGGGGCCCTTTCTCAGTGTTGGCACTTGGAGGTCATTGGGATTCTGGAGTCCACAATTAGCCCATGTTACATGTCTTATTGCAGTAGTTTTTAGCGTTGGACTCTTTTGTTTATTTTCATATGTTTTCTTAATAACTCTGTGTTTGACTGTGTGTGTGTTTCTAGTGTATGGGATATCACTGTTTTTTTTTTTATTGTTACCTGGCCTTGGAGGATCTTCAGACAAACAAAAAAGAAGAAGGAAACCACTTTGGTTCTCAAACACAGTAGCAGAAAAGGTCAGAGCCAAAAAGCTGGCCTTCAGGAAATATAAGGGAACGCAGCAGGATGAAGATAGGGAGGCATACCAAACTTCCCTAAGGAAGCAGGAAAGGCAGTAAGGCAGGCAAAGGCCCAAACCGAGGAAACACTAGCACAAACAGTAAAAGAAGGTGACAAGACTTTCTATAGATACATTAGTGAAAGGAGAAAGTCCAGAGGGGATTGCTAAGATCAAAGGGATAAGGGTGAGTGTGGAGGAGGAAGACCATGTAAAGCATCTATTCTAAATAGATACTTCTGCTCAGTATTTACTGAAGAGAAGGTAGGGCAGGGCCCACAGCTCACCACGGACACAGGGGAGGAGGTCTGCACTAGTCCCTTCACAAAAGAAAGGGTCCTACAACAGCTCAATAAGCTCAGGGTGGACAAGGCAATGGGACCTGATGGCATACATCCCAGGATACTAAAGGAGCTAAGGGTGGAACTAGCCGAGCCACTATCTGAACTGTTTAGTGAGTCTCTGAGCACAGGAGAGGTCCCAGAAAACTGGAGAAGGGTTCATGTGATCCCGCTCCACAAGAGTGGTAACAGGGAGGAAGCAGGGAACTACAGATCAGTCAATCTTACCTCAGTAGTGGGCAAGATTATGGAGACACTCCTTAAGGAAAGGATAGTGCAACACCTGGAATCCATAGGAGCACAAGATCCAAGACAGCATGGGTTTACAAAAGGAAGGTCCTATCAAACTATTCTCATAGATTTCTTTGACTGGGTAACCAGAGTGGTGGACCAAGGGGGAGCAGTTGATATTGCCCACCTTGACTTCACCAAAGCTTTCGATACTGTTCCACATAGAAGATTGATTAATAAGCTGGGTAGGCTCAGGGTGGGTCAGACGTTGGTCAACTGGGTGGCAAACTGGTTGCCAGGCAAAAAACAGAGAGTGGTGTTAAATGGTATACAGTCAGGAGAGATGTAAGTCACAAGTGGGGTACCTCAGGGATCAGTCCTGGGGCCAGTCCTCTTCAATATCTTCATCAGTGACATTGCAGAGGGATTGGAGGGTAAGGTTTGTCTGTTTGCAGAGGACACCAAGATCTGCAACAGAGTAGATGATCCAGATGGGGTGGGAAGAATGAGAAGAGATCTGGATAAACTAGCAAAATGGTTGGAAGAGTGGCAACTGGTGTTTAACGCAAATAAGTGCAAGATCATGCACATAGAGAAGAGAAACCCTGAAGCCACCTATAGGTTGGGAGAGGAGTTGCTGACAGTCACAAGGGAAGAAAGAGACTTGGGCATCATCATCACCGATGACCTGAAATCATCCAAGCAGACCACAAAGCAGTAGGTAAGGCTAGGGGGATGTTGGGGTGTATTAGTAGGGGTAGGGAAGAGGGCGGTAATAATCCCTCTTTAAAGGCCCCTGGTTAGAGCCCCACAGGTACTGCATGCAGTACTGGAGGCCATACCTTCACAAGGATATTAACCAAACTGAGGCAGTCCAGAGAAGGGCAACCAAAATGGTGCAGGGACTGCATCAGAAAACATATGAGGACAGATTAACTGAACTCAATCTGTATACCCTAGAGCAAAGGAGGGAGAGAGGTGATATGATTGAAACATTCAAACACCTTAAGGGCATTAACAAGGTGAAAGAGTCTAACATGTTTCAATATAAGAAAAATAGCAGGACAAGAGGACACAGAATGAAATTAGAGGGAGGCCGATTAAGGGGTAATGTGAGGAAGTTATTTTTCACATAAAGGGTGGTGGATGCATGGAACGGCCTACCTCAGGAAGTGGTGAATATGAATACAGTGCAGGGCTTCAAACAGGCATGGGATAGGCATAAGGGAGCAATAGAGATGAGTATGAATAGATAGGCCATTGACAGAGCAAAGGCCAATGGCACATTCAAAAGGTAGAAAAAGAAATGGGCAGACTGGATGAGCCTTGCGGTCCTTATCTGCCGTCAACTTCTGTGTTTCTATGTTTCTAAACTGCAGGCATCTATGTGAGTGCAGAAAGATGGTGGGTGTCATGGTTACCTCTCTGTCCATCTGGCTTTACTGACCCCCTCATGACTGATATTTCAGCAATTTCCTGGAATGTCCAAGATTTTGATTCTGCTACAAAACAAAAGACGGTTTTAAACCACCTCCACAGGCCACTTTGCCAGGTAGTCTTTTTGCAGAAAACAAAGTTGGTAGAGGGGGAAGCAGTAAAGCTTTGTAGAGAGTGGGTGGGGGATGAAACCCACAGCTGTGCAGCATCCTCAAAGCATGGAGTCTCAGTCCTGCTCTACAAATCACTGAAGTGGCAAATACACCAGCAGATATCAGACTCCCTTGATGGGTGGGTTTTGTTGCAGATATCCACCCTGAAGGGGCCACTTGTACTTGAGCCTATCTACGCCCTCAACTTGGGCGACTCCAATTTTTTCTTAACTTTTACACAGGCAGTCATGAACATCACCAATGAGGGGGCTCCCCGTTTAATTGAGGGTGACTTTAATTTGATGTTGGACCCTCTGATTGACTGCTCAGCATCCACGTCTGAGCCCCACCTTAAGCCTGTGGAGGTGGAAATATCTATGATGAAAGATCTGGCATTATCAGACCTGTGAAGGACCCTGCAAATGGGAGGCAAAGATTTTTCTTATTTTTCCACTCATTGCCCCTCCACTCATCATATAGACCTGCTTCTGGGCTCCTTACAGATTGTTCAACAAACAGTGAAGGCCAAAACTGAGCTGATTGTGTTGTCAAATCATGCCTAGTGTCTCTCCTGTGCCATGGGACCCAGAATGTCCTAGATCTTCAGCCTGGCAGCTAGACCCCTGTTGTTGCAGGACAAAGCCTTCCTACAGTGGGTCAAAGTGGAGGCAGATGCTTATTTTCATTTTAATGACACTGCAGACATATCATCTGCCATCCTGTGGGAGGCCTTTAAGGCCACTCTCTGGGGGCAGATTATGCAATTTGAAGCCATAAAATGGAGGGAGAGGGAAGCTGAGGTGGCGGGTTTGACAGCCCAAGTGAAACCATGGAAGTGGCCTAGAAGGCAACAAAGTCCCCTACAGAAAAGCGTATCATACAGGCAGAACTGGCAGGTGTCAGGCTTCAGCTTAACTTGCTTCGGTCTTCTCAGGCAGAAACAGAATTAATGTTGCTTCGATCTAAGCACAGGTTTTGGGAGGGAGGGGAGAAGCCGACAAGACTGCTGTCATTCTGCCTTAGGAAACAGCAAGCAGAGAGACATATAGCCATTCTTAGAGAACCCGGGGGGGAGTCTATAATTCAGCTCAGGCCATAAACAGCATTATGAAGGCCTTTTATCAGTCATTATATACCTCTGGTGGTCCAGTGTATCAGAAGAAGTTACAATCCTTCCTAGTCAATCTTCCACTCCCTCGTCTTAACGTAGAGCAACAGGGATGGCTGGAAGCCCCCTTCAGAGAGGACAAAATCAAGGGGGTGATTTCATCCATGAATAAACATAAGGCTTCGTGGGTAGGGGGTTCCCCTAGATTTTTATTCCCATCTTTCTACCCTGGTCAGCCCAATTCTGTGTCGGGTGTTTACAGAGGCTCAGTCCCACCTCCCTAAATGAGGCAGTGATCACAGTTTTAGTTTAGTTTATTTATTTATAAAGTGCTCTTTTTCAATTGTGACTCAAGGCACTGTACAAGTGAGCAAATTCATAAAAACAGATTAAAACACATAAACAATATTCACTAAGATTAGTTATCTACTCAGGTTAATCAGCTGGAGGAAAAGCTTCCTTAAAAAGAAACATCTTTAGCTCCCTTTTGAAGGCATTTACTGATGGGGCCTCTCTAAGAAAATGAGGAAGTGAATTCCACAGGGTTGGTGCCACAAACGAAAATGCCCAGGCACCTGATGATTTTAAACATACCCTGGGAATCACAAGAATGCCCTCATCAGCTGACTAGAGGGGACGGAGTGAGCAGTAGGGCTGTAGAAGGTCTTGCAGGTATCCGGGCCCCAGTCTGTGCAGGGCCTTATAGGTTAGCAATCCAAGTTGAAGGTGATCTGCCACCTAACAGCCAGCCAGTGCAGAGAGCAGAGCACAGGTGTAATGTGACATGACCTTGAAAGGCCTGTCAATAACCTGGCCGGCAGATTCTGTACTAGCTGCAGGAGGTGGAGATCAAGCCCCACATAAAGAGCATTGGATATACTATGATATCCCTAAACTCAGTTTCCTGAGTCTTGGGATACTGACCCCAGTGGCCCATAAATCATTGTGCAGGAACAATCAGATGCCCGAAACTACTATTTTGAGCATCTGATTGTAAAATTTACAGAGCGAATCGGGAAGCTTCGCCCATCAAACTCCCTGTAACTAAAATATCTAACTCCGAGGGGGAGGGGACCTCAGAGTTAGAAAAAAAACAGTTATGGGGGTGCAATAATGCAAAATATTGCAAGACAAAACATGGGATAGCACTCACGCCTCCCAGAACACACTGGCCAAGCTGCCTGTGGTTTAGCCCTCAACACCACTGGGGCAGCTCATCCAACCTTCCGATTCCCGCACTATTTCAAATGCGTGTACAGGGGTAAGGTAGCAAAGTCTCGCATCCGCTACCTTACCCCTGTAACATCCATTGGGTTTCCTCACTGTCAGGCTGCTCACTGTCTGGCTACTGAACCTGTCAGGCAATAGTGCCTGGGCAGGTCAGTGTCAAGACAGTTAGCCTCGGCAAACCACAAAGGTACCAGGGCATTGCAGTAGTCAAGCTGTGAAGTCATGAAGGCATGGACCAATGATAGTAGATCACCCAAGGGGTTCAAGTGTTTAATTCTGGTGATGTTTCTGATATGGTAAAATACACTATGGACCACAGCCGACACCTGAGACTTAAGCGTCAGGCCGCAGTCCAGCACAACACCAAGATTCCACACCTTGACAGAAGTGAGCAACTGGGAATCCCCAAGCCAAAGCCCGGAAACTTGACCAGATTGCACACCAATCCTTGGGTGACTGGACTCCACCACTAGTACTTCCATCTTATCTGGATTTTACCTCAACCGGTTGACTTTCATCCAGTCTTGGATTTCAGCAAGACATTGATTGAACCTCGAGACTGCATCCTGCTGGTCTGGTGCAAAAGACAGGTATAGCTGAGTATCATCAGCATAGCAAGTAAAAACTCAGCCCATACCATCTTATAATGTCCCCTAGTGGTAGCATATACACCGAAAGCAACATGGGGCCAAAATGGAACCCTGCGGGACCCCACATGGCAGGGGCAGTGGCGCTTAGGGAAAAAGTTCCTAGCACCACCCTCTGTGTCCTGCCAGTGAGGAAAAAGTGGAACCAATTGAGGATTGTACCAGTCCTTTTGTCAAAGGAGGGCAAAGACCCTTTATCTCCAGGTAGCTATCACCCCATTTCACTTATAATTTTGGTGACCGCACTGGTCACGAGATTGGAATGCATTCTTCCTGATCTGGTCCATCCATCCCAGGTGGGCTTCATGAAGGGCCGCCTTAGCTTGGATCATCTTAGATCACTCATAAATATTTTTCACATAGTGAGTTGTAACCCCACTCCAGCTACAGCAATTGCCATTGACTTTGAGAAAGCTTTTGATTCAGTGGAGTGGGGGTACCTCACTGGAGTGTTGATGGGATGGATTTCAGTCCCTTGTTCATCTCTTGGATACATACCCTGTATGCTAGGCCTACTGCCAAATTTCTGACCAACAGCACCATGTCAGACCCTTTTCCTTTGTTTTGGAGCACCAGGCAGACGTACCCCCTTTTCCCCCTGCTTTTTGAGCTGGCAATTAAGCCATTAACCATAGCAATCTGCACAGTTCCTGGTATGTCTGTGCTTAAAGTGAGGAGCAATGTGTATTCTACTGTACTAACTTGTACACTGATGATTTTCTAGTCCTTGTGGAGGATGCCCCCACAGGGAAAGAACTTCATATGTTATCTGATCTAAAAGTTAACCCTACAAAGAAAGGTATTGCTTCTAACTACCCTCTGCCCCTGCACCCCATTGTACAGCTAGGGCTGAAATGTTCCATCCCCTCAGGCCATTTGGTATTTGGGGATACAACTGACTTCAGATTTGTCATATCTGGTTAAATTTAAAAATTGCATTTTATTGCTTTCATAATAAAAACAACAATACATAATTATCTCCTGCAAGAGATCATTTGGTGCAACAGTCGATACATCGAATGTTACAGTAAAACACAAGTCTATGCATTCTGATTTAAGAATTTAGGGGTATTTCAACAAATAAAAAGTACAGAATAGTATCCAAGATATGCTGCACCCTACAGGACTTTGGGTGGTCGATATGATATAAAATGTACTTCCAAGCATAGTAACTCAACACCTGTGCTGATGTGATCCCCTTATCAAACATTTCAATTCCTCAACAGCAGTAGTGCTAATAAAGAGATAAGCTCTGACACCCCTCAGAAACAAGTTTACTATAAAGCTAAAATAGCTGCAATGATAGGATATTTCCCGGTATTATTTTTATCAACTGCATAGCTTGTGGCCACATGGTGGCCACCATTTACCCAATTACCAACAGTCATGCTGTTGTAACCTATTACAGTTATATACTGTATCTTACATTTCCAACCTTTTTACATCTATATGCCCTTCAGGTTAACATTTACAAAGAGAAACAGAATAAAAATTATAACAACCATTATTATATAACTGAATAGTTTAAAATCAACTCGTAGCCCTGCTGTGCTAGTAAACCCTCTGATTAGGTAAAATATCTAGCCTTTAGACTGCTAATTTTAACTTGTGTTTAGTAACTTTTTAAACAATCGATAAAGTTGTATTCTAGACCAAGTTCTTCAGGTATCCTCCTCTGAGTCTGAAGAATTGTGGGTTTGAGACCTATCAAATTCCCTGCCAGTGGCCTCCACCTTTTTCCATGCTTCATCAGGGTCCTTATATTGAAATGTGTGCCCATTGTAGTGTATTCGCAGTTGGATGGGCATCAACAAAGAATGGGCCACTCCCAAGCTTCTGAGCCTAGCACGGATTCCACCAAACATTTTTCTCCTGGACCGTGTGGCAAAGGAAAGGTCCGGGAAAAGGTGGATAGTTTTATCTTGGAATTGTAGGGAACCCGATCCTCTGGCCATTTGCAGAATGATGTCCCAGATCGAAGTACTGGAGGTTACAAGGAGGACTGTATGAGGAGAATTGCTTTGATGTACTGCAGCCCTGGGAAACATACAGTAGGCTTTGAGGAAATTATTTGGCAACAGAGTCGAGTCTAGATATAGGCTTTCTGGTAGCCAGCCTTCGAGAAATTCTAGGAGACTTTACCCTTCCTCTTCACAGTTCTCCGATAGGCCTACAACATGGGCATTTGTGGCCCTCTGAGATTTTCCATTGCTTCCATCCGGTATCATAACTGAGATATTTTACTGTTATTTAACTAGTTGCTGCCAGGGTTTTAGTTGCCATTGATTTCGCCAAAGTTGCTGCTTTGGAGGCATTGTCTATCTTAGCATCCTGTTCCATGAACTTCATCAAAATCAACTCTATTTTGTTATTGATCGCCTGCACTAATTTTCGCAGGGCCCTCCGTGGGGGTTCCATCCCTGGTAGAAGTTGAGTTTCAGCCATTAACTGTGACTCAGCTGCCAGCTGATTCTGCAACCCTCCACCCTGAGCTTTGTTGGTGCGTCCCATTGCAGAAAAATAAATGGAACGTTTCAGCACAGTGAGGAGAATTCAGTGCTGTTCCCTAATTAATGTTTACAGCAAAAAATAAGTAGGATTTTAAGCTTATTGTCCTGAAAAGTGCAGACCCATAAGGCATACCAACACTGGGAAATAGCATTAGGGGGCCCCTATTGATAATGATTTGTGGGATGCCTGTTGGCAGGTCCCACACAGGATATGTCCTGACAGCCATAGCTATTTGATCCAGAACAAGATATTACATGATTGGTATTGAACCCCAGACAAGCTTCAGGTAATGGGACTTTTGGCTGATGACAAGTGTTGGAGGTGCTAGTCAGCCGGAGGATCTTTCTTCCATAAAATTTTGGACTGCTCCCTTATCAAAGAGTACTGGAGAAAGATATATTTGGATTATGAGAAAGTAGTGGGTATGACATACTGCTGCTCACCATCCCTTTATTTACTGGGAGCCCCCCCTCCAGGTGTCTCCAGGACGAACCCACATCTGTTGTGGCTGGTGGCAGTGTCCATAGAGGCAAAACTGCTCCTGCTACAAAGATGGAGGTCCACAGATGTTCCCATATTATTTGAATGGAGGGAGGGAGGTGGTCTATTCTCTAGCTATACTCATGCGAATGTCCCATAATATCAAACACTCCCTGGATAAATATTACACCTACTGGACAGCCTATACGAGGTCACCCCTGTATACTTTAGCTCCCTAGTTCCCTCTATGGGAATATAAGAACTTATTTAAGCCTCCATGATTTGTGAGGTATGCCCTCCATTGGTCCTTCTGAGCCCCCTCTGATTCTTAGTCACTACTTGGACATTCTTGGTTACATGGTTTAGTAGGTCCTCTCCTTTTGCTTTTCTGCTATGCCTTTCTCCCCCCTCTCACCAGCACAAGACTTTAATTTAGCCGATGGGGTGGGGGTATTTTTTGTCACTATGTTGTATACTTTATGTTTGTCCATTATAGGAAGGTAATATACTGGTGTAAGTAGACTAACCATACACTTTGTTTTGGTCACATTTCTCAGATGGTATTGTAGCTCTCACTGTCAACGGTTTTGTGTTATATACTGTTGTTGTATTGTTTGTTTACTTTTATAATAAAAAGTATTAGCTACAAAAAATAAAGTAAAGGTTGGCACTTTTTTGCTATTTAAATTATTGTTTGTTTTTTTTTTTAACTTACTATTTATTCTGCCCCCCCCCCCCAGCTCTGGTCTCCTCAGGATCACCTAGGAGTCATCCCTCTGCGGTTCACCTCACCTGATCGACCCTCCTTTGCCCCCATGTAGCCCCAGTTTTACCCCCAGGACGGTGTGTTCTAATCTCAACCTCTCATGTCTTGTCGGTCAGGAAGGTGTCAGGAGGGCGACCACAAATCGAGGGCAAGCTCCAGTGATCCGTCTCCACCAGAGTTGGAAGGGCTTTTTCCTCCTGTACTAGGGAGTGGCTAGCACCCTGATGTCAAGGCATTGCCACCGAAGTCTGCCACTCCCGACCCCTGTTCTATGATCTGGCATACTTGCTATGCCTCTGGCTTCCGCCAGAGGCCAGCCAAGCACCAAGCGGAACCCCTCCCTCGCAGAAGAGCTGTCCTCCAGACACTCGATCATCTCCCTCCCCTGTCGACCCCCAACAACCCAGGCTCATTCCCGAACCCGAGTTGCCAGCATGGCGCGAGGTGTGACATCCAGCGCCAAACCCTCAGCGCCACCGGGCCAGGCTGCTATTTAAACTATTTCAATGAAAGTTTTTATATTTGATGGTTTGTGCTGGTCCCAGTTGTGCTGTCTTTGTGTTTTGTTTTGTTTTTACTAGAGCACATATGCAGTGAGACCTGCTGGGGTGTGTAATTACCGAATGTATTGATAACACACATCATGTGTGGTACTGTGGCACACCTTGCTTCCTTGAGCTGGTTTTTCTGTGGCTCACAGACTGGAAATAACATTGAGGCATCTTCTGGAAGTCCCTAATTCCTACAGTTATATTTCTATCCATGGAAAAACAATGAATTATTAAGAATCAAGCGATTAGAAGATTATTTTGCCACTTCAAACTATATATTAATAACATCAGTTATGTCATTCAAATGGCTAAAGGAAGCATAAAATTAGTACTAACTTAGTAGCTAGGAAGCACTCACTCGAAATGGGCCAGAGTAAGTGGGGGAGGAGTATGTGAGAAGGGTAAGGGTGACAAGGGTGAGAGGAACCTAAATAGGAGGGTGTGGATTGGCCCAAGGGAACAATCAATTTTAATGAGAGAAAATACAATTCATTTATGAGAAGTTAATCTCAAACTTAATAATTATTTCTATAGGATATATAGGGTAACATCTCTGAAGAATGGATATGATTGAAATAAAACTAGCATACACCAAGTACATGCAAACACTGCACAGTGTGGCTAGAGTGCCATCTACTGGACAGGAATTATTGAATTCAAGAATTATCTCTTTAAAAAGGGCCCAATTCACGCTGACAATTGAGACCTCACCACTTATGGGTACCAGGCAGTCACAAAGATCCAGAAAGATTCACATTTAAGAGTAGTGTTTTCATAATCTTTCCCATCTTACTGATAAACATCTTCTCAATGGTGACAAACTCAGATTCATGTGAGGACTGCATCAAATGTAAATGCAAGTGCAATAAGTGAGTCAAGTCATTTACGAAATTCCATGCCTTCATATAAACTACCCTAGGGGCTTTCTTACAGACTTGTTTAAGATGGGGGTCAGTATACAAAATATTCACATGTTTGTTAAGTACCTCTTTTGCCCACTAGGATTGAATACTGTAGATGGTAACAAATGTGAGGCTGTGCCTAATGACTGCCTTTATCTCTATCCTTCCCCTGTAATTACTGTTGTCTTTCCATGGGTTCAGCTTCCTTTAACACTCCCTTAATTGTACCATCTGAGTAACCCCCTCCAAAAAACTGTTTCTTATTTCTTTAGAGATTTTCTTATGCTACCTCATCTACAGGATACAGATATGTTTGAACCTTATGCATAGGATAACATGAGATTGACAGGGGTGCCATTTAGGTACAGCAGAGGGGGGCAGTTCCCCCCCTGCATTTGATTTCTAAGTTGCTGTTATTGTGTACTAATAATGTGGCATTATTTGAATTTCAGTTGCCACAATAACTGCCCGCTCCCCCGGCGTGCACTCACACTGTGGCCCATGGGTGCATGCCTAAGTCAGCTGTTGTTGTTGTCGTCCAGTTCTGAGTCTCTCCACCTATTAGTAGTGGCTGGAGCCATCATATGACTGTAGAAGCAAGTAATCGCACAACATCATCTTTCCCACCACAGGCTAGCTCAGACTCGGACGACGGAGCTCTCACTCCGCTCGCAGAGTAGCAGCACGGTGGTTATTGAATTTAGTCAGTCTGACTCTCCCTCAGTGGTTGATTGAAAGGGGCAAGAAGCAGCACAGGTCCAGTGACAGCATTACAACTTTGGTGACAGTAGTCTGGCCTTCACATACAGTCCTTGAGAAAGAAAAGAATCAGTGCGGCAGCAGTCAGCAACAAGTCAAGTGACTCGGACTCGGTCAGTCAAGAGTCAGGACCCAGGACAGTTCGTTGTTCCAGCCTGGCAGATTCTGTTCTGGCAAACTAGTATTGGCTTGACAGAAGTTCAAGGTCAAAGGAGAGCCTGGGGAGGGCTTGAGAAAACTGTTGGCACAGTGGCAGGACAGGCCACTGAGGACACAGCAGGTTCCAGCCGCCATGGCTGGGTAAGTAAAAGTAATTACATTTTCGTAGAGGTGGGGAGGGGACTGAAACTAAGAGATGAAATATATTGATGTGCTAAGCTTTTCTGTGCCTTACCCATGTGGGTAGAATGGAATAATGTGGAGAGATAGGGTTTTTTTTTTTTTTTTTAAATCCAGGTCAGGAGGATTCAGAAAAGAAAAGAAAATGGTTAGCTCAGCTGAGTGGATTTACAAAACCCCATATCTGATGCACTGCTCCAGGCTTGTGTGTTTGTGAGAGAACGAAACTGATCAAAAAAATCCTGTTGACTGTCTGACTACAGTATAAAGAGATGGAGGGGAGTCTTGAGACTCAAGAGTCAATAGTGGTTTAGTGTAGGATTGCCTTTAGTTTGAAAGTACTAATTAAAATTTGATGTTGTGATGTGATGATAATTATAGGCATAGGTGAAATCAAATGAAGCAAGCAAGCATGTGGTGTGTCCAAATTCTAAGCCTGAGTGATGACCCAGTAAGGTTGTGATGTTGAAGCAGGCCAGGCAGGCGCAGCACTCCCAGTCTACCTGCAAAGATGAAAACCTTCAAGCTGGAATCAGCTCACACATTCGAGGAGGCAGGCAGCCGCTCAAACGTGAGCACAGTGCCGATGCGAATGTGTGGAAGTTCTTGATGGCTCCTTCCATCCACTCCACTTTTAAAGGCTGCTGCAGTTGTACTAATTTATGGATTTTGCTTTTCCCTGACTTGGATGCATTGCTGACTGTGTATATTCATACATTCCCCCTTATTCCCAAAATACAAATCTGTTACACCTCCAGAGTGTTTTATCATTATACTAGCATTGCAGTCTTTCTTTTTTCTTGTGTTTTTTTTTTTTACAAATTCAAACATTAAAAACAATTCAGTGTATACCCTGCCTTCACTAACTAGCACCTGGCCCCAGTGGTTGTTGCCCCCCCCACCCCCTGTTGAAATCTGAAATGGTACCCCAGAGATTGAGTGGAGCAAAGTAGTCTTTGCGTGTTTACACAATAAATCCATACTGATGTTACCATTGACCACATTTTTGATATTAGGATGCAGGTAGAGGACCACTGGTCTTATTTTTTACTGCACTACATTTTATACTTGAATTAGGACTCTCCAAAAGATCTTCCTTTTAGTTTCAGCTGCTAACTGTACCAGTCAGGCTTTACTTGAGTCAGACCACTGGAGTTTGCCACCTTCATGGGAGAGATTCCAACTTGTTCCTCCAGAACAGCTACCAGCTTCTTCAAACCCCTCCCTGGGTGGGCACTGGCACCCCTAACTCACAGGTACCTAAGACCTGATCCAACTGAGTGAGAAAGTGGGATGAAAAGAAGTCAGTGTGTCTTCAACTGAGTGGCAAGATAAGTTGGTCTCAGAAGGGCTGGTTTCATTCATTGATTCTTAAGGCTCGATCCACAACTGTGGCCACTACACACCTTGATGCTGTACAGTGACAGATGGAATCCACAGCACCATACTCCCCCACGCCCCATTTGTGTGTAGCCCCATGCTGAGGCCAGAGGCGGTGCTATCCAGGACACCAGGAATCCCAACTGGATGTCCAGATCATCACTGTAGTGAATCCCGCACGCCTCACAGAGCAGGGGACAGTGGGATATGGCAGTCCGTGCCAGTCCTCCACAGACTGCCCTATCCCCGTTAGCATGACAACCTCCTGAGACAATGGGCTCGATTCTCAAACACTTTGGAATGCTGCAAGCCCCAGGTGTGCTGAACAGATGCGCATGGGGCTTGTGGCATTCCCTGGCTGGCAATCGAGATTCTTGGTCCCTTGTGCCACATGCCATGAGTTAGACCAGCTTTTTGCTTGTCTAACTTTGCGACACACATAGGACCTCGTTACTGGGTTTGCACCTAATATTTGGTACAAGCCACCATAAAGGGGTACAGTCTCGCAAATGAGCCGACCTTTGAGAATCTGGTGCAAGGTGCATCAATGTGTTTGGTGCAGTGATAGATTTGATGCAGGGTTTGTCGTAAGCCTGCATCAGCCTTTGAGAATCGAGCCCAGTGTGTCCAGTCAGTGCATGCAGACTGCAGAAATCCCCTAGCCTACACAGAGGACTAGTGGCTGAGTGTTAGGGTGCTGATTGAGCCCCAGTGGGTGACTCTCTGCAGAGCAGAGGGTGGTGTGTAGGTGGTACAGCAGCCCCATAGGCAGTATAGCATCTGCCTCTCTGCAGGCCTTTCATGGTGCCAGCGAGTACTCTGGGATTGGGTGCTTAAAATGCTTGTGACCTGAGATCAGGAATGAGGCTGGGTCACCAGGGGCCAGCCTGGGGAAGGGGGACTAAGCATTCCAGAGGATGTCTTCCTCCTCTGTGCAGGGCAGCCTTCTTCACTGTGATACTGCCACCTGGGGGACCACAGGTGGCAGTGCAGCCAAGGGCATCAAGTGGGAGCGGGAAGATGTTGCCTGGTGACCTACATTATGCACACAATGCAGGTGCATGTGTATTGGTTCCCTTTCTGCACCAACAAATTCCAGAGGACCAGGAGGAACAGACAAAATGAAAGCATTCTAGCTGGCCCACTGGCGCAGCAGTAGTGCTACTGCTTGTGATGCCAATGACCTGGGTTTGGAAGTGAGACCAGGTGTTGGAGGGACGGCCAAGGGGAGGAGGATAAAGCATCTTATGGACTGCTCTCCTTCTCTGGGGGGTGGGTGGGGCAGCCGCCAGTGCCTGCATGACCCCTAGTGGAGGCTGGGAGTCCAGCAAGCCAGAGCTCACTGCATCTGAGAGGCATGACAGATGCATGACATTCTTACACCTCAGCATCATTGCACATCACATCTCTCCCACTACAAACATTGGGAAAAATGCCAGATGTGCACAATGCCACCCGCCTCTCCCTGGCTCTACACAAGCTAACTGTAGCACCTCCCCCGGACACAGGACGTGGCATCCGAGGGGATAAGTGGTGTGGCCCCTGAGGTTCCACCATGGGGGGTAAGCCAGGAGTAACATTGGGGAGAGCCCTCCCCGGAGACATTGACAGAGCATGGGCAGGGGTAGGGCTGAAGGGAAAGCCATTCCAGACTGAAAAAAACTATGAAAGCGTCCTTGGTGCTGACTTTCAGGAACTCCAGTATACCCAGGCCAATCACCACCATCTCCTCCATCACCTCTTCCATGTGCTTGGCACACTTATGAGTATATTCCCCCAACCTTTACCCCACCAGGGGTAAACAGAGCCTCTGTGGGGAGCAGATGGAGTGTAAGTAGGTGGAGGCTGGGGGGATTTGCTGAAGGGTTCTGGTGGGAATTGGAGTAAAGGCGGCACAAAATATAAATTAAATAAATCTGTATATGCTCAGTCATGGCAACAGAAATACAAAGGCAAATAATAACATTCGTTAGTGCTGTGCTGAATTTCAATTACACAAGCAAAATTAAGCATAATTTACGATTTTGCTTTTGTGAAACTTTTTGCAAAATTGTACAAAAATGTTACTAATTTATTGGTTGGGCAGGTTGCTTACACTGCTCATTTGTTAAACCACAGATTGCACAACATGTGAAATCTGAACTTTTATTTTCTGAATTCACAAATGTGTGTACTTCTATCCAAACTGCACATTGTTCTAAAAAAGGGTTTTCTTCAAAGAGCAGTTTGGAACGTACCTACAAAATACATGACGTTTCACAAAAACTGCACAAAGCGAAACCTGTTAATTTCACACAGCTCTATTGTTTGATGCCTTTGAGCGAACAGAGAATGCAGTGTTTCAGGCAAAGACACCTTCCCTTTGTTTTAGGATAGTCACCTTCCCTTGCATATACTTTTTCCTTTGGGGCCAGGCTGCCTGATGGATTGGTTTATGATGACCCACAGGTAGAGATGTTATTTTAGGGCCATCTATAAGAAATCAAAGATAAAAACAACCAGCATCTACAGAGGATCACATCTTGAGAATGTAGGGGAGTGATTCACAGTTCCACTCCTGTGTCACTTTTCTTCAGGGACAAATATTCTGGCAAACACGCATTTCAGGACAATTGCTTTTGAAATTATTTTTTTTTAATCTGTTGTTTTTTCACCCTGCATTACTGTGCCTTTCTCCCTCTTGAGCTCCAACGTACACCTTGGCCCCCCACACCTCTCCCTCTTACCTGCCATCCTCCACTGTGCCCTGCATAGCCCCCTTGATGGGGTCAGAGTGAAGGGGATCTACCCCTGAAAGCATCTTGTGTCAGGCAGCAGGCAGTGGAGGTGCAGAGCCCTGATGCACAGGAGTCCATTGTCTGCAGACAACTGGGGCCATTTTTCTCATTTTCATTCCTACCACACAAGAACCTGGCCACTGGGGAGGTACCACACAGAAACATTTAGTACATGTTTGCCTGGCATCAACCAGCTTTTCTACCGACCCCATGGTGAGCCATTGCCTTGTCACACTACCTGTGTTATGGTGGCTTCACACAGCCTCCCTCCCTCCCTGGAGAAGTAGAGCGTCCTCTGGAATGCTCAGTCCCTCCCCCCCCCAGGCCTGCCACCATTAACCTGTGTTCATTCCTAAACCCCAGTCACCAGCCTCATGGGCAGTAGCACCACCATTGTGATGATGGGCTGGCCTAATTACTCTAGAAACTAGACAATTTTAAGTACTTTCTAAAATATACAACAAATCTTGATATCCCTTTCAGGGTAATTCTGAGATCTTCAATTATGATATCTTCCTTATGGACTAACTGAATGGGAACAATCATCCAAGTCCTTCTTAATACACATAATAACATAGGTAAGAACACTCTAGGCACCTGACTGACCAAACTCAAGTACAAGAATGTACTTATTTGGCCTTCTATACTAGTTTAGCCCGTGCATCAGGTTTGGCTGCAATATTGTCTTTCTTTTTTTAATTCCATTTCTGGCTCTCTGACTTATGCAGGGTGTACCCCTTAATCAGCCCTCCCATGAAAACCCCGGTACTCCCACCCGCATCCACCAAGCGGCCCAGCTCGAAAGGCCCACAGCTTGCCCTCTGTGGTAGGGCCCCCCAAAGGGAGAGTCCAATATCTACCTGATGTCCCGTCTGAGTCTTATGGTGGGGCATCATTCAGCTGGCTAGCCAAAGGTAAAATTTGGCTTACGCTGCACTAGTCCCAAGGGTTTCATCTTGTCACTTTCCCCAAGAAACACAGTGCTGCAATGGCATCAGGATCATCACTGTGCATGCTCCCACACACAATGCACGGACATCAACCATGCCTCCACCCCGTTCTTCTGGTCCCTGGCTGGTGATCTCCTGGACTCCTCTAGGAGTCAGCCCGACACGGGGCACCTCCTCCCACACACCCCGGAGGAGGAGAGCAGTGCAATGGATGCTTATCCTGCCTCCCCGCAGCTGTCCCTCTGATGCTCCAGTCTCATTCCAGAACCCAGGTCATCAGCATCAGTGGTAGCACTACCACTGCTCTGGTGGACCAGCCAGGTTTGGCTACAATATTAGTATACTTCAACTGGAACTATGTTTTTGCTTCTACTCATATTTCATACAGGTAAAAAAATATAAAAATCATTAAAAAACTTTTTCTAAACAAAATTTAAGTAGAACACATGTTGTAAGTGTGATAGGACACATCAGGGATGTGTACTTCTGGTCAACGAACACACTTGCTTCGTGTTTAAAGAGCAAGTATGTATAACTTAAAGAATGAAGTTTGGGGGCCTTTAGATGCCTCTGCAATCATTTAGCTTGCTTTTAGCTGTTTCTTTACTTACCTTTTTATCATCTATTTGTATTTTGCCAACTGCAAGTAAAACAAGAAACCAAAACAATCCTTGCATTATGAAGTCAGAGACGCTTTACTGGCAAGGCTGGCAGTGTATTTCAGTGGGAAACTGCAAATCTGTCTTCAGATTTTTGTGAAGAAATAATACTTTCTATTCTAACACCAAAATATTGGATGTTTATTTTTTTATTTATTTATTTTTTTTTTTATATCGTATGCCCCCTTCCTCTCTGCCACCTTACCTGGCTACTGGGACCCCACAGTGCGGCCGGTCACCGGCAGTCTTCAGCCCCTATCCTGCCACGGAACTTCCCCCTTGGTAGGGAAGGGGGGGACTCCCCAAAACCATTTGTGTCAGGTCTCCTGTCATTGGTCCCAACTGTCGCAGGGTCCCATCACCAGGCTTGGCAGCGGGGTATTTTTCCATTTTCTGGTCCCCTCCCGAGAGCATTGGCCGCTGAGGGGATCCATGAAGATGAGCACACACTGAGATGTGATGCCACTCCAGACCCCCGCTGATGCCCTCCCCTCCCACTTGGCACTCCATGCTACACCTCCACCCATGTGTACCCAGGTGGCGGTATTGCAGCAGGAGCAGCAACCCTCCCTCCCTGGAGGAGGAGAGCATCCCTTGGATGCTCAATCCTCCTCCGTCTGGCTGACCCTGCAGCAACCTGGGTTTGCTCCCGAACCCCGGTCACCGGCGCCGCAAGCAGTAATCCTACCACTGCACTGGTGGGCTGGCCCCTAATATTATATGCTTAATAGAAATACATGACTTATGATAACCCGTGACCTTTTGTTATGATTTAGTAGGTAACATTTTCTTCATAACCAGATTTTACTTGTGAAGAAAAGAAGAGAAGTCAATTATTGTTTCAAAAATTGTAAATTCCTATAGGTGGACCACAATAGTGCAAACATAGAAAAGACAGTTTGTTGTTGAAAGAAGTATATATTTCTTCTGAAAAAGAAAAATATACTTAGTTTCTCATTGAAATACATTGAGCTCCTAAGTAGCTGACAGTTTCTTACATCACAATACCAGAATTCTATTGAATTCTTTTTTACTAGCAGTGTGAAAGGCAAAGCTGAAACCCCACTTGTTTCATTGCACTAGCAAATATTTTCTTATAAAAGTAGAAAATAAATACCAACACACCAAAATGCAGTAAATAAAATAGTCAGTTGTCTATTTATTAGAAGTAAAACTTGAGGCCAGATATCGAAACGTTAGCACGGGCTCTAGGGGGTGTTTGCCCACTCTAACCAGGTTTTGTACCCAGTTTTTTGGGTGGAGTCTATATTCAGAGACTCTTGTAATATGGGATAAACCTGTTAATGCCTGAGTTCTAACATAGCACTACACCCCATGTAAATGAGGGGGTCTCCCTTGCAACAAGCGCAGTGGCAATTTCAAAGGTTTGCAACGGTAAATCACACCCAAAGCAGTGCTATGTACTGCCTCTGAAAACCTAGTGTTAACTGGGTGCAAAGCCCTGGTGGCAGGCTGGCTGTACTACAGCCATCCATCCCCCCAACCTCTGAACCCCCATGCCGGTGAAACAAAGGTGTCTAGAGGAACCCCCTCAATCCCCCATCCCAGTACTGTGCACCCCCCACTTTCCAATCCCTCATATGAGTACTGTGCAGGTCCTCCTTGGTGTCTAGTAGCACCCTGCCAACCTCCAATCCCCCTCCTTGGGTAGTTTGACTGATTTCCTAGTGGCCTGTAGTACCCTTCACCTGCACCTGATCACTTGTCCTGTAGACTATACAAATGCTCACTGCTGCTCATATGGCAACCAGCCAAAGAGGTGAGAGGAGGGCTGTGCCAGTCACCGTAGAGGGATTCACCACATGCCTCCATGCCTGGTAATGGGGGGTTGGAGAGGGTTCTGTGCCAGAGTCAGGCAGGGCAGGTGAGGGGGGGCCTCAAGACTGCTACTGTGCACTAGTGCATTTGTCGACCAGCATTCTGGGGGTGGAGGTACCACTGGATGCCAAGGATAGTATAGGAAACATGGGTCATGAGCTCTAAGGGGTGGGGGTGCCACTAGACATCAGGGCTATGGGGATACACAACCCAGTGAGGTGAACGGGAGGGTAGAGGGTGCCATGGGACACCAGGGACCATACAGCAATTTACAGGATGGGTGTCGGGGGTGCCAGTAGTCACCTGGGTACATATTACCATCGAGGTTATGAGTGTGCAGTGGGGGCCAGTAAACACCAGGGACTGTATTCACAGCAACATATTAATTGTTGTGGGGTACTGCTAGCCACCAATGATGGATGTAGTCTATGGAACAGGTGCTTGGCAGGTGGAGGGTGCCACCAGCCATGAGGAAATCTGTCACACTACTCGGGGCATGGAATCAGAGGGTGGGGGTGCCACTAGACAGCAGAGAAGACCTGCACAGTACCAGGGATCAGAGGGTAGGGAGTGCCACAAGACACCAGGGCAACCACGTCTATCTACAGAACTGATGACCAGAGGGTGGGGGGGTGCCACTAGACACCAGGGACTACATTAACATATAGGGGATGGGCATTTGGGGGGGTAGGGTTGCCACTCACCACCAGGGCTGATGAGACGATTTCCCATAGGATTGGCACAAATGAGCCACTGCTTCCCATGCAAATGAGCCCGTAATGGGCATGTAAATGGCACCTTAGCACCTGCATACCCAATGGGCTCATTTGCATTGTTCAGCTGAATATTGCACCATGGTTCTGGGAACTATCCGGTACCATGGCGCAATTCCCTGTGAGCTGGATACAACCAAGGTCCATGTCGGGGCAGTGACATGGCCTGGTGTTTGGTTGGATAATGCTGGTGCTCTAGCTGACTATATATAGCAGCCTCTGAGCCAGCTGCAGGCACAAGCACAGTGTAAATCTTTGCACTCCGCTTTTGCACCTTATTGAATATCCACACCCTGCTCTTTAAAGGTACTTGAGCTGGCTCACCAGCATAGCAGTAGAGCTACTGCTTGTGGCACTGATGACCTGGGTTCAGGAGAAAACCCAGAGCATCAGAGGGTCAACCAGTGGAGAGAAGAACACAGTATCCAGCGGACAGCTCTCCTTCTCCAGGTGGGGTGGGAGCAGGCTCTCAGTAACAGTCTGACTCCTGGTGGTGGCCACGAGACATTGTGTGCCACAATGAGCCTCACAAACAGGAATTGGCACTGGGAAAGACATTGGCATGCAGTATGCAGAAGCGCGCACTGTGCTCCATGCATGTCACTGTACATCTTTAGTATTGGGGGAACCTAAAAAAGAGGAATCCCCCTAGCCAAGCTTCATGACACCTGATCCCAGCTCCACTCTCTCTCTCCTCAACTCATAAGGGACATGACGGATTAGCATATGCCCTACTTTCCTCCTCTCTTGTACCTCCCTGGCAGGGAGGAAGGACCACTGTATGGGTCACTATGTTCTCCCAATGAGTTCCAGGTGGAGGTAAGTTTGGGTAGTTGGGACCTACAAGGGGTTGCTATGGGGTATATCCCTGCTGGTTCAGGCAGCCACAAACAAAAGTTGGAGTACAGTGTGTGGGAGTGCGTACTGTGCACCATAGATGTCACTGGACATCCTCAGTGTCAGGGGACCCTAAAAAAGAGAAGCCCTCCTAGCCAAGCTCCATGACGCCTCGTCCTGGCTCCACTCTTTCTCTTTCTCTTTGCCTTGCAAGGAACATACTGGATTAGCATATCCTCTACTTTCTCCTCTCTCGTGCCTCCCAGGAGGGGAGCAGCCCCACCATGTGGGTCACTGCAATCTCCCAGTGAGTCCCAGGTGGGAAGGAGAGTCAGGTGGTTGGTACCTACAAGGGGTTGATATGGGGTACATCCCTGCTGGCTCAAGGAGTCACAAAAAGAGTTACAAAAAGAAAAAGGCACAAGGTACTTAACAACGCTAATAATGCATCTTGTTAATACTTTCTGTAATTACACACACCAGAATATCTTATTGCATATGTAGTGACCACCTAAGGCCCTCGAAGTCCACCTCTCTCAACCCTCCAAGGGGGAAGACCTGGGTTGCCCAAGTTGTGCTACACTGGGTACTTTGCCTAAACCTGGCACAGTGCCTCCACCTACAGTAGTGATATGGGTTACATGGATGCTGGCACACAAGGCCCCCCCCCAGTAAATAGTAATTAACCTAGATGACACAGTCCTTCCCCAAGAAACTTACACTTTAATATCAATAACAACCCGTAAACAGAGGAATGCAGCCAAACAAAAAATTTATTTAAAGAGCTGGTGACACGTTCAGGAGAACTTTAATAAAACATAATATTTAGGCACGCTCCAGCTTGTATTTCCCATTTGTTCTGTATTCCTCCTCCCCATTAATTAGTAGTGAATACATCTGCATGAAAACAGGATCTTTGCTCCTGAAGAGTTCATCTGTTGCTGCTGCTTTTTCCAAACCTGAATTCATAGAGCACTGCTTGTGACCTCACAGTTACTCCAATGGCAACAGACTGTGATGTCACAACAGAGGATTATGACTTGAAGCAGGGAGTAAGCTATAGAGGCAGATAAAGGCAAAATTAACTCCAAGGGACAAAGATCATATATTCATACACATTTCTTTAGTAATAAATTATGAGAAGGAGAAATAAAATATAAATGGAATGCAAGCAGAATTATACCTAATTAGTATGTTTTTTAAAGTTTTCTTTGAGGCGTCGGTAGCTCTTTAAAAGCAAAGAGTTGAGCAAGAACAAGAGGACAAAAGGAAAAAAGGGAGCAAGGGGGTAACAGTGCAATCCTATACTCTGTACTTTGTCAAAAGGCCCCACACACTCTTCCAACCCCCAGCATTTCCATAAATCCCCAAGTGGGTGCACCCAATGTAATTTCCCCCAAAGGCCATGGGTGAGAGCTGTCTTTCATTGCAGTGGGTACCTCACTGGTGATGCAGCTTCTGCTAGCAGGGCAGGTGGCTTGGTGGCATGCATAAAACTGTTGCAGAATCCCAAACTGATTCTCAACAATTAAACTTGAGCTTGAAGAATTGGGTCCCTATTTGTAATCCGCACACATGGGAGGTCACATGGCCTTCAGAGGTCTTCTGCCTGGGCCTATCAAATTAACACAGTCCTGCCTAGGGCTTTTCCATCTGTCCTAGGCACAATGGCAAATACCTCAGTTGCAGTGCTGAAACCCTGATGGTTATTCATAGCTTCTCAGATACCCCTGGTTTCTCTGGTCAGGTTCGATGCTGGATGTGGCTCCCAGCTAGAGGGCAGGCTTTCCCAGGGTCATCTGGTTTTCCATCACCGCTGTCCTCTTTTCTCTCTCGGTAGGTCTTTCAGCTGCACATGCAGGAGGTCAAGGGACCCTATAGTAGACAGTGGCCTCAGTTAGTTTATTCCCTGTGGAGTTTGTCCCCCAAAGGAGAAAGACAATGCTGGGGCTGGAAACAACCCATCTCCACTTCTTGCCTGTCTCCATTCAGTTCTGGTTAAAACTCTTTTCTTTTTAAAGTTAGTTCTGTTAGGTACCCAGTCTTCAGGGCCTGCCAGACCAGTAGTTCCTGGCACACAGTGACTCACCAGCTCATAGCTTTCCTTCACTCTAACACTGCGAAAACTGAGTCCAGAGTCCTGGTGGTAGCCCATTTTATATAGGCTGAAACTCAGTGCCTCATTGGTCAGTCATTTTCCCAGGCAAACAGGCTTTGGAATGTTGGCCCAGCTGAGCGGGGCTTGCATGCAGGCTGTGGTGCAAGATTGCACTGTAATTGGTTGAAATCCATAGGCACGCTGTACTGTTTACTTCTGACCCCTTCCCAGCAGTTTTTGCAGGGTCAGAAGGCTTAGAAGTTGTATGGCCACTGCCATCTTTATATAAATATCTGGTCCCATATTTTTTATTGTCCCCCCTTTATTTTTAGCCCCCAGAGGCTATTTTTCTCATATTCTGGCCTCACTTTCTGCCACATGGCCAGGACTGTGTTTATTGAAGCAGGCTGATCATCTGTTGTGACTTGGGGGTTGAGGGTGAGAGGTAGCAGTTGAGCCGTTCTCTCAATGATGCTGGGCATATAAGGCACATACTTTCCCTTGCTCCTGTTCCTGGCCCATCTACCCGCACTGAGGCCAGGAAACTGTTACTTTTTTGCCCAGTGGTGTTTCTTTCTTTCAATCTTGGCTCTGCTGCCTGCCCTGGAGTCTGGAACACTTTGTAGCAACAGACGCATGCCCTGGAGTACAGAACCCTTTGTAGCAACAGATGCATGCCCTGGAGTCTGGAACCCTTTATAGCAACAGATGCATGTCCTGGAGTCCGGAACCCTTTGCAGCAACAGATGCATGCCCTGGAGTCCGGAACCCTTTGTAGCAACAGACACATGCACTGGAGTCCGGAACCCTTTGCAGCAACAGATGCATGCCCTGGAGTCCGGAACCCTTTGCAGCAACAGATGCATGCCCTGGAGTCCAGAACCCTTTGTAGCAACAGATGCATGCCTTGGAGTCCGGAACCCTTTGCAGCAACAGATGCATGCCCTGGAGTCCGGAACCCTTTGCAGCAACGGATGCATGCCCTGGTTTTTGACATGGAGCTCTGGCTCCATTTTCCACAAGGCTGCGTTCAATCAGCACCATGTTTTCCATTCCCCAACCGCAATGCCTGCACCGGGGTCAGGGAAACACCTCAGCTGCACCCGATGATACTTTCCAGCAGGTCCCAGTTCTGACCCCTTGAGCAGTCCTATGACCAGGGTTAGGGGATCATCCAACTGACATCAGCTGCATATTAAAGGAGCACAGGCTAAACTCCCATCTGGGGCTCCTGAAGGATACTGCATGTTGTTGCTGACTGCTGTGCTTCTGGTGCCCGCTTTTGCAGTCATGGTGGACTGCAGGGTGTAGAGTGCTGGGAGGACTGGAGGAGGCAGAGATAGGGCCCAGGAGTCCACATGCAAAACCCCAGAAATTGGGTCGGACTTACGCATACATATCCAGTCACAAATATTTCTACCTAAATGGTCTTCATCACAGAACTCATCCAACAATTGGTCATGCATTTTCAGCGGTATTATTAGTAGGTAAACGTATGTATTTGAATATGAGTCTACTCCTGCCAAAACAACTTCTCCATGTTTCTTCAGTGGAAAATAGAGTGATTTTCTTTTTGTTTTGGTCCAGTCACCCCAGCACCAGCTGCCCATGGGTAGAGGCACTTCAACCTCTGTCACCTGCATGCCACCCACAAGCCCGGACTTACCCCCCCTGGGTGGTGCCACGAGGCAGGCTCCCCTTCCCCAGTACAAATAGTCATGAGCCCTGGCTTAACTCCCAGGATGGGGCCAAGGGAGAGGGCACCCCTGGCGGACTACCATCTCTAAGGGGTGGCAGCAAAGGCGGGAAAATCATTCACGTGGCCAGAGTTTTGTGGATGTTGACCCATGAGGTGGGTCGTGCAATGATGTCAATGGGAATGCTCCCAACGTCTGTTCCAGCCTCCCATGATGTTTGGCTTCAGTACCTGTGGCTCGCCAGCCTCCGCCAGGGGCCACTAATGTACCGAGAGCTTGCCCTCTCCCCCGCCCCCCTTCCCTCGGAGAAGGAGAGTCACCAGAAGGCACTCAATCCTTCTCTGCCCAGGCCGGCCCTCCGACTCCTAGGTCCATTCCTGAACCCGGGTCGTCAGCGTCGTGAGTGGATGCCTTGCCGCCATGCCAGCAGGTTGGCTAATAGAGTGATTTTCTATTGCGATGCTTCTTGTACAATATAAAATGGGATAGTGAACAGAACCACCAGAAAATGCTAACAAATACATAATTGAGTAAGAATATTTTATCTGGAAAAAGGAATATGTTTTGTAAATAGCAATACTTTTGCCCAGTGCTTCTGAACTATAAAATGAATTGTTGTAAAATATAGAAACCCAAAAGCATTCAATGTTACAGGCATAAAAAGACAGCCTATCAAGTCTGCCGGGTACCCCTCTGCACCTTAGTCTACAGATCTGCAAACTTTCTACAGTTTGTTCTGTTATAGAAGAGCCCTTGTCCAGATGTTATTATTCTCTATGTTCTTCTCGCCATGAGCAAGCTATTAAAAATACATGTAAAATCAAAAGGTCAGAAAATAATCAAACTACTCTGAGAGTGTTTCTACAAGATAGTATGTTTGCAACAGAATCAAGGGACTATGTCACAGAAGTCAGAACAGAAATGTTATAATTATTTTAACATGTTGCAGCAGTTGTAGGGGCAAGCTTTAAAAATTCAGACAAAAAATGTGCTCTCATACAAAGGATATAGAGAGAGAGAGAGTAAAATACTAACTGGATAAACAGAGAACTTGGGATTTAAAAAAGTATCTGTATTACAGGGTTATTCTTATTATAGGAGTTCTGACGAGCCGGTTTCACAATAATAGACATTTATGTGGAATATGCACTATAACTGTACTGTATCTGCTACCTTGCTAATGTAACCCTCCTATAAATGGGAGTTCCTTAAAGTCTTCCTTGGGTGTGCCTAAATGCCCACTGCCAGGCTGGTGTTCTGTGTTTTAGCTGTTTAAAAATAAATTTCATGAGAGTGCCCAATAGCCTCTGTGTTCTGTCTCTTTAAGAGCTGCCTATATTGCATTGTATAATTAATCTGGTTGGGGGCCAAGTGTGTCTAGGCTCGAGTCCCGCCTGGGCTGCAGTGCTTTTGCTTCTTTCTGCCATCGCTAATTGCGCAGAGGGAGCTTTATTGGAATCTGTAACTGTTAGCTGATTGTCTGCTGTAATAGCAATAGTATTGTAGTTTGTCTAACCTGCCTTCTTTGCAGCATGGACTTTCTGTATTGCACCACCATTTTCATTTTGGACTGCCAATCAGCACCAATCAGTACCTGTGGGGACTCTAAAATGGAGCCTGTCCCCAGGGGTCTTGTGGGAGCAAATTTCTGTAGGAATTGTAGTTTTTACATTTTGGCGACGAAACAGACCTAGAGGGGGAGCCCTTGCTTTGACAGACAGATGGATCAACGAATTGGACCGCTTGGACCGAGGGAAAATTCCCAAGCTGCCTGCTGCAGTCAGTCATTCAATCTGGAGTTAGAGTTTGAAGAGTAAACAGCTTGAGTGATTCAAACAGCTGCCTTTTGGCCTGTCTGCCTGTAGTCCCTTGAGAGGGAATCCTTAGAAAGGCTTAGCAATCGGACTATATCTGAATTGGAGTGGGACAAAGCCACTGAAGAGTGACCAGATTTGAACCTGAAGAAGACTGAAGATTTGCTGTATGCGATCGGCCTGTCAGGACATCCATTTACCACAGAATTCCCGATATTGCTCAGAGACACTGATATTGCAGCCGGACTGCCTTCCGCATTGTGGTATGGTGATTGTTTTACTATAAATGTGCTGTGTGCTGCCAGTGGGTCACAATTTGGTTCCCCACTGTGTATATATGCCACGCTTGCTGGAAGCTGCATCCAGCACTACCGGACTCAAAATCCGAACTGTTCCACCCAGCCTGGGCATTGCCACCTGGCCCAGCCAGCTACTTCAGGCACAGAAACCATCATCGACGAGAGTCTCGCCCGGGGATCAGCCTCCTGCTCAACCATCTCAAACAGGAACAACACCTCAGTGATTCATGTGGGCCCTGCTTCTCCTGGCAATCCAGTCATCAACCTGCAGTCTCCATTTCATCTAGTCTGTGTCTCGTATCGGGTAGTATGCGTAACAATCAGGGTAGCTCCCTGCAACAACAGCTAAATCTCAAGTGTTGTCATCTGATTGCATTGTTGTTTTTCCTTTCACAAACTGAGCCTTCAGACTCTGGATTACAAATTGTGTGTGGTTGTGCATGCTGTTCTTTTCATCACGGACCCCCAACCAGCTGCAGCACCAGCCTACCCCGGGCAACGCTCCAGGCTAGCCCACCTTACTTCCAACTGGGTACCCAGAGCGTGTGACTGTGTAGGGACTAAAAGTGCATGCATGATTGCTTGACTAGATCAGTTTTCGAATCAATCAACCTGACTACGCCCCTCCCTTGTTCAATTCCCCTGAATAAATCAGATCTAACTTTTTTTTGCATTTAATCTGACTGTGGTTCCAGTTTATACCAAAAGCACTGTACTGTTGTTTGCTGTGCCTAACCTTGTTTTACAGGGGGTCTCCAGGGTCGAACTGGTGGAACCTGCCCTGGTAGTAAGTGCACACAGTGTGGGGAATTATATGCTGAATAGGGGCTACTGTGAAAGTGTTTGTTGCATATTGTCTAGGTGACTAGAGGGGAAAGAGGGGGGTTACAGTGTCCCGGGGGGCTGTACCCAGGTTAGCCTTGTTACTAACAACCCTGTCTTCCGGGTGGAGGCACCCGGTTCAGTACCCAGGCCCCATAACCTGCAACTAGCCACACAGGCAGGGGTAGTAGCCCTTGGGATAGCGCCACCTAGGGGTTACATCTTCGAGGCACGAACACTGGGATTTGCACCGTCTAGTGGTCAGAACTGGGTACTACAACCCCACACTCAACAATTGTGGTAAAATGGAGGCACTCACTATGCCCAAGTTTAAACTTGATCCCCACAAGCTGCTAGTGCACCATATAATGGGGTGGAGTGAGGCAGAGGGGGTGGACCCCCGACAAGCTCTGCTATTAATGGACGTCCCCTTGGGGACCGATAATGCCACTATTGTGGAAGTGGTTGAATGAATTAAGTGTTTGGGGAAGGTTGAAGTAAGGGGAAGGGATTCCGACCTGTTTGATCAAACTATGGTGGCCCTACTCTCCTGCAGCCTGCCCAAACCAGAGAAGGTTCCCCCTGTCATTTTGCCTGAAGGGTCCCAAAAGGGGTGGAGGGTCAGTCACTTACATAGCAACCCAGCTGCTCCTGGAGGGTCCCCCTATGTAGAGGGGTTTAAAGATAAGCTGTCTAAACTGTTAGCCTCTGAGGGGCTCTCTGCTACAGAGCTAGTACAAATGTTAAAGCTTTCTGAGGAGATCATTCCCATGCAGTCCCCCGTAGCCTCTCCTGCCACCCATACAGTTGCTTCCCCCATAGTGATACCTACTGTACATTTGGACTCGTACCGAGACTTAGGCTCTTTTCGGGCATGGGCACGGTACCCGTGGGGGAGGATGATCTGGAAATGTGGATGGACTGTGCCACCCCATTGGTCCAGGAGTGGCAGTGTACTGAGGGGGAAAGAGGAAGAGACTCGTGGAAAGCTTGAGGAGCCCTGCACTGGAGTCCATTCATTTCCTGCAATCCACCAGCCCAGAGACCACAGCTGCCAATTACCTCTCTGCCCTGGAGGGGGTATTTGGTAGCACCGAGTCAGGAGATAACCTGATGCGGCAGTTCAAATCCACAAAACAGTGGAAGAATGAAAAATTGTCAGTGTTTGTTACTTGAATAGAGGGAGCTTTGCAGCAACCCACCAGAAAGGACGGAGTGAATTGAACATGGTCAGGCTAGATCACATCTTAAAGTCAGCAAGGTACTCTAGCATGATATTGTTGAAGCTTAAACTGCAAGACAGAATGGGCAATCCCCACCAATATTGTGACCTAATGAAAGAGATCCATGAGATTGGGAATGACGAAGAGGGATGGGAGCCCTATGCTGGGGCTGCCCACACCTGCCAGGCCCCTGATAGAGGTAAGGAGGCCAAACTGCAACAGATGAGAGAACTGATCAAGGAGTTAACTGTGTTGAGAGTCAGCCAGCAAGTTGCCGAGGCAGCCAAAGATGCTAATTCCTGTCTAGTCCCCCCCCGAGACAAAGAGGGAAGTCCTGCCAGGAGGGGTAGGGGTACATGTGGTTTCTTCTGAAACCCGGCCTGAAGACAGTCTGCAGGAAGAGGTACGAGAACTGAGAGCTGTGGTGGAAGACCTACTCCGACTCTGAGCTACCCGAGACACTGACCCTTGGGGGAACTCAGAAAGTCAAGAGAGCAAACCCCCGACCAGAGAGAGACCCCAAGACTACCCACTATGTTCAAGCAGAGGAACAGCTCCTCTTCCCCTAGATACTCTAAAGAACCTGTTTTCTGTTACCACTGTGGAGAGGATGAGCACACCCGGTTCACCTGCCATTTGCCTGAGACTCTGAGAAAAGTTAGCACTAGGCTGCTGGCATTCATTCGATGGAGCAACGTACGGCCACAAGATGGGGCTGCCTGGAAAAGCTATTCATCCAAGGCAGCTGTAAAGCCAATATCCAAGTACAAGTCACGTGAGTGGTCCGAGGTATTGGGCCCTTCAATGGAAACTACAGTGACGGTGAATGGTGTGTCTGCCCAGGCTGTGCTTAACAGTGGATTTCAAGTAACCATAGTATTTCAAGATTGGTACCAGAAGCATCTGCCTGACGTGCCCTTACAACCCTTGGAAGGTTTGCATGTGTGGGAGTTGAGTGAGAAGTCCTATCTGTACTCGGGGTATATCCGGATCTGACTGTCATTCCCTACTGCCGTGGCTGGGGTAGATGAACAAGTTGAGACACTTGCCCTAGTGTGTTCACCCACCAGACTGTATGATGGAGTTCTCCTGTTAATTGAAACAAACACCCACATGTTTGGGAGATTAGTACAACTCTGCCATGAGAAACAAGGGCAACGGACTGGACAGGCCCTAAGAATTCCAGCATTAATCAAAAGGGCTTATGACTTGCAACAGAAACCCGATGAAGTGGACCGAGATGAGCCAGTGGAAATAGTGTGGAAGAAGGATCCTGACTCTTTGGTGCTGGCTCCCAACGCCCAGTGTATGATCCATGGAGAAGTCCACCTAAGGAGAGAAGTAAAGAACAAAATATTGATGACAGACACCCCTGGTGAAGGGAAGCTGCCAGACAGGTTGATGGTTAAGCCCAGTATACTACCTGCAAGTGCCCATGCCTATGCCCGCCGAGTGATGGTGCAAGTGAGATACATGTCGAACAGGTAAGTTTGTGTGAACCGGGGATGTACGCTGGCTACAGTACACTGTGCAGACACTGCAGTATTACCCAGTAACAAGTACTCTGGTGAAAGAGAGAAAGTGACCCCAGAATTATTTGACTTCGGTGATTCCCCCTTGTCTGTCAAATGGAAGACCTGAATTAGCAGGAAATTTGCTCAAAGAGACCAAGTGTTCTCACTAAAAGAGTGAGACGTGGGATGTGTCCATGGTGCCAAGCATAACATACACCTGCATGATGACTGACCATTTCAAGTGAGGTCCGGACGCCTTGCCCCAGCATACATAGATGATGTTAGGAGGCACCTACAGGAAATGCTCACTGCTGGCATTATTCAAGAATCAAGAAGTCCATATGCATCCCCATCGCAGTGGTGCATAAAAAGAACGGATCCATGAGGATATGTGTGGACTATCGGACCCTCAGCTGACAGCTATCCCAGATCATTACACCATGCCACGCATACAGGATGCCCTGGATTGCCTGAACAGGGATCAGTGGTTCTCCGTACTTGATCTCCTCAGCGGATATTGTCAGAGTCCAATAGCCTCACAGGACCGTGTGAAAACAGCCTTCAACTGTCCTTTGGGGTTCTATGAATTCCTGAGGATGCCACAGGGGATTTTGGGTGTCTCTGCCACCTTCCAGAGAATGATGGAACGTGCGGTGGGAGACATCAACTTGCTGGAATGTTTAGTGTACCTGGATGATGTTATTGTTTTCAGATGTACGCTGAAGGAATATGAGATCAGACTGTTCAAAGACCTCGATCGTTTGAAAGAATTCAGCCTCAAGTTATCCATAGACAAGTGCCAGTTTTTTCAGACATCTGTGAAATATATGGGATACATAGTGTCTGTGGAAGGGATACAGACAGATCCCAGTAAAGTTGAAGCTTTGACCACTTGGCCCTAGCCCAATAACCTAAAAGAGCTACAGCATTTCCTGGGGTTCTGCGGCTACTATCACAGGTTCATCAAAGACTATTCAAAGGTGATTCGACTGCTCCTTAACTTTATCCAAGGATACCCTCCTACCAACCGCAAATACAAAAAAGGGCTATCAAAGACCAAGAGAAAGTGTCTTTTCGAACAGGTGAGCCTTTTGGGACTCGGTGGACACCCAAATGTGAATCAGCATTCTTTGAAATCATATACCAACTCACCCACGCCCCAGTCCTTGCCTATGCTGATCCTACCAAGCCCTATGTTCTGCATACGCGCACTAGTTTGCAGGACCTTGGGGCTGTGCTATATCAAGACTATGAAGATGGCTTGAGACCTGTAGCTTACGCCAGTAGGAGCTTGACCCCGTCAGAGCAGAACTATCCAGTCCACAAGTTGGAATTCCTCACCCTAAAATGGGCCATAGTTGACCAGTTTCATGAGTACCTCTATGGGGCAAAGATATTAGTGAAGACTGACAATAACCCACTGACCTGTGTGCAGACCTCAGCTAAATTGGACGCCACTGGGCACCTTTGGCTCTCTGTCTTATTGACTTATGATTATGCTGTTGAATACAGACCGGGACTAAACCACATTGATGCTGACGCCCTGTCACGAAGGCCAGCTTCTAAGAACAATTGGGTCAGATTGTCTGAACCTGACATGAAAGCACTATGGCAGAAGTTTGATAAAGATGAATAAATGTCTGCGGACATAGTGGACTGCCTAGTAGATTGCTTGGGCCCTCCTGATACCTGCATAGTGGCTGCCTATTGCCATTTCTCTGCTCTAGATATTAGTGCACTACCTCAGTTCGATAATGACAATATTCAGTGGGCTCAATCCCAAGATCCCATGATTCAACCAGCACTTGACACCCTGCATGCAGGGAAAGATGTGTCCAAGTTGCGTTCCCCTGACTTGCGAACTGCTATATTGTTCAAGGAAGGCCCCATGTTAAAGTTGTATGATCAATTGTTATACAGAGAGAGAGTGGATCATTGTGGTCAAGTAGATAAGCAACAGTTGGTTCTACCCACGGCCTTTAAACAGCTGGTACTGAGGTCCTCCACAATCACATGGGGGACCTCGGTATTGATAGAACTCTCGACTTGGTATGATCCCGATTCTACTGGCCAAAGATGGGGGCAGATGTCGAGCACCATGTAAAGACCTGCAGTCATTGCCTCCAGAGAAAAGCCCTGCCTCAGAAGGCTGCCCCTCTTGTCAATATCACTGGCAATGCCCCTCTAGAATTGGTCTGGGTAGACGTCTTGTGCTTAGAACCCGACCAAAAGAATATTGGCAATGTGTTGGTAGTTACTGATTATTTTACACGGTATGCACAAGCCTTCCCAACTAAAGATTAAAAGACCTCTACCGTGGCCAAGGTGCTGGTGAAAAAATTATTTATCCACTATGGTGCCCCCTAGTGGGTCCATTCTGACCAAGGCAGAGACTTTGAAAGTAGGTTAATCAAAGAAATGCTTTCTCTGTGGAGGTGCAGAAGTCAAGAACCACCCCCTATCACCCACAGGGGGACCCTCAACCAAAACACTTTACTGCACCCTTCTAGACATGCTGGGCACCCTCCATCCAAAAGACAAGCGTAAGTGGAGCCAGCAGATTAGCACCTTGGTACATGCATACAATTGCACCAAATTACTACTGGGTTCTCCCCCTACCATCTCATGTTCAGGAGGGAGGCCCAACTGCCAGTTGGTGTCTGCTTTGGGGTCTCTCCAGATGGGGTCCGAGCCGAAAACTACTTGCAGTATGTACAGAAATTGAAAGATCAGTTGAATCATGCCTATCAACTAGCTCAAACTATGGCTGCTAAGCAAAATCTCGCCAACAAAGAAAGACATGATCAACGAGTAAAAGCCCAGGAGTTGTTGCCCAGAGATAGGGTGCTACTACACAATTTGGGACTGCATAGAAAACACAAAATTGCTGATAGATGGCACCATCTTCCCCACGTAGTAGTTGGTAAATTGGATGATCTGCCGATGTACAAGGTGCACCCAGAAAACAGTTCCAAAGCTGTTAAGACCATGCACCATAATCACTTACTGCCCATTGGCCAAGTTATTATTGATGCTGAACCAACACCTGACACTTCTCCTGGGCCAGTGACTCATGCTGCTGCAAAAAGGAAACACAACCAACCTGTCTGTGTTGTTCCAGAACTAAGGCCTTCCCCTCAGCCAGCCCAGAGTGATAGTGATGACTGTTCGTCTGTCTCTGATGAAAGTGACTGTGATAATGCCTATTATCCCTCATATGAACTGAGTCAGTTGTTTCAAGGTAATCCTCTGCAGAATCGTGAGGATGAAGCTGGCCTTCAGAACTACCTAACCCCCCCCCCAGCTTCTTCCCTGAACCCAGTGCCCCCTGAAAGTGAGGTGCAAAGTATCACGTCTGAGGTTGCAGACTCTGTGTCTTGTAGAACTGTTTGACTTGCCCAAAGAAGGGGCTGATGGTCTGTCAGGACATCCATTTACCACAGAATTCCTGGTTTTGTTCAGAGACACTGCTATTGCAACCGGACTGCCTTCCGCATTGTGGTATGGTGATTGCTTTACTATAAATGTGCTGTGTGCTGTTAGTGGGTCTCGATTTGGTTCCCCACTGTGCATATGTGCCACGCTTGCTGGAAGCTGCATCCAGCACTACCAGACTCAAAATCAGAACTGTTCCACCCGGCCTGGGCATTGCCACCTGGCCCAGCCAGCTACTTCAGGCACAGAAACTATCATCGACGAGAGACTCACCTGGGGATCAGCCTCCTGCTCAACCATCTCATACAGGAACGACACCTTGGTGATTCATGTGGACCCTGCTTCTCCTGGCAAACCAGTCATCAACCTGCAGCCTCCATTTCATCTAGCCTGTGTCTCGTATTGGGTAGCATGAGTAACAATCAAGGTAGCTCCCTGCAACAACAGCTAAAGTGTTGTCATCTGATTGCATTGTTGTTTTTCCTTTCACAAACTGAGCCTTCAGACTCTGGGTTACAAATTGTGTGTGGTTGTGCATGCCTTTTCTTTTCATCACAGGGCCCCAACCAGCTGCGACGCCGGCCTACCCAGGCAACGCTCCAGGCTAGCCTACCTTACTTCCAACTGTGTACCCAGAGCGTGTGACTGTGTAGGGACTAAAAGTGCATGCACGATTGCCTGACTAGATCAGTTTTCGAATCGATCAACCAGATTGTGCCCCTTCCTTATTCAATTCCCTGAATAAATCAGATCTAACTTTTTTTTCATTTAATCTGACTGTGATCCCAATTTGTACCAAAAGCACTGTACTGTTGTTATTTGCTGTGCCTAACCTTGTTTTACAGGGGGTCTCCAGGGTCAAACTGGTGGAACCAGCACCGGTGGTAAGTGCAAACAGTATGGAGGATTGTATGCTGAATAGGGGCTACTGTGAAAGTGTTTGTTGCATATTTTCTAGGCCACTAGAGGGGAAAGGGGGGGGTTACAGTGTTCCGGAGGGCTGTACCCAGGTTAGCCTTGTTACTAACAACCCTGTCCTCCAGGTGAAGGCACCCATTTCAGTACCCAGGATCCTTAACCTGCAACTAACCACACAGGCAGGGGTAGTAGCCCTTGAGATAGCGCCGCTTAGGGGTTACACTAATATTTCATTTTCTTCTGTTTTAGTGTCTTCTGCTCAGAATGCTATTGCACCTGATGAAGGGACCTGTGTGGACCCGAAAGCTTATGTGCTGTACCATCATTGTTTAAGACATAAAGTAGTCTAATAAACAGTGTCAAACTATCCAGTGTCTTGCTGTTTTTTGAGCGACTTACTGGTAAGGCTGGGCAGCTGTCTGCTATTGGAACATAAATGTGATGTTTTAACCAGATTTATTGAATAGTATGATACCATTCCTTTCATTTAAGTAATACAAATATTGTACATAGATGTTATAGTACACCATATCCAAGAGGTGCTGGCTGTACTAATGTTTCTCATTGAAAAGGACATTCTTGTGTTTACATGTCCGTGTATGTTGCATTTATTGTCTTGTACTTTTAGATGTTTGTACCCGAGACCCCACTGGAAATTACAGTTTTGTTAATTGAGGGGACCACGAAAGTCCATTTTGTTACAGGGATTGCCCCTTTACGGCTGTAGTTGCAGACATGTTTTGGGCAAGCAGAGCCTTCAACCGAGAAGTCTATTGATTTCATAGGGTGCAGTTCTTGCCTCTAGGAGGGGACAAAGGTCTAAGTTCATACTAAGGGATGATGAGTTTTTGTTATAGTGTAGGTGGGCGAAGGGAGTGGCCGTGTGGGGTAGCACAACAGGAGGTGTGGATGGACACTGGGAAGTTGGGCAGGTTTAGTGCAGTTTAAGTTTTTAATGTGCTGAACTTTAGGCAGCTGTGGGTCAGGTAGAGAGGGAAGACTAGGAGACAAATGCAGAAGAGAGAGGGCTATGGGGGGGGGGACCAGTGTAAGCAGCAGGTGGAGACAAGACTGCAGGGAGAGATGAAGGCCCAGAGCACCACTAGAGAGAGGGCAGCCAGTGCAGGGTAAGAGGAAGGTGCGGTACAATGCCAGGGAGAGAGCCTCAGTGTAGAGAGGGCCCAGAGTCCAGAGCCACAGTACAACATTTTACATAAATGGAAATTCCATAAACTGTGCTAATATACATAAGTAAAATGTCTAAACAAAATTCATAAAGAAATCAGTTAACTCTACTGGTACTGAAATTAGCTAAGAATAAGTCCTATTAAGTGTGGGGATTCTAAAGAAGTAAAAGAAAAATGAATCTAGATAGCGTTGGATTAAAGTTTATAAACTGTAATCAAGAAGGCAATACAATATAGGGCACCTACTGTTAAGGAACTGCATAATACTTACAGGAAGCCTTCCATAATATAGCTACCAGGATAAAATATGATGTAACTAACAGAACAAATAGGAAAACAACATTTAAGCATTTTCAAACATTCAAGCAGAGCTTCAGTTCCTTCATTATTAATCTTCTAGATCACAGTTGAAATATATATTCACTTAATTTTGCTCTCTACTGAACCTAAGAGCATCTTAGGCCTATAGCCAGTTATAATAACTTACAATATATATGTGTGTGTGTGTGTGTATTCTCATCTATGCCTCTATAAAGTGTTTCAGTTGTGGTTAGCAGTCAAGTGGAAACAGAATTATATTCCTCTGGAGCTCATGCCTCAGGGCACTCAGCTAGGAGTGGCCTTTGTGTAAGCTGTCCTTTTTGTGTTGGCAATCTTCCTCTGAAGTGACAACAAAAATTGCATTTAACCACATACATCAGTGGTCATTCAGTAGCATCCTTATTACAGGTCACTATCCTCCCCTCCCCACATCTGTATAGTATTTTGTTTTCTACTCTGTATCATGTCTCCCTAGATCAGGTGGGTCTTATTATGGAATGAGGTCTGGACGGTGGTCCATAATCCAGAGCAACTATCCATTCCGGCTCTTGATCATGGTGCCCAGGTCCTCTCCCTACAAGTCAATATTTCCACCTCCAGGGCCCCACTTTTCATCTCCTCTGTTTACATCCAACCCAGGAATCAAAAAAACACATTTCAATCAGTTCTTAACCACCTCCAGCAACATCCAGACAAGGCTGAAATTATTGCCCTGGGTGATTCCAATGTAAATTGGCTAGCAGACTCCGCAGCCCCCCATAAGGATGACGCGGCTGCCCTCAACCTATCACAAATAGTGCCATCAGCCACCATCCATAACCCAAGAACTGGCACCTCAACCCTCATCGACCTGGTCCTCAGTAACTGCCCTCACAATTTCACCCAGGTTACATTACTACCTGATGCATTGAGTGGCTAGTCACCAGTGCTCTGTCACTGGTCCTAGATGGCTAAAAAGGTCCCCCTCCCAAGTTATCTTACAGCGCTGTCTCAGACAGGGCAAACTACAACTCTTGAAACAACACCTCTCCAGTAGGGACTGGTCGCCCATTGCAGCCTTGCCGGATATTGACTTAGCTCTGGAGTATTTTATTAATTCCTTTAACACAGCCTGTGACCTCTTTGCACCCTACTACAAACGGGTCATCAATGGTGCCAATATCCTCTGGATGTTGCAATCCCTGCTGGACCTAATGCGTGACTGGGACAATCTCTAGCACATAGCTCTGGAGACCAGGAGGCCTGCTGATAGGCAGTGCTACCATAAGGCCAGGAACCACTGCACCTGGAGGGTCCACCAGGCCAAGGCTGAGTACTATTGAACTACACTCACTGCCTCCTGGGGTATGGGGTGCAAATTCTGGGACTCTCTCAGAGAACTTAGTGGCAAATCCTCGACTGCCTCACCCTCCCAGTTGTCCATAAATGGCTTTATCTCCACAGACCCTGAGATAATAGCAAACATGCTGAACTTCTCATTCTCAGGCCTCAGTAGTGTGCTCCCTGCTAACTTCTTTGCACCTACCCTCACCACTCCCCTTGCACCTGCCCAAGTGCCTCCCTTTTGCTTCAAAGCTATTTCCCAGCGTGATGCTGCCCCTCTCCTGCTAAGGGCACTCAGCAAATCAAGGTTCAGCAATGATTCCCTTGATCTTAAATTACTAAGGCTAACCCTCACTGAAGTACTCTGCCCCCTTACTGCCCTAATGAACCGCTCCCTCACCCTAGGGCGATTCCCAACTAAATGGAAAACTGCCCTCATTACTCCTATCCTTAAGAGTGGTGACCATTCCATGCCAGGCAACTATCGTCCCATTTCAATTCTACCTCCTGTCTTCAAAGTACTCGAAAAAATAGTCGCCTCCCAAATCACAGACTACCTTGCCAAATACAACCTCCTTTGCCCTGAGCAGCATGGCTTCCACAAAAACTACAGTACCACCACCGCTCTCTTGGAATTTACCAATACCCTTCATGCAACCCTTAATGCAGGCCAGATCACTTTTGCTGTATATATAGATCTCTCTAAAGCATTCAACACCATACATCACTCGCTCCTCCTAGCCTCACTTACCCAAATAGGCTTCTCTCAGGACGCCACTGACTGGTTCTCTGACTATCTATCTGGCAGAACCCAAAAAGTCAGACTAACACAAACACAGTCGTCCCCCGTCCAGGTCACATCTGGGGTCCCACAGGGGGTCAATCCTCGGCTCCCTGCTAGTTACCCTATTTCTTAACTCCTTGCCCAAGGCCTGCTCTGGGAATCTCCTCTTGTACGCAGGTGATGCGGTGTTATTCAGCACTCACACCAACCCTGCTGCCCTCCAACTAACCTTTCAAAGGTCATTTAGGGAGGCCGAGTCCTGGTTTGCTGACCATAGGCTTGTCCTAAACTATAAAAAAACTAAGTCCATGCTGTTCGCACATGCCCAAAACAAGTTCAGTGACCACCCCCTGCTCATTCATAACTCCTGCAATGAAACTCTGGAACAAGTTGCTACATTTAAATACTTAGATGTTACCCTGGACTCCAGATTCACCTAGCATGAGCACATCCGCCAACTGAACACAGCTGTCAATGTGCGTATCGGTCTTCTCCACTGATACAAACACTGTCTCCCCCCTGAAGCACTGCAACTAGCCATTTCCTCCTCTGTCCTGTCGCTCATAGATTATAATATCATTATCTGTGGTGCTGCTGATAGCAGATCCATCAATAAAATCAGGGTTGCTCTGAATAAGGCCTGCAGGCTGGCCACTGGCTGTGACCGGCTCACGCACACCTACATGCTCTATGCCAGTACCAAGTGGCTAAACTTTGATGATCGCCTAAAGTACCAGACCTGTCTTTTTGCAAAGAAAATCACAACTGGCCTCATGCCCACTGCTCTTGCCCCACAGCTTCTACTGCCTCCTAACACCAGACATACCCGTCACTCTGAGAAAACTCCTTACCAGGTCCCTCTTTGTAAAACCTCCATGGTGCAAAGAACCTTTAGGTACCGGGCTCCCCTCCGGCTGAATTCACTTTCCAAAACGATCCTCACAGAACCTAAACTGGGCCTGTTCAAATCCCTCCTCTGTAACCACATCTCACAGGTTTCTGCCTGTGACTGCACCTGACCCCTTCCCCCCACAACCTCTGCTGCACTATGACAATGGGCCCCTCTTGGTCCTGCCGGTAGTGTACTTGTCTCTGACCACTGTCTTTGTCTCAGGCCGCTGTCTGACTGTCACACACTGGCCTGCACTGTATTTCACCTGACTGTTTCAAATACCCATTCTACCACATCTGCTGCTTGTGTTTTTCTCCACTGTAACTATTGTACATTGTTAATTCTTTTTGTACCATTGTTTTGTTTTGCACCTAACTGTTGTAAATATCCTGAACCTCATTGCCTGTATGAACTATACTCTGTATCTATTGTACACTGTGATATTTTCCTTGCACCATTGTTTATACCTTGTAATGTATAACATTGTCTCACTACTGTATTCTATGATGTGGAGCCTTTGTAAAGGAGTCCCTGACTCAAAGGTATTAATTCCGATATGTTCAATAAATCAAATAAATCAAATTCCAGAGATTGCTGAATCTTTCCACCTGGATGTTAGGGTTGTTGTTAGTTTCTCCATGGTACAGATTTCTTGTACAATGCCTTCCTACTCTTTTCATGTGGGAGACTCAGGCTGTCGCCATTTCCTAGTTATAGCCTTCTCTGCCACCGTAAACCATAGACATGCCTGTGTCAGGTAGTGTTTTGCTTTGAGTTGGTGTGTGAGTAGTAGTAGGAGGGCTAATTGGGGAGTAAGTCATCCTACTGCAGGGAGCAATTTCTCTGTACTGTAGCTTGCTCTCTTCCCTGACAGAACAGGAAGAGAGTTAGGCAGCCCCAGAAGAGGTGGGAGCAGAGCTTCTGATAAGTGCATTATAGACGTATTTTACATCCTGAAATGTGTGCAAAATGTCCAAAAAAAGATTAATTGGAGTTATTTATGCCTAAAGCAAAAAAAACACTGTTAAGAGCTGACATCCATTTTTTATGTTCTGGACATCCTGAGGATTTAAGAGCTGACGTCCATTTTTATGTTTACTTGCACGCATGTGCAAAAAACATAGTGCCATCATCCGAGTTTTCAGAGGTGTGTCACCCCCTCTTCCAATTCAGTCAGTGTGTTGGCAGGCGCGGCCCCAGTCCACCAATGCATGCTGGAGCTGTCTATGACAGCTTCAAATTGCAGTGGCGCATAGTTGAAGAGCGGGAGCTACGCTCAGTGAGCAGCAATCAGATATCTCCTGCTCATGCAGCTCCCCTACACACACACAAACAAACACACGCATGCATACTGCGTGCCTTCCCCATGCACACACACATATAGCCGACGGAGGTGCCCAATCCCCGCTGGCTGCGCTGTACCCCCCCCAAAGCCTTCCACATGCCATGCTGGGTGCCCACCCCAGCATGGCAGCCTCATAGTATAGCCAATGTGGGTGCCCAATCCCCGTCGGCTCCACTGTCCTCCCCAGAGTCAGGGTGCCATGCTGGGAGCTCACCCCAAGCGTGGCAATAGATGCTTATAGCCGACAGGGTGCCCAATCCCCGTCGGCTCCATGCCCTCAACCAATCCGTCCTTGTGCCACTGGGAGCCCACCCAAGCGTGGCAAATGTCACGTCGTCAATTTAAAAAAAAAAACAACCCATAAATTAAAAGCAGTTCCACGCAGTCTCCCCGTCCCCACAACTCGCACACCCACCCACTGCACCCTGCCTCCCCACACCCTACCTCTACTCCTCCGAGTCCGCGCGATGATCTTCGGTGGGCTGGGAACACGTCTGCACTCTTCAAAGCCGACTGCGAACTGAGGAAATGCCGGTAAGCTGTATAATGGGATAGATATGTTTTTTTCAACTTTGTTGCATATCTCAGGCATTTTTTGGAATTTTTGCACCAAATTTGCAACATGGGGTTTTTGGGACTCCTTCTCATGCATGCTGTCACTGTCATGGCGTTATTCGGGCCCGAAGGGTGATTTCGCAGTCACTGCACGAAATCACCTTTTGGGACTGATTAACAAAACGACACTGCCAGTGTTCATAAGGTGGGCTCTCAAGAAGCCTATTTTGAAAATTTGGTGGAAAAATTCCTAAAAATGACTGTTTTACGAGCGTGCGTTATGCAGTTCCTACCTTGTAAGTTTACAAATTTTCAATATTTTTCACTCCAGATTTTCAGCATTTCCATTTTACCACACCTTCTTATGAGTAGTACAGCTGTCATTTTCACATTCATCCAAAACGTGAGCCCGCCTACGATGCGCATAATGATGCAGTCGGTGTGCTAAATCAATGTACAGGACAAATTAAGAAAATCACAGTGACACTGTTCATGAGCAGAGGTCTTAAAATGGCTATGTTGAAAATTTGGTGAAAGATTCTAAAATGACTGTTTTACTGAGGCGTGCGTTCTGCGCAGTTCCTATACGCATTTCGTAAGTTCACGAATTTTCAATATTTTCACTCCAGATTTTCAACATTACCATTTTACCACACCTTCTTATGAGTAGTATAGCTGTCATTTTCACATCTCACCCAAAAATGTGTTTCCGCCATGTAGCGCTATAAAGCGTGTCGATGTCTTGAAATCAATGTATGAGACACATTAAGAAAATCACAATGACACTGTTCATGAGCAGAGGTCTTAAAATGGCTATGTTGAAATTTGGTGAAAATATTCCTAAAATGACTATTTCTACGGCGTGCGTTGCGCAGTTCTATGCATGCCCGTGAGTTGCTGAATTTAATATTTTCCTTCAGTTTTCAACATTGCCATTTTATTACACTCCCTTATGAACAGTACAGCTGCCATTTTTCATATGTCGCCTAAAATGTGTTTTCGCACATGTAGCGCGCAATGGTGCTGTTGGTGTGCGAAAGCAATGTTTGAGACAGATTAAGAAAATCACAGTTACACTGTTCATGAGCAGAGGTCTTAAAATGGCTATGTTGAAAATTTGGTGACAAAAGTCCATAAAATGACTGTGTTACGAGTGAGCATTGCGCAGTTTCCATGCACCCTTGTAAGTTCATGACTTTGTAATATTTTAAGTCCAGATTTTCACCAGTGGCATTTTTCCACACTTCCTTATGAACAGTACAGCTGTCATTTTTCACAACATGGCCGAAGTGTGTTTTCACACTTTCAGCGCAGAGATGCATGGTCACTGTGGGAAATCATTGTTCAGGACAGATAAAGAAAATCACAGTGACACTGTTCATGATCGGAGGCACCAAAATGCCTGAGTTGACAATCTGTTGTAAAAATCCCCAACCTAATTATATTACGGATTGTCGTTGCACAGTTTCTATGTACCTCGTGACTTCACCATTTTTTTAAATATTTTACTGCAGATTTGCAGCATTGCCATTTTTTACACCTCCCCATGGACAGTACAGCTGTCATTTTTTACATCCTGTTCGGAATGTTTTTGCACCTGCAGTGCTAAATGCCGTAGTCGCTGTGCATAAGCAGCTTTCGGCTAACAAACTGATATTCCCCCTGTTCATGAGGTGGGGTCACAAAAAAACCATGTTGAAAATTTGGGTGAAAATACCAGCGAATGCCTGAGGGTATTAGGGTTTCCAACCATAGCGCCCAACCCTGTAGAGAATGACAGGCATCAGGGTGTGACTTGGGATTCTTTCCTGTAATGCTCATACCATTCCACACTCTGCAGCCAGTGAGAGGCATCGAGGTAGCGCCTTGGACTCTTGCCCCAAAGTTCACCCCATTCTCCTATATCGCACCCATCTCACCGTATTTTCTAATGGAATGGGGTGCGCATAAGAGCCAAAGACCCCAAGGAACACCATGACACTTGTCAGTGTCTGCAGGGTGGGGTGTGGTGAAATGGCGTGGCCATTATGCCTGACGACCCAAAGGCACACCTCAATGCCTGTCACTCTCTGCAGGGTGGTGGTGGGGTTGGCTTCAGTTCAATACTTCACTGCCATTCCTATTACGCAGCTCTGTAACTTCTACACTACCACTGCTAATGCCAGCAAGCAAACATTTGGCATTGACAAATGCCTTTTTGTTCCATTTTTATGTTGGCTTGCCGCTCTTGCTCGACAGTCAACATATTGGAAGAGTGGAGATTTGGAGTCGCGGCTGCTGTTGGGCGAATGCAGGGCACGCATCGGTAGGTGCGTCCCTCATTCCCAATAAGCCAACATGCTAGCGTGACACCAACATTGTGTAAAGTGGACAAAACTTCTAAACAAAAGTGCCGCTGCAATCAGAGAGACAAGCTGCGTCATGCAGCGGCACTTTATTACGTCCGCTTTTACGCAATATGCTATCCCCAGTACAGAGTGCCGCGTGGGGCCACCCAGCATGGCAACTGATGCCATAGCCAGCAGGGTGCCCAATCCCGTCGGCTCCACTGTCCTCCCTCCCAGTACGAGGTTGCCGCTGGAGCCCACCCCAGCGTGGCAACTGATGACCATGGCCGGCGGGGTGCCCAATCCCCGTCGGCTCCCCTCCTCCCCAGTGGGGTGCCACGCTGAGGCCCACCCAAGCGTGGCATTGTCGTACGGGGGTGCCCAATCCCCATCAGCTCCACATCCCCACTAGCGTTCTTCTGCCACGCTGGGCCACCCCAGCGTGGCAAGCGTCTACGTCGTCAATGTAAAAACTGTAAATTGAAAGCGGTCCCGCGGTCTCCCTGCCCCCACAACTCGCACCACCCACTGCGCACCCTGCCTCCCACACCCCCACCCCATACTTACCTCCGAGCTCGAGTGCGATCATTGGTGGACCGGGAACACGTGTGCACTTTTCAAAGCCGACCGCGAACTGAGGAAATGCCAGTAAGCTGTATAATGGGATAGATAGGGTTTTTTCAACTTTGTTGCATATCTCGGGCATTTTTTGGAATTTTTGAACCAAATTTTCAACATGGGGTTTTTGGGACCCCTTCTTATGAATGCAGTCACTGTCATGGCGTTATTCGGGCCCGAAGGGCGATTTCACAGTCACTGCGCGAAATCACCTTTCGGGACTGATTAACAAAACGACACTACCAGTGTTCATAAGGTGGGCTCTCAAGCCTATTTTGAAAATTTGGTGAAAATTCTAAAAATATTATTTCTGGCGCGTTGTGCAGCTCTCACATGCGCCTCGTAAGTTCGTGAATTTTCAATATTTTCACTCCAGATTTTCAACATTGCCATTTTACCATACCTTCTTATGAGTAGTACAGCTGTCATTTTACATCTCACCCAAAACATGTTTCCACCCATGTAACACACAATGGCAGTCGGTGTCTTGAAATCAATCATGCAGGACAAATTAAGAAAATCACAGTGACACTGTTCATGAGCAGAGGTCTTAAAATGGCTATGTTGAAAATTTGGTGTAAAAATTCAAAAAAATGACTGTTTTACGAGCGTGCGTTGCGCAGTTCTATGCATGCTCGTAAGTTTGTGAATTTAATATTTTCACTCCAGATTTTCAACATTGCCATTTTATTACACTTCGTTATGAACAGTACAGCTGCCATTTTTCATATGTAGCCTAAAATGTGTTTTTAGCATATGTAGCGCCAATGGTGCTATTGGTGTGCTGAAAAGCAATGTTTGGGACAGATTAAGAAAATCACAGTTACACTGTTCATGAGCAGAGGTCTTAAAATAGCTATGTTGAAAATTTGGTGACAAAAGTCCATAAAATGACTGTGTTATGAGTGAGTATTGCGCAGTTTCCACACCCTTGTAAGTTCATGACTTTGTAATATTTTCAGTCAGGTTTTCTGAGACATTTTCCACACTTCCTTATGAACAGTACAGCTGTCATTTTCACAACATGGCAAGTGTGTTTTCACACTTTCAGCGCAGAGATGTGTAGTGCTGTGGGAAATCATTGTTCGGGACAGATAAGAAAATCACAGTGACACTGTTCATGATCGGAGGCACCAAAATACCTGAGTTGACAATCTGCTGTAAAAAATCCACAACCTAATTATATTAGAGAGTCGTTGCACAGTTTCTATACGCTTCGTGACTTCGCCAGTTTTTTTAATATTTTACTGCAGGTTGCAACTTGTGCCATTTTACACCTCCCATGAACAGTACAGCTGTCATTTTACATCCTGTTCGAATGTTTTTGCACCTGTGGTGCTAAATGCCGTAGTCGCTGTGCATAAGCAGCTTTAAGCTAACAAACTGATATTGCCACTGTTCATGAGGTGGGGTCACAAAAAACCATGTTGAAAATTTGGGTGAAAATACCAGCGAATACCAGGTATTAGGGTTTCCAACCATAACACCCAACCCTGTGAGAGAATAACAGGCATCGGGTGTGACTTGGGATTCTTGCCTGTAATGCTCATACCATTCCACACCTGCAGCCAGTGAGAGGCATCGGTATGCCTTGGACTCTTGACCCAAAGTTCACCCCATTCTCCTATATCGCACCCATCTCACATGTTCCTAATGGAATGGAGTGCGCATAGAACCAAAGACCCCAAGAGCACCGTGACACTTGTCAGTGTCTGCAGGGTGGGGTGTGGTGAAATGGCGTGGCCGTTATACCTGACGACCCAAAGGCACACCCCAATGCCCGTCACTCTCTGCAGGGTGGTGGTGGGGTGGGCTTCACTTCAGTACTTCACTGCCATTCCTATTACGCTGCTCTGTAACTTCTACACTACCACTGCCAATGCCAGCAAGCCGACATTCGGCATTGACAAATGCTTGTTGTGTTAAGGACGTCCTGAGAATAGTCTAAGTTATAGCTGCATGATAGTGTCAGTGCCTTTGATCTTTGAAGTACTGCCCTTCCTCCAAGCTGCCACACAAATCAAAGAAGACAGCTTGTAACAAGCTGTCCAGTCTCAGTGTCAGTGCTGATTCCCTTCCACAGTCCCAAAACAGAGTTGTAATTAAAGTAGGGTTATTATCAGCTAAGTGACTGCAAAACTGGTTGAACTTTACATCTCTTGTCAATTCATCAGCCTTCCCCTGCCCTTAACACTTTGTTGTTGTGGGGAGGAGATTCTCAGGATTTGACAGATAAGATGTCCTCGCTCTTGTCTGTACTGGTGCCTCCATGTACTATGCATCAAGCAACAACTGATGTGGTGATGAAATAAATTATTTTATTTTGTGAACGGAAGGTCCCGCACGATGGTCTGACTCAGGCGGGTGTATGATACACGTAGCTCCTCACCATACCCATCCCATTTCTCTCTCTGCTGCAAACTGGTTGACTCCTGCCTTGCTAGGTAAGTTAACCTACCTCCAATTATTCAGGCCAGGAACGTGAGGAATCCTCTCTGCTCTGCTGCTGCTGCCTGTAGGTGCTCAACTGCTCCTCTTTGCTGCTACTGAACACAACAACCATCAGGTACATTTATTAGTAATTTTATTGTATTATATGCCCCCATTATGGCCACATGTTTATGAGCACTTGCAGTTTCCACTTTGCTGGAAATGGTGCAGAGCCTGCATGATTTCTGTAATAGCCTGTAAAAGTACAGTATGTTGATTTTTGAGAATGGAATTTTTTAATGTGGCAGGTTACAGGTATTGTATTTGTTTCAACTGCCAAATATGCTGGAACACAACAGGACAGAAAGATATTCAGCTTCTACAACCCCCCACCCAACCCAGAAAAAACAGAGGATGCACACCAAGAAGCTGACAGATACTCCCTTCTCCATGGCAGCTAGATTAATTGAGAAAATAAAATCCCAATGAGTAATGCACTACTGTGTCAGTGTACTCAAAAGTAGAGTTATTTCATATACTTTTTACTTGTCAGTTTACCCAGGATAGCCCCGCTGCAATGCAATATCTCGTTTCCAGTGGGATCATGCTTCTGCCCATTTCTGCAACTTGGCAAACTAGAGAACTGAGAGGTTAAGTGACTTGCTTAAAGTGACACAGTGAGTATTTGGCTGTAGTGGGGTTCGAACCTTTGGTTCCTGATTCCCAGGTCAGTGTTCTAATCATTACAACCCACTGCCTCCTAAGATACCCCCCAGACACCTAATAGACCACATTGCTTCCTATCTATATTTAAAAGTCACCTCCTGGTTTTGCTAAAGTGCCTCCTGGTCAGCAAGAAAGTTGATGCCCAGGAGATCTTTCTGGTTCTTCATTGTAAAATCCTTATTTCGTCCCCTGCTGACTTCCGTTTACTTCTGGTCATAAAGGATTGATGCTGGAGACAATCCAAAGTGATGATGGTGGGGGGGGTTACTGGCCCAGAAAGCTACAAATCACTTCACTTAAGTGACTAGCTAACCCCTTCACAACGGAAGAGAGGCATACACGACTCTTTTTTTTTCAGTTTACTTCTATTTAATTATGCTGAGATTGGAAGGGGATAAACAGTCTGTTACAATCAGTTCAACAGAGCCTATCAATGTCTACTCTCGGGATGGCAACAGAGGCCTTGCCCTAGTACTGTGAAGGCAGCAAACTCTTTAGAATTTCATTAATAACCAAGGAAAAAAATATGTCAGAGCTATGGGGTATACAGTATGTTATCAGTTCAGACTGAAACATTATGGGTCATGATGTCCTGTATTATAGAAAACCAGTTCACACAGTGTCCAAGTGGAGGTTGTGGGAGATTTATCCCATATTTTTATTTATTTAAAATGTGCTGTTTGTACAGAACTGGTTAGTGCAGCTCTGTGTCTGTGTGAGGAGAGGTTTTCAATAGGCACTCATCACTCTCTTTTATCTGTTATCCCTTATTGCTTACTGCTCTCTTGTTGCTTATACAAGAAAGAATGTATGTGTACCTGCTGCAAACATCAGTGTGCCACTCAACTACTGACATAGTAAAAAGCATTACCTATGTCACTGCTAGTGATAGAGTAGTGCCATAAATACAGAGAAAGTCAAAGCTCATGGCGGGGTGGGGGTGGGGCTGAAGACAATGATTTATCCAATGGGAATTTTCTTGAAATAAATGAGGGTGTCAGTGAATAATTTCATAACTGTCCTGATTTGACTGGTTTGATCAATGTTCTGCAGTTTTGTGTATAATTCCACTGTCGGACTTACTGCAGATACATGCTTTAACATTCTAATAAGTCTAATACAATGAATCTACTTTCTGCTGGAACAAAGTACATCAAATATTGTTGCACAGCGGAGACCAGCAACACCATCTTGAGTTAAGTCTGGTGGTGTGTGGGCACTTTTGTGGTGAATTTCTCATTTAAATGGGTGGCAATACTCTACAACATGCTGTAAATTAAGCATGAGCAACAAAAACAAAACTGCAACAGATCTGTTTGATTATTGACGTGTTAGATGAATAATTGCTGCATTGTATTTTGCTTGCCATCATTTATGTATAATACAAATAACATGAGATCCGATATCAAAACATATGTCAGCATTACTATGAAGGTGATATATGTGTGTTAGTGTATGATCACCAGACTTTGAATATAGCAGGCATCTGATTAAAAGTAACTTAATGGACTTCCGGTGATGTCATGAGCGGAGTAGCAGCCTAGAGCGCGAGGCTCCCCCTGGGATAATACTAAAAACCTCGTTTACTACTGCTAAAACCTACAAAAATTATCAGTAAAATATCCAAGATGTCACAAGATGCCTAAAAAGAGAGGAGCAGACAAAACAGGATCTCCTAGGCGTACTGATGGAGGTAGATCCCAGGACGAAGACTCCGAGGGCGGAGACTCGCGGGCCTCATTGGCCTCCCGCCACAGTACCTCCCTGGCTGAACAAGTACCCCATACAATTCTGCAACGTCAAATGACACAAATGCTCACTGAAATACACGAATTCAGAAAAGAAATGAGATCGACAGCTGCGGCACTCCGCACTGACCTCAACAAAGTAGAAAAGAGACAGGGGGGCTATGAGGAGCAGCTAACAGCGACTGATAAGAGGAGTGAGCAAAGCTGAGAGCCATCATCTAACTGCACACACAAATCAAGGCATTACAAGAATGAGCTGAGGATGCTGAGTGCAGAAGTCGCCGGAACAACATCTGACTTTCGGGGCTTCCAGAGGCTACAGAAGGTGCTGAATTTATCCTCTTTATGCAGAACATGCTGAGAGAAATTCTTACCCTGCCTGAAAATATCACTTTAGAAATGGAGCGAGTTCATCGTACATTGGGACCCAGGCCCCCAGTAGGGGCTCGCCCTCGCGCCATCCTCATTAAATTCCTCCGACACCGGGAGAAGGAAACTGTCCTGCATACGGCTTGGAAACAAGGCATGGTGCACTACAAGAATCAGAGGCTTTTCCTAGAGAATGATTTCGCACCTGAAGTGATGGCGCGCAGGAAGGCATATTTTCCAGTAATGAAGGCACTTAAAGGGGCAGGAGCCCATTTCCGAACTTTGTATCCTGAAAAACTGATGGTCCATTTTAAAGAAGGCCCTATCTTGTTTGAATCCGCAGCCACAGCAGTCACGGAGCTTCGATCCAGAAAAATAGAGGTCCCGCAGCAACGTACGACTGGTGGCGTCCCGATCGCAACAAAACTGGCCCAGAAAGTGTGGACTGTCAGACAGTGTGATGCAAGAAGGCATCAGGGGATTGAGGCCATCCAGTCCACTGTCAGTACGCTGAAATCCAGCTCCCAGAGCCCACTCGAACATGAACTGAGCCCCCAGGAATCAGCGACCTGAATGACTAACCGCAAGTACTTGAGGGGCTTTCTGTTAGCGTAGGATGCCCCACAGGACTTTAATATTACAGAAAGTAGTAAAGGCCCTAGAAAAGTTAGATTAAAAGAATGTACGACTGAGGGAGGGAATGGAGGAAGGGGGAACCGGAGAATAGTCGGAAGGGTTGGGAAGGGACTATGGAGGGGGGGAGCCTTCGAGCCGTAGTGAAGCCTGGTAATATTTTCCTGCTCTCAAATTCTTACCGATCAGTTAATTGCCTCCAGATCCATGACAGCAGGAAACAGTTTCTGTGTTTTTATAGCTAATTGACCACTACGACCCAGGGAGTGCTGCTAGGCTTGCCCCACGCTGATGGCCTGTGATAACCACTAAATAGGCTTGGGCCTGACAGAAGGGGTAGCTCGGTGCTTGCGTGTCTGATTGCTGCATGAAAACCTCACTCTCTGCTTCCCCTGGCCTGGTGGAATGAATGTAATGGTACAGGTGGGTCTAGCCCAAGGCTGTTGCGTGCATCGGGGGTGGGCGGGTGAGTGACGCAGCATGGACACTGCAGAAACCAATTTCAAATGAGCAACTACTGTAAGGGACATGAGGATGGATACGCAATGTGGGGCTTTCAGGAAGGATTTGGGATTTGGGTGCTTGAAGGAGGGGCATGGGAGGAGAAAGTAGCATGCTCTGCCTTAGCAACACTAGATTCTGGCCCCCTGAGCCTAGGAGCCCTACGGTTCAGCTGCCTGCGTCCCTTGCCCGCATGAGCAGGATCGGCCCCCTCCTCTGGTGGGCCACGGGATATCCTGTCCTGGAGAGTGCAGGGGGGGCCTGGCCGAGTCAGTCAGCCGTGGTATGCCATTAGATAGACTCTGCCCGGCTGGCTGGATCGGACAGACATCCCATTGCCTGATAAATGATCTGCGCTCGCTCCACTCCCTCCCGACCCATGACCTTAATTAAATTAAAGGATACAATTCCACAGGCCAACCAAGCCGACTTTTCGGCTGCAGTATGCTGTGAATTAGGGAGCAAGATCTGGAGGGAAAGCAGGATAGAAGCAGAGGATCACAAGGGATGAATATGGGAAGTATTTAATACCCTTTGGTCAATGGCATGTAGAGGCCAGAGGGGGAACAGGCAGGATGGAGGGGGCAGAGGATGGGATCGGGAGGGGGGGTACCAGTTTATCCCAGCGATGCTGAACTTGATGCCAGGACCTTAGGGATTAAGGCATGCCCGGTTGCATGACTTATACCGGGGAACTGGAGGCAACCCGTGTAGCCCGGAGACTGGATGATTGCGGAAAAGCTCCATGAGCTGGGGGGGCCACTCCGAGCCGGCGGGCTGCGCTGAGCCACTAGATAGGCCTGAGCCTTGCTGACAGGAGTAGGCCTACACTTCTGGGCTTGGCCGCATGTGTCCTGAGAACTCCCTCCTGTGGACTCGCTGCAGTGATGAGAGGGTAGTATTTGGCAGATACCGATTGCCCTCTTTTCATTGAGGCGGTGTCCCCCGAGGATGATGTGACAGCGAGGGAGGAATAGGGAATTTTTTCAATGACAATCCCCAACAGAGGAGGGAGAGGGGTTGGGGGCACAGCATGAGGACACTCAAAGTGAACTTCCTACAGATAGGCAGCACGGTGGATGCCTCCGGGATTGTACATCAGACACACGTTGAATAATGGAGTGTGGGGGGGGGAATCTGGGAAGGGGGAACAGGAAGGTAAGTAAAAGCTCCAGCGTCAGAATAATTGAACTAAAGCTTATGGAGAAACACCTGGGATGGAGGGGAGGGAGAGGAAAGGGTGGAGGGGGAAAGACGAGAGGTAGCAGATGGGTAATACTATATGAGAGATGGGCACTACTCACACAACGGAGTCCAGTTGGGGGGTCGAGAGCCAGCTGGGAGTGTCTGCTCCTAGGGTTTCTCGACAAGACATATACTGGAGGCCTGGTGCGGGCAGCGGCTTGACCCGGGTTGTATATCGGGGCCGCTGGTGCTCAGGCACAGGCTACAGTTCGAGGGGTTGGGTGCGGGGGACACCAGGATGATGCCTGGGAGGCACAAGCTGGATGGCCCTCAACTGGTGCACAATAGTTGGTGGTATTGCTCCCAGCAGTCCAACCAGACCCCTGGCTCGGGGAATCACCTGAGAGGGAGAGGGAGAGGCAGGGGAGAGCACCCCAGGCGTGGGATGACACCCCCGAGCGATCCCCTTGGGCACCCCTAGATCATGTGGAGTCAACGTCGGGACAAGAGCAATTAGAGGTCAGTAGAGTTGCCCATCCACCACATGGAGGACTAAACCCCACATAGTGCTGCTTGAACATCTCTCTTACTAGACAGCTCTCAGGGGAGCTTAATGCCTCGCTGGTTACGTCACCAACCCCAACTACCTTTTCCCTATAGGTACCTTGGTACCTAAGGCCCAAAGGAGGAAAAAGGGTTGTCCCAGCAGGATTTAAGTTCCTGCCAACGATCAGGGCATTGCCCAGATCAGTGGAAGCACTAACTGTTTTGTTTATGTTATTATGGCCATGTTGGTCACTTGGTGGTGTCAAAAACCTATGTTGTATGTTAATATGAATTGTTGTTATGTCTGTATTGTTAGTTTTGTAATAAGGTCACCTAACTTATCTTGGTCAACACCATTACAAACCTCACGGGGGTTCAGGGGCACCCAGCGGGGGGATGGGGGTGCCAGGTCACAAGCGTCACAACCATAAGTTGAGATGCATACACCAAGGTTAAAGTTGCTCTCCTTAAACATCAATGGCCTAGTTTCCGCCATTAAAAGGTCAAAGGCACTGGCATACATTCGATGAACCAAGTCAGATAGAGTGTTCCTCCAGGAAACCCATATGAATCCAGTTGAACATGCCAAACTTGCTAAACTAAGCAGAGGACAAGCCTTTTGTGCCTCTTATAAGGGAGGCAGAAGTAGAGGGGTAGCCATTATAATCCCCCCATATACCCCATATCAATCAGACCTGACGTGGTCTGATCCGAAAGCTGGCTGATCTTAACTCAGGGAAGCTTAATAATGAAGAGATTACCCTTGCCAATGTATATCTCCCACCAGGCATTACTGTCTCACAACTACGGCCTTTGCTAGACAAAGTCGTTCAGTTACTAGAGGTACCCTCCTAATGGCCGGTGACTTTAACCTAACTGCGGACCTGCAGCTTGATTCCTCAAGTGGGAGACCACAAAAACAAACAACCACCCAGAAATTTTTCAATAAATTCTTCTCAGAAATGGGATGGTGCGATAAATGGCAGAAATTACACCCACATTCTAGAAACTACTCTTATTACTCTCCGGTTCACCGCAATTACTCCCGCATTGACTACGCCTATACCCAAGTAGAAAAGTTGAATGTCGTGCATGATGCTCAGCTGGGTGACATCTCTATTTTGGACCACGCGCCTTTGATTACTCAGTGGGACTTGGGGGTCCAACCCAGAACCATGCAGTGAAGGCTAAATCCGTACCACCTACGGTCAAAAGAATTTAGAGAGTTTATTTCAGACAAATTAACTGAAATCGTAGCAGAAAACCCGGCCTCTGACTCATCCCCGTTGGTACACTGGGACACAATTAAGGCAGTCCTTAGGGGGCATATAATTAAATACGCGGCGGAGAAGAAGAGGCAGTGTAAGGAGTACAGAGCCAAGCTTGAAGATACGCTCCATTTTTTACCACAGGCACACCAACAGGGCGATGAGTCGCTCCTCCACCAGATACAACAAACCAAACAAGCATTAGATAAACTGGCACAACAACAAACTGAAATAGCACTCGCGTTTCTGAAGCAAAGATATTACGAAGTTGGCCCGTGAGCTACACGAACACTTGCATATCAAACTCGTAGGCAGAAAAAAGGTGAACAATTGCTACCATAAGACACCCGATGGGAGGTCAACCCCTTTCTAAAACACAGGATATCGCTGAGGCTTTCACTGCATACTATAGAACCCTGTACACCCCAGAGACCACTCCCCCCCAGATAGTCTGACAGCATATATAAATGCAGTCACCCTACCGACGCTCACAGAGGAGCATAGAGACTCACTCATGGAACCTATTGCAATGACTGAGGTGGCGCGGGCCATAACCAACTCCAAATCCTTGAAATCTCCAGGGCCTGATGGATATGGGGCGGAATTTTACAAGTCTACCAGAGCCCAGATCTCGCCCACACTCCTCCGTGTTTTTAACTCAGTGTTGGAGGGGGATCCTCCACCTGAGTCATGGTCATATGCGACTATATCGGTGATCCCTAAACTGGGTAAAAACCCTCAGGAATGCGCATCATATAGACCCATCTCGGTGCTAAATCAAGATTATAAACTGTTTATGAGCATATTAGCACACCGTATGGACCAGGTTCTTCTCTTCCTAATACACAAAGACCAAACTGGATTTGTGAGGGCCCACACCACCACTGATAACATCAAACGCTCTCTCTATCTGGTAAATCAGATGCAGGGAATGGAGACGCCCTCGGTACTAATAAGTCTGGACGCCAAGAAGGCCTTTGACAGAGTGGCCTGGCCCTTTCTGTATCTAATCTTGGACAAATTTGGGTTCCCCCCCCATTTTCGTCCAAGCACTACAAAATATATATTCCACCCCACGGGCTTGTGTAAGGGTGAATGGACACCATTCTGAATATTTTCAGCTTAAAAGAGGTACTAGTCAGGGCTGTCCACTGTCCCCACTATTGTTCGCTGCAATTATTGAACCCTTAGCACAACAAATCCGAGAATCCCTCCAGGTCGAGGGAATTAAGATAGGAGACACGGAACATTGGATAGCTTTATACGCTGATGACATACTCTTGTACCTCCAGAACCCTGAACAATCAATACCAACGATTCGACACATCTTAGATGCCTACGGATCTGTGTCGGGTTACAAACGTAACCTGACTAAAACAGAAATTCTTACATTTCATTACGCCCCCCTAAGCAGAATACCCGGGATATTTTACCAGGAAGGTGGAACCTGGCAAAACTGAAATATCTGGGAATACACATACCTCAAGATGGGTCAAAATATTATAAATATAACTATACCTCATTCATTACGCAACTAAAACAGGACCTACAGGCCTGGTCTATCCTACCTTTGAGCCTTGTGAGATGGATAGAACTAATTAGAATGATAATTCTCCCCAGAGCTCTATATCTCTTTCAAAATGTCCCCTTATATATACCACTAAAGACCTTTAAAGAAATAAACCGCTTTAATAGGGAACCTTATATGGTCCGGCCGGAAAGCCCGTGTCCGCCTAAAGGTGCTGTCCCTTTCCCAGGCTGACAGAGGCTTAGCACTCCCAGATCTAAAACTCTATCAACAGACAATAACCATGGTCCACATGATGGCCAGGCAAAACAAAAATACCAGCCCACACTGGTTGGAAATAGAGAGGGCATTAGTGAATGACCTAATGTACTTTCCGTGCAATGTATCGACAGGAGCCGAGGGAAAAACCCCACCAAATTACTAACCCTTGGTTAGCAGACCAATTCCGAAATTGGCTTGCACTGAAAAAAGTACACAGATTACCACTGCATCTACCGCTGCTCTGTACAATCCAAGCACTACCGGATTTCACTCCGAACACCTTAGACGCTGGGTTTATGGAATGGAACAGACTAGGGTTAAGATACCTACCACAAATAATGACACAGGGCAGAATCTGGGCATATGCGGAAGTACAAGCAAAAATTCCATCTACCTCACAGAGACTTCTACCGATATCTACAACTCCGACATTATGTAGAAAATCTGCCACTACAGTTGCGAAGCCCAGAGAGTTACCCGGCGCTAGTCCAATGCCAGATTCAATTGAACAAGACAGGGAAGCAGGAGCACTTGATATCCCTATATTACCAATCCCTTAACTAACAAAGTGAGGCTCCCACCGAAAATATCCGCACACAGTGGTATGATGAGACGGGGTACCAGTTCACCACAATGGACTGGAGATTAGCATGTAGCTACTCATCCCGGGTCACTAGCTCATATCAATGGAGAGAATACTCCTGGAAAGTACTAATCCATTATTTTAGAGCCCCGGTAGTCACCAGGCACTACTCACCAAACAAAACAGCAGAATGCTGGAGGCATTTTGGTGAACTGGAGGCTAATCTGACCCATATTATGTGGGCATGCCCAGTTCTTTCCACTTTGTTAAACCAATTGGAGGCTCAACTATGGGAATTTATAGACCTGCAGCTCCAACTGACCTTGGAGATGTACATGTTCCTCATCCTTCCTAGGCCGTATCGGGGCCCAAGCACCAGATATCTGCTTCTGTTGCTCCTCACGACGGCTAAAAAAGCAAAAACCAGGCAATGGTTAACAACAAATACCCCATCAATATGTGATTGGTAGGAGATCACAATGCAAATTTATAACATGGAAAAAATAACACATAGCCTAAATGAATGAGTAGAAGCCTTTTCCATGAGATGGGCACGTTGGCAGATATATTACATGCTAAAGGACCCTACCTTTGTACCTTAGGGTAGGTACTCCTGGATGGTTTCTGGAGGCCTTGAGTTCGGAGACTGTATCCCTCCAGCCAGAGGTTTTGGGCCTGATTTCCCCCACCCCCCGTGAGGTTGGTGCCCATATGTTAATGGAACCTGAGATGTGGGCCCACCCAATTAGATGAGAGTGGAGGATTGAGATCCTGAGTTCTGGAAGCCTATATAAGTTTGCATGCTTAATGCCTAATATAATTAGATACAATCAGATTGTAACCCAATTTGGGAGCAGTAAGGATGCTAAAACAACTACTGTATTCTACTGAAGATGAACTGTATTGACCCCAAAGTTCACTGCATATGAGGGCCAGTTGTAAATGTATTATGCTGAATCAAAACTGATGACCTATATGTATATAAGTTAAAAATCGAATAATAAAAAGAAGAATTTAAAAAAAAAGTAACACCACCAGACTGATGGAGGTTACTTGGAACTGCAAGAATAATTCATGAAATAAACACATAGTTACTGATGTACTGTGCACATTTTCCTTTCCTAGACTTATTCATAAAAGTATTTCTGTGGATGTGCTATGGATGGGGTTACATTAAGGTATTCTAAAGGCCCATGACTTCAAAAACTGTAGGACTTGGAGTATTTTGACTTCCAAAATTTGTGGACTGGAATTATTTTGACTTCCAAAAACTGACAGCTGGAAGCATTTTGACGCCAATAAAACTGAAATGATTCAAATTTCAGCCCATGGAAGCATTTGACTGCCACCCAAAAAAATTATCTGAAGCCCTGGGTGGGAGCGTATCGCTGGTGCATGTCCACACACACTGCCGCTGACATGATATTCCCCTTTAAGTATCATACTTACCAGTTATGTGAGATTTACAGAAGAATCGGATGACAGTTTTCCACCCATACTCCTCCGATATAGACATGTACAGGGCCCAACCTTTCTCAGAAATTTCTACCCCTAGTTCTCCCTCCCAACTGCCTATGAATAGATTCCATGTCAGTAGCTGGTAGTTGTTATATCTGCAAAACACACAAAGGGGCTCGCGCAAGGTGGGGGTGCTCTTGGTAAAATCAAAGATTCAGACACGTATTAACCAGGCACTCACCCACCACCAGTAAAATCAATGATGCTGCAGTATGGCGGAAAAACATTTATTTTAAAATGCAGGACTGTCTAACGCATTTCTGGTCATGATGTTAGCAGTCCTGCATTTTAAAATTCATATTTTTCTACCATACTGCAGCATCAGTGATTTTACTGGTGGTGGGTGAGTGCCTGGTTAATACATGTTTGGATAGTTGTTCTAGATGTATTTATTTAGTTAGTTAGTTTGTCTTGATGATGTAGTGCCTGGTATGTGACTAAGATGATATAGCCTGAGGTCCTACCATTCATCACCTGGAAGTAAACTCCACTAGGGGGTGAATCGCTTCTTTGTCCCACTCTAGCCGCGATATGGCATGGACGAAATGCCTCATTTGCAGGTAATGGAAATGATCCAATCGTCTGAGTGCATATTGTTGCAGAAGTCATCAGAATATTGGAAGCACTCTTGCTTCAAACAAGCATTTGTCAATGCCGAACATTCGCTTGCAGGTATTTGCAGTGGTATTTGGCACTTGGACATGGCTTAAAAAAATCAGTGACAAAGAAGTACAAGCATTTGTCAATGCCGAATGTTGCTTGCTTCTATGTGCTGTTTAGGTATTTGGAAGTCATTGGAGTGCAAATATTGAAAATTCGCGAACTTACGAGCATGCGTAGGAACTGTGCACTACTGCAGCTCGTAAAACAGTCATTTTAGGAATTTTTACAAATTTTCAACATAGCCATTTAAGACCTCTGCTCATGAACAGTGCTCACTGTGATTTTCTTAATGTGTCCCCATTTGAGTTCGCTTTCGACTGCGCCATTATAGCTACATGGGCGGAAACACGTTTGGGCAGGATGTGAAAAATGACAGCTGTACTGCTCATAAGGAGGTGTGGTAAAATGGCAATGTTGAAAATCTGGAGTGGAAATATTGAAAATTCGCAAACCTACGAGAGTGCATAGGAACTGCGTAACATGACGCTCGTAAAACAGTCATTTTTAGGAATTTTTTCACCAAATTTTCAACATAGCCATTTTAAGACCTATGCTAATGAACAGTGTCACTGTGATTTTCTTAATGTGTCCCATACATTGATTTCGCACACCGACTGTGCCATTGTGTGCTACATGGGCAGAAACACATTTTGGGTGAGCTGTGAAAAATGACAGCTGTACTGCTCATAAGAAGGTGTGGTAAAATGGCAATGTTGAAAATCTGGAGTGAAAATATTGAAAATTCGCGAACTTACGAGCCTGCGTAGGAACTGCACTACTGCGCTCGTCAAAATGATAATTTTAAAATTTTTCACCAAATTTTCAAAATAGGCTTTTGAGGCCTACCTTATGAGCGCTGGCAGTGTCGTTTCATTAATCAGGCCGAAGGTGATTTCCGCAGTGACTGCAAAATCACCTTGGGCTAAGATCTTGCTCATAACAGTGACATCATTCTTGAGAGGGGTCCCAAAACCCCATGTTGAAAATTTGGTGTAAAATTCCAAAAATACCTGAGATATGCAACAAAGTTGAAAAAACCCCATCTAGCCCATTATACAGCTTACGGCATTTCCTCAGTTTGCGGTCGGCTTTGAAGAGTCTGAGCGTGTTCCCGGTCCACCGATGATCGTCGCGCCGAGCTCCAGTGAATGTAAGTATGGGGTGAGGGGTGTGAGGAGGCAAGTGCGCAGTGGATGGAGTGCAGGTTGTGTGGGGGCAGGGAGCGCCGTGGGACAGTTTTAATTTACAGGTTTAAAAAAAGACAACACGGGGCGTTTGCCACGCTGGAGTGGGCTCAGCGTGGCAGCAGAAAAGCTGTTTGGGGGACGTGGAGCCGAGGGGGATTGGGCACCAGGCCGCCAACACAAGATTTGCCACGCTGGGGTGGGCCCCAGCGTGGCACCAAACCTTGGGGGAATCGCAAAGCAACCAGGACAGCAACAGTGGTGGTTTCTTTGAACTGAACACCACCGCTGTCATACAACACCGCATCCATTGGTGCAGGACCGCCATGCCTGCTCAGCGGGCAGTGGATTGCACGGAGAGTCACACCTCCAAAGTGTGCTATTCTCCCAAGACGTTCCTTGAGCATGCGCGCAAGTGAACGTAAAAACTGAAAAATGTGGGCCAACCCGCATCTTCTCCCATTGTAGAAATGTATGATCTATTGTAAGAATATGCTCACCCACATATACAAGGTACATCAAGACTACAAGCTTACCCACACACACATCATGTGCACAAGGTACGTCATGATTACCTGTGTGCTCATGCCATGCAGATAACACACATTGCATCTCCAGTAGAAAACAGGAAGTTGTTGGCCCTCTGTACAGACAGTTGGTAAGACCACATCTGGAGTACTGTGTACGGTTCTGGAGACCCCATCTCCACAAATACATAGACTGGGTGGAGGCTGTCCAGAGGAGGGCAACCAAAATGGTGCAGGGTCTGCACTAGATTAGAAGAAAGACTAAAGGGGCTTAAGATGTATAGCCTCGAGGAAAGGAGGGAGAGGGGGGACATGATAGAAACTTTCAAATACCTCAAGGGAATCAGCAAAGTCCAAGAGGGTAGCATCTTTCAGAAAAAGAGATGTGCAAGAACAAGAGGGCACAATTTGAAGATAGAGGGGGGACAGCTCACAGGTAATGTGAGGAAGTGTTTCTTCACAGAGAGGGTTGTAGATGCATGGAACAGCCTTCCTGAGGAGATTGTAGAGTCAAAAACAGTGGCGGAATTCAACAATGCATGGGACAGACATAAGGCAATCCTATTGGGGGGGTAGGAGGAAGTAGGCTGTTGGTAAACTAGGATCTGCAGCTTATCTGTCAGGTAGGGAAATGGGCAGTCTAGGGCCAAGCGGTCCTTATCTGCCATCAGATTCTATGGTTCTATGTTCAAGTACATAACCCACAGTCATAAGTGGGGCATCACACACACACACACACACACACACTGGGGGGGCACATTACATATAGAGCTAGGGACTCATACACATAGCTAGGGAACATCTACGTAAGTTAGTATAGGTTTACATACACATAAGGCTAGGTGATTCTTTATTCTTGCATAGAACCTAGATACAAGCTATGAACCTGCACTGCTTCTAAAGCTTAACCTTTACCCCACATATGATCCTGTAGGGCACAGACAAAACACCAAGAATAATTTGCTAGGCTAAAACTTTACTGCTATTTTGCTGCAATAATGTCAGAAATATAATGATTTATTTACCCGGGAGCACCCTCTACAGCTAAGGTGTCCTGTGCTGACATAGCTGTAGTATGTGAATAGACCTTTCAAAAAACATGATGATACATTACAAAATGTTTCACCCATAAGAACACGTCATTGACACAAGTGTATTCTTATGACTAGAATGCTACTCTTTGTAGCATTCTAAAGGCAACTGAGATAATACTCTGATGCCCCCCAAACTGACCAATAGAAGTAATAGTAAGTGCAATCATTACATGCACATGAGCTGACTATCATCAGACTAAGATCTTATCAAGGTATAAAACCCCTTTTCCCATGCCCCCTCTCTGAAGAAATCACAGGCAGACCCTGCATGACACTACAGTGTTCAAGAGAACCAGACTCCTGGGTACGTATGTTACATAACTAGCATGTGTAATGTATAATGACTGTCCTATAGGCAAGCTAAAACAATAAAAGAACCTTATGTTGCTTTTATGACTGCTTCCATTTCTTATTAGCCTTTCTCAGTCCTAGAACCTGTAAGAGAGGTATTGTATGTTTTGTTATGGTGTGGTAATCTCCTGACATTCCCCAAAGGGCTACGTTTCCCTGCAGGTAACTAAGGGTTTGTTAGATCATAATAACAAAGTCAGAGGGTGACCATCAGAGCCCAGCAAAATACCTAGCACTATAGTGGAGGGACTAAACTGTGGATCATGTGCTATCAACCAAAATATCTTATGCCTTGCTATATTCTGGGGATTTTAGTCAGGGTCCCCCAGTTTTCCTCAATTATTCATGTGATCTGAAAGACAGGATCTGTTCAATGTCCAGCTAGGGGGAACATAATAGCATGGTGAGGGACTGTCTAGGGGACTCTAGTACTTCTGTTGTTCTCCAGCATAGGGGATTAGTTTGGTGCAACCACTTTAGGGCATGTACCCAAAGAGCTGCCTGACAGGTTTGAAGATTAGAAAGTGCCAGTTCTCCCTGGTTCTTGCATACCTGCAGTTTCTCATATGCTACCCTAGGTCATTTGCCTGACCATAAAAACTGAGATAGCTCTCTGTTCTATTTGTTGAAACTATCCTTAGAGTAGTGGCATTAGGAAAATATACAGAATTCTCAGTAATAAATTCATTCTGATTGCCTGCACCTTATGGATGAGGGGGAGAGGTAGCTGTGCCCATCTCTGGAAATCTTCTTGGAATTGTTGCTTTAGTGGGTCATAGTTTAAGTATAACTGTGACAGATTATGTGGTATCATGAAACCCATGTATTGGATAGCCCGCCTATTCCATTTGAAGTGATAGTCTCATTTGAGAAGTGGGGGGGGGAGGTTGTAGCCCACCTGTAGCAACCCCATTTTAGCTGCACTTAGTTTGTAGCCAGACAACATTTCCATCTTTTTTTTAGGTCCACAAATAGTGCTAGTAGGGATGTCTCTGGGGTTGTCATATATACTAACAGGTGATTGCCACTGTATGCTCCACCCCCTCCCATCATTACTCCCTTGATCTGAGGGTTATCCCAGATGATTTGGGCCAGAGGTTCTGTGTTTATGGCAAATAAGAGTGAGAATAGTGGGCACCCCTGTTGGGTGCCTCTTCTTAGACAGAATCTGTCTGAAAAGGTGTCACTGACTTTTATCACTGCCTGGGGGTCTGCATATAAGTTCTGAATGATCATCTGGGAGAGGCCCGAGCATTGGAAGTGTCATAGTGTGTGTTGTAGAAATTGCCATGATACCCGATCAAATGCCTTTTTGTACATCCATACTCAAGATGAGCATTGGGATTTGGGATCGGGTTGAATGTTCCAGCAAGTAGACTGTACGTTTAATATTATCTGAGGTTTGTCTTCAGGAGAAAACACCTGCTTGATCTTCATTTATGATTGTCGATATCAGGTTCTCCAATCTGTCAGCTAGTATTCTGGCAAATAGTTTGTATGTCTGGTACAGGACAGAAATTGGTTTGTTTGTTTATGTATTTGTTTGTTTGTTTGTTGAATTTTGTTGACCCGGTAAGCCCACTGGGCCTAGAAGTCACTTTTTCAGGAGCGACTGGGGGGATACAGATGGTAAACAACTGAAACTGAACCAGATTAAGCTGTTGGTGGTATTTTTAGTGAATGAGGGAAATTTAGCCAGGACACCAGGGAAATTCCCCTACTCTGTGGTAGGGGGGCGCTGCGCTGTTGGACGTCTGGATGGAGGTGGAAGTCGACAGTCCTGAGTTGGAGCCGGTTGTGGAAGGAGCAGGGGGGTTAGCTCCCTTCCCTGTCTCTGTATCCTCAGGAGCTATTGCAATGGAGCCTCAGGGCATAGTTCATTTAGAAATTGATGATGTATCCTTTCCAGATCTCCCTAAAATGGCAATAGATGCTGCGGATGATTTATTTCTGGAATTAGAATTGAACAAAACGCAACTGATAGATATTATTGTAGCACAGGAGTCTCTTTTATTGTCTTAAGGCTTTGCAGCAACAACTGACATTGCTCCTGTTTCTTGGGTTTCATTATTAGATCAGATGGATCTTGGCTCGGTACTCCCTCCTGGACAGACCTCTAAAGTGAACCTAGAGCAACCGATGGATGAGGGCCTTTCTGGTGAATTCCCCCAGAGCCTGTCTGCTTCTTCAGCAGATGCACTGCATATTTCTGGTGATAGTGTGCCTACTTATGGTGGATTGCTGTCTCCTTGCTCGCGATTGTCCACACTTGCAGCGGAAGATGAAAAGAAACGAAAATGAGGGGTGAGTACATCTCCTAAAGGTATGGGCCTTTGTCCAACTAAAATTATGTCTGTGATTCGTTCTGAGGATTCTACACCCTAGACACCCACACGAGGTTTGATTCCTCCAGATTCTATGGCTGATTTAGTACATGGGGTGAATTGGTCTCCAGAAAGGGCCTTAGAAAGGGCCGGCTGGCGAAAGCTGCAAGATGGGTCTTGGGCCTCTGACCCGACTGTCCTGATCTTGGGCCTTATACAGAGCTCTGCTCTGGTGGCAGATTCTGCTCCTCCACTGCAAAGTGCTCCAAGTTCGGCTGGTGGCCTGAAAAGGCTGGAGAGGGGCTTCCTGAGGTACCTAGTTCTGCTATTGATGGTATTCCTCCACAGTCTCCTACGGAGGTCTTGCTTATGACTGCTGATTCACTTGACTCTGGGACTATTGAACCTAGTTCTGTTCCTAAGGTAGTAACTTCTGGAGCCCCAACCTTTGCTAGTTTGTTTCAAAAACCGCTTGAACTGGCAAAAAGACAGAATGCAGTTCATCTGCAGTTTTTGGGTCGATCCGATGAAATCCCTGATAGTTTTTATATTGGGAAGGTATTACTGAAACAACCTATGGGTTTCTTTCCAGCCCAGGTGTATGCTTTGATCCACACCCCTAGGGATAACTCTTTTGATATTACCTTCAGAACCCAGGATTTCCTGGACACTTTTTGGATACGCTATGTCCAATTGAAAACTAACCCCCATCTGGCAGGATTTTCAGGCAATTCCTCTGACTAAACAGACATTCAAAGTTATCACTGTACTGTTTCAGAATGAGGGGGTTAATGTTACAGACGTTATCTACTGATTGGAGAAGAGATGCAAAATACAGGGTGACCCAGAACCTATTATGGATGATGAGGGTTTTTGGAATGGGGGATGGCGTTTCAAAATTAACCTACCCCAAACGGATGTGGGACTCACACATTTACCAAACTGTTTTTTCTTGGGTCGGGATAAGGGGTTTGTCTTTTACCCGGGCCATTGTTACAAATGTGGCTCGGCTAGACACATTAGTTATACTTGTGATGTGGTAAAGTGCTCTCAGTGTGGAGAGACAGGTCATTCAGCCATGCATTTTTATAGTCCCCCGACCTGCTCCTTGTGTGAGGGGGACCATTCCTTTCTGGTTTGTCCTTGGGCTGCTTATAATATTTCTCATTCTGATTTTGCAGTTCAGGATTGTTATCTTAATATTGCCAGTAGACCGTTTCGGTCTCAGCCCCCCTCTCTTCCCCCCAGTATGACTCCCCAGGGACAACCTGTAGTTTCTGTTCAGGTTTTGCCTGACTTGATGTCCCCTGTGGGTGTTTCTGAAACCACTGTTTTAGTTCCTCCTGGCTCTACCACTGCTGTAGTTGTTCAGGGGCTGGACCCAGTACCGGCTTTACCTCTTGGTATGCCTTGTGCAATACCTCCCCCTTTGCCTTCTGAAGATGGCTTTTTACTTTCAAAAAAATGGGAGGTGGGGGAGTTTACATCATAGACAGTCAGTTAAGCCTCCCACTCCTGTGCTGGAGGATGTTGTTCCTTTAAGTAACAAATTGTCTGCACTACCTACTGATGAGGCTGTTCCAGGGTCAGAGTCTGACTCTGTCTCATTACCTTCTTCACTGGTGACTGAAGGGACTTCAGAGGGCGAGATGGTACAGGATACTCCGGCTGATACTGTGAAGAAAAAACGCATGGGGACGAGGGCCTGGCTCAAGTCTCACCCAGATGTCATGCAATGCCCCCTGACTGATTCTCTTTTCCTTGGCTCAGTCACTGTATGATTTTTCTTTTGTCTTTCTCAATGTTAATAGCATAAAGTCTGAATGGAAGTGGACCATGACATTGGCTTATTTTTCTACTCATTTGTTTGACATTATTTTTTTTCAGGACACAAGACTGCACACTCTGGCAATGATGGAGAAGGCCAGTGTGGCATGGCTGTCGGGGAAGGTGTATTGGTCTCCAGGGCAGGATGTTTGTTCTGGGGTGGGTATTGCAGTTTCTAACCCAGCAGCTAAATTAATCCATCAGGTTGATGTGGACCCCGGAAGGGCTCAATTGTTGGATCTCGATATTGGGGTTTTGTTCCTCCGTTTGATTAATATATATGCGCCCCAAATGAAAGCTTCTAGGGTTTCTTTGCTCCACAAGCTTCGGCCCTACCTTTTTTCCACCAGGCATATTATATTTGCCAGGGATTTTAATTGTAGTCGCCATCTTACGGACAAGGGGGTTCGCTCCACAAAAAGTTTTAGTGATGCCTCTTATTTGGACTCTATGGTTAATCAGGCCTCCCTGGTTGATGTTTTTACTATTGGGGGGAGAGTGCCACAACAAACGTATTTCTGAGGGTCCTTAAGCACCAGGATAGATTACGTTTTTATTTTGGCTGCCTTGGCTGCTCAACAGCCCCTCACTACCCAGGTGATATCTTCAGACCATGCTTTGTTTAGTTTACAGGTCTCTAATTTTGTTCATATGGGCAGAGGACCAGGGTATTGGAGGATGAATATGACCCTGATACAGAATGCAGCCATTTTTCAGGGTTTACAGACAGTTTTGTTGCCAGGAAATCTGTTTTTTTCTTGTATGATTCCCCTTTAGACTGGTGGTTTATTACTAAATCTGATGTACAGGTTTTTTCTCAAAAAATGGTGCAGCTATCAGGGAAGTTGAAGTCAGACCAATATGCTCACTATAGGTCCTGTCTTCTTGAACTTTCTTCCCTGCATGAGGCCTCAGTGGGGGATTATACTGAAGACGTACGAATATTGACAGCCCAACTTGCCTCCCTACAATATAATAGATTGAAATCCCTGGAGGCTGAACAACGCTTCGGCATTCAAGGCAAATCCACTTTTGTGAGCCCATTTGAATTTTGCCAGAAGCAATCCGTATTGAAGCAGATCAGTAGTGTCCGGTTGCAGGATGGTTCTCTGGTCACTAACAAAAAGGATGTTCTTGCTGCAATAGATGATCATGTGGCTGCCTCCATATGCCCACCTTCTTCTCAGACCACAGTCTCGGAAGTCTCATTATGGTTAACACAAAGTGCCCTCCCACAGCTGTCAGATGTGGATGGATTGTCTCTTGTCGCCCCTATTTCTCAGGGTGAGCTTCTTGCTGTTGTTGCACAGCTAAAGCCTAGGTCCTCCCCAGGTATTGATGGCTTACCTTATGAAATATATAAATTGCTTGCCCCAACTATTTTGCCAGAGTTGTTGGTAGTTTTCAGTTGTCTTCTTACTGCCTCTTTTATACCTTCCCATATGTCTACTGGTCTTATGGTTTTGTTGTATAAATCTAGTGATAGGGATCTCCTCTCCAACTGGAGACCTATCACTGTTGAATGCTGATTATAAGATTTTTACTAAACTTTTGAGCTTGAGATTGGATCTGATTCTTGCCCATATTATACATCCCTCACAGATGCGTACTGTTCCAGGGAGGTCCATAACGGATAATTTAATAATGATTCGGGAAGTTTTAGACCATGGTCGGAAGGGTGAAGTTTCAGGACTTTTTATGTCTCTGGACCAGGCCAAGGCCTTTGATAGGGTTCCACATGATTTCCTTTGGCTTTGTTTGGCTGCTTATGGGTTTCCGAGTGCTTTTATTCAGATTTTAAAAGCCTGTATGCTTAGGCGGAGACTGTTCCTTTGGGGAATGGCTGGATGGGGACAGGCATTTGGTAGCTCGGGGGGTCTGACAAGGGTGCCCCCTTAGTCTGGCCTTGTATATTTTATCCATTGATCCCCTTTTACATCGGCTTAATAATTCCCAGTCTTTTCTTGGGTTTTTCTTTGAATTACGTGCATTAGCTTATGCCGATGATTTGGTTTTATTTTTGGCTAATACTGACTCCTGTGCCATAGCTAGACAGGAATTGTCTTCTTATGCCTTGGTATCCCATTCCAGTATCAATTTTCAGAAAAGCAAATGTTTGTTAGTTGGGGATATTTCTCCTCCAGGTACTGAGATTATGAGTGTTCCTATAGTCCGGTCCCCTTGTAATAGTTTGGGTTTATTTTTTGGTGCCGGTGACTTGGCAATGTTTAATTGGGAGCACGGTTTAGCTATTGCACAGGCCCAGGTATCTGCTTGTAATAAATGGAGAATGGTGAAGAGAAAACGCATTTATATGGTTAAGGCTTTTTTATCTGTTTTTTTACATCTTAGTATGGTATATTCTCTCCCAGTCGTACTGGAAACAAAAGTATATAGTTGCTTTTTTTTCTTGTATTTGAGGGAGCCGTTTAAATCCTATTAAGAGGGGGATTTTATATCTCCCAGTGGCTCAGGGGGGTCTAAACATGGTGCATCCTATGTTGTTTTTCTTTTCTATGTTTGTTTTACATAGCCTCGGCCCTGTGCTTTAGCGTGCATCTAAAGTGTGGGTGCCCTGAGTTTTGGATTGTTTTGTCCTTTTTTACAGGCTTGGCAGGCTGATGGGGTTATTCCATGGCACAAAAGGATACTAGATTTACCCTCTTCTTATGGGCCTTTTGTTAGTAAATTAAAATTGTGGGCATTTACCAAACATCAGGTTTCGACTGTCCCAAGGAGGATGCTGTATGCCCTACTTTTGGAGAAGTTTTTCCTTGATAAACCTCATTATGTGTCGCGCTTACCTCTTGAGATCTGACAAATCTCTACTATGTTACTGTCCCCATGCACTTCGGTTCACATGTGGGATGTGAACTGGTTGTCCCTTCATTATAAACTCAATGTGAAAGGCAGTCTTAAACACAAGCCTGTGGATAAGAGGTTTTGCTCACGTTCAGACTGTATTGCCCAGATTGAGACGATCTCCCTTTTATTTTTTGATTGCCCTTATATACAGAGGTTTTGGCGACTACTTCATATGCGTTGGCCTGATTTTCTCTTTTTCTCCATGACACCTGATATTTTGTTATTGGGTATTCTCCCTTTCCAGTGGACTAAGCATGATAAGACAATGTTATGGTTGTTTTTGACCTTTTTTAAATATTATATTTGGATCACACGTTGTCATTTGTCTCTGCAACAACAACTTACATCAGAAGTCCAGTTATTTGAGTTGATCTCTTCAAATATATCTAAATTATAAGCCCAAGAATGTTGTACTATGTCAGCCCAGGTCTTCGATAAATGGTGGCTATTGATATCATGGCTGTGAAACCTGTGACCTATTCTGATTGCTGGGGGGTTCTATTAATAAATAGGAGGAGGGGAGGGTCCCCTTTTTTCATTTTGTTCCTGGCCTTTTGTATCCAGTATGCATTATTGTTTCAGCTTGTGGTTTCTGTTTATTATGTCTGCTGTGTGACACATTATTGTAATTATGTATTATCTTTTGTGTTTTTTTTTCCTTTTTCCTTTTTTTTTAATTTAGTCTGATGGATTATTTCTTTGTTCATATGGTTTTGGGGATTCTGTATCTGTACTTCCCCAATTCTTTTGGTAGGGAGGAGGAGAGGGTAAGTTGTTGAATGTTGTACTGATTGTGCATGTTTTTTCTTTATCATTTCTTATGATTTTGTATGAAGTAATACTATTTGTTTGAAATTTGTTTTTGAGTTTTGAATAACATATTCCCCTACCCTTTTAGTGTGGGGGGGTCAGTGTTATGATTTAATTTGGGTGCTAGTCACTTATTTAATAGTAAACTAGAAAAGGTATGACTGTAATACTTATTTGATTTCTTTTATGATTTGTATAATTTTGTGTGCATTAACACTGTTTTGTATTTCTTTGATTTTGAAGTTATAATAAAAAATTCCCCTACTCTTTTCGATAAGTGCAATGGGATCTTTAACATCCACCTGGACTAACACCAATCCAGGCAGATGGGACCTCGATTTAATGTCTCATCCAAAAGACGGCACCTCAGAAGTGCAGCACCCCTCTCATGCTGCACTACAGTGTCAGTACTGGGATAGTAACCCAAGTGCCAGATGTGGGAACTGAACCCACAGCTCTCTGATCTCCCAGCCTCAGAGGCAAGTGTGCTACCTACTGAGCCACTGACAAGGTTGGTAGGATTCACCTTGGGAAGGGTCTTTATGAGGCTTTAAAATGGCAGAGATGTTGGTATGTTGCTCGCTGGGAGGTATGGGGAGTCTCCCCCAATAATTTCTTGAAAGTGAATTGTAAAGTGGGGTGCAGCAGAGATTTGTTTGTTTTATAAAATTATGATGGGTAGCCATCCGGTCCTGGGCTTTTGTTAGTCTTGATATTTTGTGATACTGGAACACTGGAGCTGCCTGCATGCTGACTGTTAGGTGGGTGCAAAACAAAAAATAAATTACAATCACAAAAAACACACAGTTTGCACTCAAGGTACAGATGCTGAAAATAGCACTGAGGTTCAAAATATGAGGTAAAATAGTAACACCAGTGACTGCAAAAATAATTGCAAAACTTTCTTATTTGACAAAATGATGAGCATGGTGGAGCTGAACCCCAGCATGTTGCCCGCTGGGAGATATAGAAGGAGTTTCTCTCCTTAATTTCTTGAAAGGTGAATTGTAAAGTGGGGAGCAGCATAGATTCAAATGTTTTAATGAGTAGCAACCTGGGCTTGGGCTTTTATTAGCCTTGGCATTAATCATAGCCTGATATATTTCTGCTGCTGCCAGTGCTATGGTGCAAATAAGCAATTGTAATAATAAGATCTAGTTTTCAGTAATTGATGGTCTACTTGTTTATTAATCAGAGTATTATATTTGATTTTAATCTGTGTAATATTTTTCATTGTTATTTCTGTAGGGTTCAACATGTAGGATTTCTCCAACTCTTTTAATTTATCTTCTAAGCATTCAATTCCTCATTAATTCCTCTATATTTATTTATTGTATATGCAATAGCTAGACCTCAAAGGAAGGCTTTATAAAATCCAATTTTATTAATTCAGAGATGCCTGATGCGGCATTGTTCTCAAAGTATATTGGAATCTTCTGGTTTATTACATTAATAAAATCAGGTTCAGAAATAATAGTTGGGTCTAATCTGTAAAGGGATGGGTGTTTTAATATATGTACTCTTGTCGCTATAGTAATCGTGGCATGGTCTGAGATTATTTTATTATGACACTGTGTTCCCAATATCTGATTCAGCAGTTGAACTGAAGTTAAGTAAAAATCGATACGAAAATACATTTGGTGTGCAGCAGTAATAAAGGAGCATTTAATAGAAGTTGTGTTTGATTGTCTCCATGGGTCCACTAGGTGTAAATCTAGTGAAGAGACTAAAGGAGCTTAATATGTATACCCTTGAGGAAAGAAGGGAGGGGGGGGACATGATAGAAACTTTTAAGTACCTCAGTGGAATCAAGAAAGTCCAAGAGGGTAGCATCTTTCAGAAAAAGAGACTTGCAAGAACAAGGGGACACAATTTAAAGATAGAAGGAGGGCGGTTCAGGGGCAATGTAAGGAAGTATTATTTCACAGAAAGGGTAGTGGATGCATGGAACAGCCTTCCTGAGGAGGTTGTGGGGTCTAAAACTGTGGGAGAATTCAAGAATGCATGGGACAGACATAAGGCAATTCTTGTGGGGGGTAGGAAGAAATAGGCTATTGGTTAACTAGGATCTGCGGCCTATCCTGTAGGTAGGGAAATGGGCAGACTAGATGGGCCTAGCAGTCCTTATCTGCCGTCAAAGTCTATGTTTCTATGTTTCTATGTTTCCTTGAAATTTTTAAGTGTAGTTAATGAAGAGAAGGTTTTGGTTGTACTTACAGAGGATCTGTCCTAGGTATTATTTAATGTAAGATTAAAGTCCCCACCTATTATATATGGGGAAGCAAAGGTAACTAAATTCAGAAAAAAATTTTGAGAAAAAAGATGGATCATTTTCATTCGGGCCATAAATATTAGGAATTGTCAATGTTTGTCCAGGCATTATTATTTTCTGGATAACATGGATACCATTCTTATCTGAAAATGCCCGGCCTAACTTAAGAATACTGTTCTTTTTAATGAATAATGCCACCCCACATGAGTTAGCATCATTAAGAAAAGCATTATCTGGGCCCCAGTGTTTTTAAAGAACTCAAAAGTATTGTGAGCAAAATGAGTTTCCTGTAGAAGAAGTATGCATTTTTTTTCCTGTTCACATAATTAATAATTTTATTAGCCTTGATATTATCTCTCTTTACATTCCAAGACAAACTCTTTATTTCAACATTTTTGCCAATAAATTAAAATCTTAGCAATCTAAACATTGTGCTAAAGAATACTCATCCTCCTACATGTTTATAATTTATATTTCAAAATATAGATACTCCAGATCCTATTATAAAGTTACATATCCCTATGTCTTTAACAGTGCATCCTAACCTAGTCATCCCCATCATTCAATCACACGCAGTGCCTAAAGTGTATTCCCAATTCTCCCTAGACCAAAACCTTTCCGATCTACAGCCCATAACCTCCCCCTGTGCAAATATTAACAGAGACAGTCAGTGATCTAGCTACTTACCCATCAAGGTGAAGCAGAAACTAGGGGGACATGATGGTCTGCTTAAATTATTAAAATGTGAGCATGCAAGAGTGCCTCCAAAAGGGAATTCTATCATGCACCTATTGAAAATTAGGGAAAAAAGAGACAGGTAAAAAGATAGTTTATACCCAACAAACCCACCTTAATCAAGCATATACTGTGTCTAAATTACTTATGAAAACAGGTCAGTGATTGATACTATTTTATCAAATCAGGGTTACAAGACAAAATGCAACTGTATAAAATATTATGACACATTATTACCTCAAACAATGCTATGACTTCACCAACAAATGATCATTCCGGTTCCGGCATGAACTAGAAAGCAGCTCCAGCACAAACTCTCCCAATGCACCGGACAATATTAATACTAAAATATCTTAATCTCCGACTAAAAAAGCAACAAAGCAGGTGGATTCTACCTCGCGCTGTTATAGAGCGATGGGCCATCTGAAAACTTCAGCGTAGCATGGCCAAACAACACATAAATCATTTTCATCTACTTACGGTTCTGGAGAACCACAAGGAGTGGGGCGCATCAGATACCGACCAGGCTGCCAAGCAAACCAAGGGCCTGGGAAATCCACTCCCTTGACCAAACCTGGCGATAAAAAAGGGACAGGACTCCCAAATAGGGGACAGCATCTTACAAGCCATCTCGGAGTTCTGTAGTGAAATGCATGACTCCACAGGGGAGCTGAGGGCTGACATCGGGACACTCCAGTCACGCATGGCAGAGGCTGACCACCAAATCTCTGCAAATACCTCCCAACTGGAGTCAATAGAGGACCATTTTTGATCTTTTCTAACAGAGCAAATTTATATGGCAGCTAGGCAAGAGGATGTGGAAAACAGAAGCCGCCACAAAAATATTCGTATATATGGCTTACCCGAGGGAGAGGAGGGGTTCAATCCAGTGGCCCATTTGGGCTATCTCCTCTGCCTGATCTTAAACTTGGATCCAGAATTGGCCATAGACATTGAGAGGGCATATCGTGCCCTGGGCCCAAAACCTTAACACGTGGATGCCAGACCTCGTTCCTTTGTAATCAAACTGCAGAGCTACCAAATGAAGGAACAAATATTTAAAAAAACTTGGCAGATGGGCCGCATGATGCTAGAATTGCACCGTCTTATATTAGATAATGATTACACTCCACACACCCAAAAAATGAGGGAATATGCATTTTTATTTCCCCTGCTTTGTGCACAGAAAATCAAATTTCGCACACCCTACCCATCGAGACTGTCAGTGCTACTTCCTTCGGGTACAGTCTCTTACACCACGGCCCAAGAAGCAGTTATGGACCTGATTACCAGCGTCATTCTGAAAGAAAAACTAGCATCATTCATGAGATAGAAATCAGCCCTGAAAACACAGTGGGAGCCAGATGAACACCTACGCAATATCCCGCTCACTGACCTGCTCGACAAGCTTCATCAGTATTGGAATCCCACTCTGTCCACCTGAGGGATGATTTTAGGCTTGTACTGAGCTTTTTCTAATTTCCTTCTTATCTGGGCCTGTTTGTTTACCCTCCGGCCTGGTCCTGCTATTTTCGGGGGCTATTGGGGGTGGCGGGGAGGATGTTCATATAGTCATGCCTTAACGCTCCTGATTACAATATTTACTCCCAGGCAGCCAATATCATAAAAATCGAAATAACCCTGACTTCATTAGCTGCATTCTGGGAAATGTAACCATTTAATGGTGGGGATAACCCAGGCTGAATGGTTAGGAAAATTAATCCTTTTTCTAAAACACAGGATGCCATGGGGATGAGACAGAGTCCCCTCCAAGGGCTTAGATTTTTGCCCTTCCTCTTATTCCCCTGAACTGCAGCACCTCCAGATTTTGCTGTGATGGGGGGGCTGGCGGGACCTTGGGTGGGGGGGGTCTGGATGGATGGAGGGGATGGCTCGTGGTGACCCTGTCTCCCTCGGGCCAGTGGTGGCTCCAAACCATTCTGATTTGAATGACTGTTCTGGATTGGGCTCATATAAAGTCCCAGGACTTAGGGAATTATGTTTTTGATCCATAGTGGTCACCCAAATGGAGGCAGCTATGAGTACATCTAAGTTAAAATTTTATTTGAAGATTTTCATCACCTGAAGGTCATGGGTGCAGGAGATCCTAACTTTCAGTATAAGGCTCGCTTTTCAAGGGACTAGTGTTACTTTTGAAAGAGACTTGAAGGAGAAGGGGGATGAAATATTGTGGCACCTAAAAACAAGAGAGACTTCTCTAACTGTGAACCTCCCCTTCCACACCTTGTTTTCCTTTTAGTTATTAAAGGTGACATGTAGAAAGGCCGATTCATATGCTGACTGGGAAGGGCAGATTGTCTGTTCCCCTTGGAACAGCTCCTCTCTATGACATACTCTGACATTGACTGGGGATAAGATGACATTCTTACATCTGCAGGAGGGCCGGCCAGGGAAATAAAACATCTCAGGTTATGCCGGTCCACACAAGGGAGGGTTTCCTTCTGGGAATCCTCTATTTTTGGGTGATCCTCAGACCCCTCGTGTAGTTCTTTATTCACCGGGGGATCGAAAAGAACCCAAATCTCACATCGTTCTCATGTAAGGAGCAGTTTGAGGCCTTGTGGAAGTGTCTATGGATAGTCACTTCACAGATGGGAGTCAACATGTTTATAGTTCAAATATTCAAGTTATTGCAGTTCACAATGTTCTTATCCCTATATAGGGATCTGTTGTTATGTTTATTTTTAGACCCAGTAGTTATAGGGGTCTTGTTATACATAATTTTAGAGTTTAAAAATTGTGTCTTATTAAAGGGGTATTTGGAGGGGTGGGGGCAGAGTTTAATGGGAAAAAGGACACACATGCACAACAAATACATTATATAAAGAATCTTTGTTGGTGCTTGAACAGGTCGGAGACAAACTGGCGGCTCTTCTTCATATTGTTCTGGTCCTCTGGGGGGAGTGGTCCAATTGACTGGCAGGACTATTCTCCTGTGGGACAAATTAAATGACAAAAAGTACCTAATGAGTTATAGTTATCTTACCAGTAAAAATCTTTTCCCAGAACATTAATGGCCTACACAACCCCATAAAGCGCTCACGCTTTATACAGTATATTAAAAAACAAAAGGCTGACCTTTATATGATTCAAGAAATGCATCTTTCAGATGAAGAACATAAAAAAACTGTGCTGGGGAGGGAGATATAAGGTGTATGCCTCCTCCCACCCTGGTGGTCACCATAGGGGGTTAGTCATCCTGGTCCCTGCTTCCACATCACTAGAAGTCACCCAGTCCCATATGGACAATAAAGGCCAATTTGTCATCTTACAGGGCAGATTATACTCCCAAGAGGTGACCCTAGTGAGTGCATATTTACCACCCATGTCAAAACCCTCAGTAGTTCAAAACGTAATGGCACGGATAATGGACCTCCTTCGGGAACAGCTTATCTTAGTAGGGGATCTAAATATCACTATGTCTGCACACCTAGACAGTTCCAACCTTCACCACAGGCATCAATCAGGCACAGCTAAGTATTTAAAAAATACAATGGATCACTTGGACATAACAGATGTCTGGCGTCGTCTATTTCCTTCGGACCCAGGTTTTACTTTTTTTTTCGAATAGGCATCACACCTATTCCAGATTAGATTACTTTCTGGTAACTTGTGAACACCTAGGTCAGGTGTAAGACATCACAATAAACCCTATGATTCTCTCTGATCATCATCCCCTCATTCTCAGACTGAATTTAGGTAGGAAGAAAAAACAAACGCTGTGGCATTTTAATTTGATTCTGCTAAAAGACAAACAACATGTGGAATATATCAAAAAGCGCATTCCCCTTTTTCTTCATGAAAACAAATCTCCAGAGAGTTCAGAGGCTCTGGTTTGGGATGCCTTAAAGGTAACACTCAGAGGGGAGACCATTGAATATACCTCAAGAAGATGGCGGGAGCTAGAAGCTAAATATAATACCCTTTTGAAACACCTTGACACCTACCAGCTACTATATACTGAAGGGGACTGAGAAGTCCAACAAAAGATATGAGAAACAAAGGCGGAAATACAGAGATTAATGCACATCAAAATCCAACAGGCCCTTCTCTATTTAAAACAGGCTAGATATGAGGGAAGACCCTGAGGTGCTCGTAGACTAGCTCAACGTCTCCGGGGGCAAAAGGGTTTCACAACTGTCCTAAAGATTAAATACCCAATTTCTGGAAAAATATCACATAGGGAAGCAGATATTCTCCACTCTTTTGTTACATTCTATCAACACCTATATCAGAAAGATGATCCATCTACCTCTGAGGAGAGGTTGTCTTTCTTGAGAAATCTCCCACTTCCCTGTCTCACCACAGCCCAAAGGGACCTATTGGAATCCCCTATCATACACAACGAAATTTCTCATTGTATTAAATCACTCTCTTCTCACCACTGCCCAGGACCTGATGGATTTCCGTCCGAATGGTACAAGCTGTTTGCGAGTGAGATTTCTCCCAAGTTACTCTCTACCTTTAGAGAGGTGGCTGAGGGGTCCCCCTCCTTCTTCCTGGGCATATGCCACACTAGCTACCTTACTAAAACTAAATAAAGACTGCACTACTCCCTCTTCCTACTGACTGATTTCAGTCCTCAACACTGATTACAAAGGGCTTCACTATTGGAGAGGATCCTACCTTGCCTAATTCACCATGACCAATCTGGTTTTATTAAAAATCAAAACACTACAGACAGTATATGTCGAACACTAATACTTGTGAAATACATTCAGGATCAAAGGATTCCTGCTGCAGTCATTAGCTTGGATGCAGAGAAGGCCTTCGACAGGGTCTTCTGGCAATTTTTGTGGGACACCCTGTCGAGGCTCCATTTCCTAGAGTCATTCCTGAAATGGCTGAAGAGCCTTTATGCCACTCCTCAGGCATATATGAGAGTTAATGGAGGAATATCCCTCCACCTTTACTTTATCCCAGGGCACTGGGCATTGTTACCCCCTTTCCCCTCTTTTATTTGCTCTTTACATGGAACCATTAGGGACAGCTCTAAGAACCTCCTCTGAGGTGGAAGGCATTCCACTAGGACAACAACAATATAAAGTCAGCATGTTCACTGACAATGTCCTTTTAATACTTCTCTCATTGGACACTTCTATCCCTGTGGTCTGGCAAATCCTTCAGAAATATGAAGCTTTAGCAGGATTTAAATTAAATGTTACAAAATCGGAAGCCCTTCTTTTCAATTTTTCCCCAACTAACAGTCTTTGTGACCTTCTCCCCTTGAGGTGGAGAGCCACGAAGATAAAGTATTTAGGAATATATATTCCACTGAATCAGGAGGTAACGGAGTTGGTTAATTATGAGCCACTTACCATGACAATACAAAAAGACCTAGAGAGATGGTTATCCCTATCATTGTCATTTTTTCAACTGATTGAAACTATTCATATTAACGTCCTCCCCTGGCTCTTATATCTCTTCCAAAACATTCCTTACTTCCCCTCATCTTTTTACTTTAAGTCCTGGGATAAACTACTTTCTAAATTTATATGGGGTAAATAACGTCCGAGGGTTCGCCTTTCCATCCTTCAACTATCCACAGTTCAAGGGGAAGCAAATCTACCTAATCTCATACTCTATGTTCAAGCAGCTTTCCTTCGTACTCTTATCTATTGGCTAACTGACAGCTTCTCAGCACCTTGGAAATCCCTGGAGTTTATTTTAAATGACATGTATGACATATCCGCTCTTCTCTTTTCCTCCATTGACAATACACCGGCTCTGAGGCATTTCACACAGATCACATCCGGTACTCTCCAAGTATGGTACAGATTAAGAAAGAAACCAGATATAAAACCAATATATGATTATTGTAAAATAATCTCCAAAGATTACTTTTTTCAACCTTCGCACATGGATCTGACCTTCTCCCAATGGTGTAAATCAGGTCTATCACATTTGTTCCAGTTTCTAGATGGGGGGGGTTCTACCCTTTGATAAGTTCAAAATCCAATATGGACTTCGAGGCACAGACTTTTTTAGATACCTCCAAGTGAGGAATTATATACTCCGTCATCGGACATTAACCGCCAAACTCTTTACCCCAACCCCACCCTTACTAAAAAATGTTATTGACTCTATTAGGGGGAATCAGAGCAGTCACCTCATAGGAAACATATATAGGGCATTGAGAGACTTATTGGGAGACTCAACAAAGTTAATTTTAGATAAATGGAATGAGGATCTCGCTTCTGAGGTTCAATTTGTAGATTGGATGGCCACGACTCTGCCAGCTGTCAGGGCGACCTCCTTCTCTTTTTGGCAGGAGTTTTCCTGGAAAATTCAAACCAGGTATTTTTGAGCTCCAACGATCCTAACTAAATTCCTCCCTGCCACATATGGTCATTGCTGGAGACAATGTGGATGTTGTTTAGCAGATTTGGGCCATGTTTTATGGCACTGCCCTCTCCTCGTGCCTTTTTGGTGTGGTCTTCAGTTGGAGCTGTCTGCTTGTTTAGGGGACCCAGTAAAATTAACAGCAGAAATTGTACTGCTCTCGGTACAGTATATCCAGACCGCTGTCCCCGGTGGACCAGAACACTGCTGCCTATATTCCTTATAGCGGCCAATAAGGCCATCACTAGAAAACGGATGACTCCACAAATCCCTTCCATTCAGGATTGGAGATCCATTATGCTGCAAATCTACCAGATGGAAAGCCTTACAGCAACACTCCAAGACTGTATGCAGAAATGTAGACTTAAATGGCAGGGTTGGATACTTTACTACTCAGGGGTAGATCTCACTTTTGTTCCTTGAATGTATTTATAGCATTTCTATTCAATCTAGGGTCTGGTGTTCTGGGGGAAGTAACCATAACTTTTAATGACTCCAGTGACTCCAGCTGTTAACCCATAAAATGTCTCAATAATTGTATTTTATGATTGCACTGTATACTGTACAATGTCTACCTGCTGCATGTGTGCATGAAAATTACTAATAAAAATAAATAAAAAAAAAGAGGTCTTGGTAATCAAATATTTAGGAATTAACCTCTCCAGAAAACATTCAGAACTTTATAAATTAAATTATATGCCACTTTTACAAAAACTTTCAAAAGATTTAGAGAATGGTCACTATTACCATGGACTTTAATAAGCAGGATCAATCTTATCAAAATGTCCATTGTTCCAAAAGTTCTGTTTTTATTTCAAACCTTACCTGCCTCTGTTTCAGATTGTTTGTTTCACGAACTTAGATTCTATGGTAGGTAAATTCCAATAGAAACAAAAAACACCAAGAATCTCTCTTGTTAAGTTAAAACTACCCAAGTGTGCAGGGGGTACAACAACCTCTTGACGTCACTATGATGGTAAAACAAGCCTAGGAATTCATTGAATTTTGTTTGTAATTGTGCTCTCCCATACACTATGCATTTTTTGTATATTTCCATTGGGATTCCATCAGGGCCTGGAGATTTACCTGAGGGTAGTGCCCTGATTGCTTTAATAGTTTCAGATGAAGTACAGTAAATGGAGATTCTAACATTATACGTTGTTCGTCCATTAGGGTTGGAGTTTTAATGTCTTTAAGAAATTGGTTAATGCCACCTGGAGCTTTATATCTTTCAGAGGTATATAAATCTGAATAGAAATAAAAAAGGCTGATTAATCTGTTGTGCAGAATTAAGTTTAATATTGTTCTTATTAAAAATTGAAGTGACAATCCTATCAGACATTTCTTGTTATATTTGTAGTGCTATAAGTTTATCTGGTTTATCACTCATGTTGTAATAACTAAGGCGATTAAAGGTATGTGCATTTGGGGACATGTGCATATTGCCATGGAGGAGGGAAGGACCTAACTCACATCTCTGAGGCGGCTCCACACACGGCGTTGGGGGGAGAGATACAGTACAATTTGGACTAAGTTTTGTAGATCAGAGGGGAATACAGCCATAATAATATTTAACTGTGCATGAATAATAGGAAGAGGAAACATTAAGCAGGGGACTACCTGGTTAAAGAGAAAACTAAGAAATTCGCAGGAGGGTGTAAAGGAGGAGACACTATCTATAAAGGTCAGAGCTCTGAGACTGGAACAACAGGGAATCAAGTCTGGGGGGAGGAGTTGGAGAGAGAAGCAGGGGAAGCATGTTTGCGAACAGTAGGAGGTGGTTTAGCCAGATCAGATCTGGCAAGAGGAGAATGGGAGAATTGCTGTTACTAGAACTGCACTAGTTCTACTTGTTATGTATTAGTTCTGTGTTATATGTATTGTTACAGACACACATATTGACTGTACCATTTCTTACTGCTAGACCTGACATGTATTCATTTGTGGGGTGACTGGAGAGGAACACTGACAGTATGGCAGTTCAGGATTTGGGCTTTGAAGGGCATGGCCCCTCCAGAACCTCCAATAGGTATATGCATTCAAATGTTAGAAAAGATTACAGTTTGCAGTGTGCACCTGGAATGTCCAGGGTGTTTCCTCCCTGATTAAGCCCAAAATAATTCTAAATGTGCTTGAAAGGAGTAACACCAAAATTGTTGTGTTACAGGAGATACACCTCTCCAGTCAGGAACATCTTAAGCTAGCAAGGGAATGGGTGGGCCAACGCTATTCAGCCTCATTTAACAGCCACAGGAGAGGTGTCACCATCCTGCTACACTGATGTCTAGACTTTGTGGAGGAAAGAGTGCTGGTGGACCCTAGTGGGAGGAGATATGTGTTTGTGCAGGGCCTGATCTGTGGGGAAAGGATCACGCTAGGCACAAATATGCCCAAGCGGAACATGATTCAGTCTTTTATGATAAGTTGTTGGCCCTTATTCAATGGGAGTAATTCCAGAACTTGGTTTTGGTGGGTGATTTTAACTGCACCCCAGACCTGAAATTGGACAGAAGATCATGGTCATGTATAGACTATATCATGGTGCCCAAGGCATGGTATAGCAGAGTGGAGAGTACTCAGATCAGCCCAGCAGTGGTCTAAGACCCCACCAGGCTTATAGTCACACTGTCCAGAAGGAATGGTAGGCCAGGAACCAAAAGTTGGAGATTCCCCACATACTGTACATGCTAGTGAATGAAGAGTTTAAGGAATACCTGAAAGCATAGTGGCAGTTATATGTAGACACTAATGTTAATTCAGCCCCCACAAATGTGGCATTATGGGATGCAGGGAAGGCCTTTATGAGGGGAGCAGTGTTGCATTTATGACTGCTAGAGACAAAAAAAGAGGGAGCAATTCAAAGACATGGAGGGGAAAATCAAAAGTCTGAAAATACAAAACTTTATTCAGGCGCGGGAGAGTTGGGGACCAGAGAGCAAGCCCCTTCAAGGGAGAGGCCAGAGCTGCCTGCCAGCTCTGCAGGGAGCATAAAACATATATGGAAAAAAAATGAAAAAATAAAAATCCTTTTTGAAACATACAGGTTTTAAAAGAAACTACAGAGGCTTTGAAAAGGGCACAAATAGATGGGGCCAACACAGCACTGTTCTTCACAAAGCTATGATTTTATGAAGGGGGAATAAGCCAAGCACTATCCTAGCTCGGTTGGCTAGGGGGAGGAGAAAGTCAAACATTATTTCTTCCATCAAGACATAGGATGCTACAAGGTCAAACCAAAATGAAGAAAATTCAAACAGCTTTTGTGGAGTTCTACTCCAAATTGTACTTCAAGGAGTGTGTGGGTAGAGAAAGAGGGTGAAAGAATTTTTGGAGAACACAGAGCTGCTCACACCTTTGGAGGAGCAACTAGCCTTTTTGGGAAAGTCTGTTACATTGGCAGAATTAGGGGGCAGCTGCTAGTTTTGCGAGTGGGAGAGCTGCAGGCCCTGGTTGGCTGCCTAGTGAATTTATAGAGCAGTAAGGGGGCACAGTGTGGACACTTATGTTTACTATGTTTAAAGAGGCCAGGGAGGTGGGAAAACTGCCTGAGTCATGCAGTCTGGCCACTGTTACTGTCATACACAAGGAGGGCAAGGATCCAGAGGGTTATGTGGCCTACAGGCCAATTTCTCTCCTCAACTGTGACATCAAGGTCCTGGCCAAATTGCTGGTAAAGAGGCTAGAAATGGTTTTGCCAGTCCTGATGGGGGAGGATCAAACAGGGTTTGTGAAGGCTAAGCACTAATATCACAATGTAAGGAGACTCCTGAGTGTTTCATAGTGGGGTGCTCAGAAACCGGTGGTGCATGTGTGCTCTCCCTGGATGCCAACAAACCATTTCACAGGGTTGAATGAAGCTATCTGTTGCTGATGTTTTTCACAGAGGAGAACTTTGCTTTCAGACAAAGAAACAGCAGTTTAGAACTACAGCTTTTTTACTGATAAATCACTTCTATTTCAGCAGGAGTCAGTGCCTGTTTGGATTAAGCAAACAGATACTTTATTAGAAGAAGGGGGTCTCATTTAAGTAAAAAAAAAAAGGAAAGTCACTGTGTGTTTCTCTGAGGAAGGGGGCTGTATCAGCTTAATTTACTGCGTCAGGAGCAGAGGGTGAATCTAATTGGGGGTGTGGCTCAGGAGTACAAAAGCAGGTGTCTCCAATTACAGCTTCCTGCTGTTTTTGACAGAGGAGAACTTTGCTTTCAGAGCAAGAAACAGCAGTCTAGAACTACAGATTTTTTACTAATTGCCCTCCTTCCCACCCTAAGACAGTTCTACTTTTATAGCCACTGGATTTGACCAACAACAGGAACTTTCTGTTTGGCAGTAGGAAGGGAAGGATCACTGAGACACATTAGTTTCATTAACCTTGAAGGAACCTAAAAAATCATTCTTTCTCCCCCCCCCCCACCAGCTGCTGGAGGTCTGAATCCAAGCATGGAAGAAGGAGACTACTGAAGACTACAGGAAGTTCCTGTCCCAGAACAAGAAGGGCGAGAGTTGTAAGGGCACATAGGCAGTAGGAAAGTAAGTGTAAAAATACATAGAGGGAGGAGACAGTAAGCATACAAAGCAACAAGAGAGGGGACACAAAATAAGTCAAGATAGGAATGGTGCAGTGCAATGGCTGTGGGGCAGCAGTGTTCCGGGAGACATTCTGGAGACTGCAATGCTGCCCTGTTTGCAGGCACCTCTCTGGTCTGAGGGAGGAGGTTGCCCGTCTCCAGGCTGACCTGGCTAGGATTCGTGAAACCTCTTCCCCCACCCAGGGATCACCAGGGCCACCACCGCTACCTCAGAGGTTGCCAAGAAAGAGGAGCAGTTGGACCAAGGTGGGTTCAGGGAGGGAGAGAGTGGTGGAACAGAGGTGCATCCTTCCAGTTGTACCTCTCCACAATTCATATGCTGTTCTGGCAAAGAGTGGTTCCTCTATGGAGGCACCTGCAGTGGAGACCAAGGAGGATGCTGGGAACCTCCACAAAGGAGACCCACAGGTGGGTGGCACGAGACCCCACAGGGGAAGGAAACAACTCCTGGTGGGGGACTCAATCATTAGGGGGGGTAGAAGTGAAGGAGGAAGGGGATAGGGAGGTAAGGTTCCTGCCTGGCACCATGGCTTAGAGGGACAGGAAGCGAATCCTCAGGATCGCGGGAGCAGCTGCACGAGGGAGGCAGCTGGATGTCATTGTCCACCTAGGGACAAGTGACCTGGCTGGGAATGGGATCAGAGTGGTGCAAGAGGAGTTTGTAGAGTTGGGGAGGGGCCTTAGACAAGTAACATGTACGGTAACCTTCTCAGAGGTGCTGCCTGTCTATGGCAAGGATGATGCTAGGGTATTCCGCACCATGGGATTCAATGAATGGTTGAAAAACTGGTGTGGAGCTCAGGGTTTTTGGCTTCACTGGGGACTGGGGAGCCACCTGGGGGGATGCACGTCTATACTGGTGCACTGGTCTGCATCTATCATGGGGGAACCAGGATCCTAGGTGATAGGTTTAAATGCTTCATTGGCAAGCATATAAACTAGCCAAGAGGGGAGGCACTGAAAAGGAGCAGGGAAATCCCAGCCTCCCCCCCAAAAAACACAGTAGTTAGAGGAGGTAAACACCAAGGTAGAGAAGTCAGTAGGGAGCAGGACAGGGGTAAATGCAGAAAAAGGCAATAAGGACAGGGATGGGGCTAAAAGGGGTAAGGCCATAAAAAATGGAAGGTGATGAGTACCAATGCCCGCAGTCTGTGTAACAAGCTCCCTGAACTAGTGGCCTTGATGGAAGAGGGATGCCTGCATATTGTGGCAGTCAATGAAACATGGTACACAGAGAACCATGACTGGGATGTCAACATACCAGGATACACAGTCTACAGGAGGGACAGGGTGGGTAAAAGAGGAGGAGGAGTAGTTCTCTATATAAGGGAAGGGATTAAAGCAACAGAACTAAAGAGTAAATAGGAAGTTGATGAGTCACTATGGGTCATCCTGGAGTCAGAAAATGGCACCACAATCCGTATGGGAGTTGTGTACAGACCCCCATCTCAGGGGGAGGAAATGGACAAGGAAATGATAGAAGGCATCCTTAAAATGGCAGAAAAAGGGGAGATATTGTTGATGGGGGACCTGAATATGCCAGATGTTAACTGGAGTACCTTTGCTGCAGGCACATCCAAGAGCAGGGTCATTCTTGATGCCCTACAGGGGCATGCCTCAGACAGCTAGTGTTGGAACCCACTCAGGAGGGAGCAATCTTAGACCTGGTACTCTCAAATGGGGAAGGAGAAAGGATCTCAGATTTAGAAGTGGGTAGCCATCTGGGAACAAGCGACCACCAAACAGTGTGGTTCACAATAAACACAGCCATAGAGTCAAGCTATACAAAAACAAGAGTATTGGACTTTAGGAAGGCTGACTTTGGGAAAATGATAGAATGCCTCAGAAAAGCACTAGCAAACGGGCAAGAAGGAGGGTGGAGGAACAATGGGGAATAATCAAAACAGCCATCGCAGAGGCAACAAGCCTTTGTGTGAAGTGAATCAACAAAACAAAATGAAGGAAAAAAACACTATGGTTCTCAAAAGAGGTGGAAGGGAAGGTTAAGGACAAAAGGATAGCATTCCGGAAATATAAGGAAACACAGAAGGAGCAGGACAGAGAACTTTATCAGTTAAAGCAGAAAGAGGCAGGGAAGGCAGTCAGAATAGCAAAGGCACAAACTGAGGAAAAGATAGCCAACTTTGTTAAGAAGGGGGATAAAACCTTTTATATGTACATTAGGGAGCGAAGAAAGACCAAGGGAGAGATACAGAGACTTAATAAAGGGGAGGGTATGTGGGCAGAGGGTGACAGTGAAAAAGCAGGGATACTGAATGAATATTTCTGCTCAGTATTCACAACGGAAGAGGAGGGGGAGGTACCTAAACCAAACAAGAGAGAAACTCTGAATAGGGGGGTTGATACCAGCCCATTCACAGAAGAAAGGGTTTTGAAAGAATTCTTGAAACTGAGGGTGGACAAAGCAATGGGGCCTGATGGGATTCACCCAAGAATTCTAAAAGAACTAAGGGTAGAACTAGTAACACCACTGACTACTCTAACAAATCATGGGAGGATGGGGTGGTACCTGAGGACTGGAGGAGGGCAAATGTGATTCCTCTTCACAAAAGTGGGACCAGGGCAGAGGCAGGAAACTACAGACCAGTTAGTTTTACATCCCCGGTAGGGGAAATGATGGAATCACTTCTGAAGGAAAGAATTGTTGAGTACCTAGAGGCCAGTGGGGCATAGGACCCAAGGCAGCATGGTTTCACAGCAGGACGGTCATGTCAGATGAACCTAATAGATTTCTTTGACTGGGTGACGAAAGTAGTAGACCAGGGAGGGGCTGTGGATATGGCCTACCTAGATGTGCAAGGCATCTGACACAGTCTCACACAAAAGATTAATGTACAAGTTAGCCGGCCTTGGAGTGAGTCCCAAGGTGGTAGCCTGGATAAAAAACTGGCTGGACAACAGGATGCAAAGGGTAATAGTAAATGGAGTCCGCAGTGAAGAAAGGAGGGTAACTAGCGTGGTACCGCAGGGTTCGGTACTGGGACCGGTCCTCTTTAATGTCTTTATAAGTGGCATTGGAGAGCACCTGGAAGGAAAGGTATGTCACTTTGCAGATGACACAAAGATCTGCAACAGGGTTGATACATAAGGTGGGGTGGAAAGGATGAAAAGGGACTTGGCAGGGTTGGAGGAATGGTCAAATATGTGGCAGCTCAGATTCAATGCAAAGAAGTGCAAGGTAATGCATCTGGGAAACAAAAACCCGGGGATAAGTACTCAATTGGGGGTGAGTTAATAACAATAACAAAATTGAAAGAGATCTAGGAGTAATTATATCAGATGACCTAAAGGTGGGCAAGCAATGTGAGAAGGCAATAAGGAGGGCTGGGGGGATACTGGGATGCAAAGGGAGAGGCATCAGCAGTAGAAAACAGGAAGTTGTTATCCCTCTGTACAGACAGTTGGTGAGACCCCATCTGGAGTACTGCATGCAATTCTGGAGACCCCATCTCCACAAAGGCATAGACAGAGTGGAGGCTGTTCAGAGGAGGGCAACCAAAATGGTGCAGGGTCTGCACCAGAAGACATACGAGGAGACACTAAAGCAGCTTAATATGTATACCCTTGAAGAAAGGAGGGAGAGGGGGGACATGACAGAAACTTTCAAGTATCTCAAGGGAATTAACAAAGTACAAGAGGGTAGCATCTTTCAGAAGAGATGTGCAAGAACAAGGGGGCACAATTTGAAGATAGACGGGGGACGGCTCAGAGGTAATGTTAGAAAGTATTTTTCACAGAAAGGGTTGTGGATGCATGGAACAGCCTTTCTGAGGAGGTTTGAAGTCAGGAACAGTGGGAGAATTCAAGAATGCATAGGGACAAGCATAAGGCAATTCTAGTGGGGGGTAGGAGGAAGTAAGCTGTTGATTAACTAGAATCTGCAACTTATCCATCAGGTAAGGAAATGGGCAGACTAGGTGGGCCATGCAGTCCTTATCTGCCACCAAATTCTATGTTTCTATGAATTCTGGAGGCTTTTGGGTTGGGCAACCCTTTTAATGATATGATTACGCTCCTATATGCAGAACCTAGAGCCAACATTTTGGTAAATGGAAAAGTATCAGTGATATTCAGGCTGAAGAGAGGCACCAGACAGGGGTACCCCCTGTCCGCAGTCCTGTTCACATTGGCCATTGAGCCTCTGGTGGAGATAATTTAATCCTGTGGAGAGGTGGTGAGACTTATGAGGGCATAGGGGAGGTAGCAAAAAATCTTCCTACATGCTAATGATGTCCTCCTCTTTCTGACTCAGTTCAGGACATCAGTACCAGCAGTTACCCAGGTTATTGAGAACTTCTCAATGTTTTCAGGCTACCTGTGCACCATGAGAAGCCTGAGCTAATGGGCATAAGGGCACTGAATGGAGGGGCACTGGGTAGTCACAGATGCAAACTGGTTACCATGCACATAAGATATGTGGGTATAAAGGTGGGGCCTTATGCTTACATTCCTCTGTGATTTAAATTACAAGCCACTCTTGGCCATTATTAAGGAAGATCTGGCTAGGTGGTCAGGACATCCAATCTCTTGGCTAGGACAAATTAATTTAATTAAAATGAATGTCCTGTCCCAAGTCCCATACCTGAGTCAGATGTTGCCTAGGGGAATAAGACAGGCTGATCTTCAGGGGCTAGCAAAGGGGTGCACAAAATATATCTGGGCTAAGAAGAGACTAAGAATTAATCTGGAGAGACTGAAGTGCCCCACAGAGATGGGAGGGCATAGATTCCCTGATTTCGGCTTACACCACTTGGTGGCACAGGCCAGGCTGCTACCACAATGGGTTAAAGGAAAGAAGGGGGCTGGGTGAGTATCAGTAGAACAAGAAACAGTGCCCCCCTCCCCTCCACTGACATCCAACATGAATTAGAGAGAAAGTAAGGGGCTCAGTGACTCAGTCCCAAGCAGTCTACTTAGCCTGGCACTCTTGGAGGCCTGGAAGAAGATGAGAAGGCACATGGGGGGGGGAAGCGAGGCAGGCACATTATTGGCACCAATGACAGCTAATCCTGATTTCCTCTCAGGACTGGAGGATTGTGGGTTCTATGAATGGAAGGGGGGTATACAATGTTCAGGGGACCCCTATGGTGCATCAAGGTTCAAAATCTTCCCTAAGATCATGGAGAAACTGGGCATACCAAAATCCCACCAATTTTGCTACTTCCAGGTCAAAAATTGGGCCCAGAGGCAAAACAGACAGAGCCCTGGGGAGTCTCCCATGCATAGTTTGGAACAGAACATCCTTAAAGCAAGAACAAATCCCACAGGAGCCATGGCAATGGCTTACCAATCACTCAAAGAAGGCACCCCGAACCCCTCGCAAAATGTCAAAGAGCTGTTGGAAAGGGATCTACAGTGCAAATTACAGACTCAGCTTGGACGACACTTTCTGGATCACACATGGGACTGCTAATATCTAACCATTGTAAAGAAGCACAGTACAAATTATTGCACAGGCTGTACATGCCCTCAGAGATAGTGAGCAAATTTAATGCTGAGATTTCACCCATATGTGGTCGGTGGCAAGGGGTGAGGGGTACATATATTCACTACTTCTCGGAGCACACCCAGCTTAGACCTTTCTGGTCCAGCATAGCATAAAAAATCTTACAGATCAGCAAAAGTCACATCACAGATGACCCAGTGTCTATGCTGAAGGGGGTGGAAGACCATGTGGTGAATGACATGGACTTTTACCCCAGGGTGGTTAGAATTATGTTGCTTATGGTAGGGACATCTGTGCACATATTTTTTATTCTTTTGGTAACTGGACAAAGCCCACTAGGCACAATTCCTGTTTTTAGGGGCAACCCCAAAGCACTGGTGTGATGTGCTATGATGGTGATGACATCACAGTGCAGAGATCTTATCAACTGGGATGCGGTCCTAGAAGAACGCCTGTCCCAGCTGCACACCCAGCATCACCTCAAGCAGGTGAAATGGCAAGTCAACCCTGTGGTCCGAATTAGGTTGGGTGCCAGGAAACACCCTTTAAGGAGAGGCAGGAGACAATATGAAGTTTGATGCCAGCAGGCTTTTATTTACACCAGGAAAAGTAGACAGGGTCACAAGGGAAAGTCGGGGTATAACTCTTACTTATAAATACTAGCTAACAACTACCACTCTATTACTCTATATGTACATCGACCTAAGGTCACTCTACAGTACTCTTATCTATCACTCTTACAATTTCCTACCCAGAGCTCTATCTGTTAAGAGGACCTTATACTTTTCATACCATGTGCTAAGCATCCAAAATACAATCAGCAAACAATATCACAGTCTCAAAAGTCCATAAGATGAAGATGTCCGTCGTCTTCATGCACAACTGAAGATTAGGGGTCAAAAGAAAGGGGAACACTTGCTTGGTGCTAAGCTCACTAGGAGACCTATGAGAGGTCGCAAACAGGGAATGGAGAGATTGGTAAACAGACCATAGGCATCGGCCAACCCACTCTCCACGGGTGCCGGAACACAAGAACGTGAACAGACTAACTGGGGAAATGCTATTTTCTTGGCACAAAAATCCTCGAACTGGGCTGCCAATGTTGAAGAACCAAAATGTGGCAAGGGATCCACCTGCAGGATTGCCACGAGAGAAGAAATCTGCTGCTTTCTCCTCGGCGCCAACCCTCGACCAGGGTCACCAAGGACAAAAAAGAACTGATGCGATTTTCCTGGCACCTACCCTTGACTAGAGCTGCCAAACGAACACCGGACTTGGTGAATCCAGAAGAAGAACTACCAAGGACAAAGAAGAAAACTGCTGGGCTGCTTTTGGTGACAGATCCACTTGAAGGACCACCAAACTCGAGCTGCTACCCTGTGGATTGCTCTGGCGATGCAGGATGACACAAACAAGAAGAGGTGAAAGGTGAAGATCAGGATTACACACTGATAGGGAACAAAATAAGAAACGGCGGCCACGAACACACTTGGCTATGACAGACTCATCTACCGGCGGGCATCTGGGAGGGGCGGATGAGACACTTTCCAGTCGTCTTTCCTCCAAGCTGATCAGCAACCGGTGGCCGTGACAACTCAAAGGACGTCGAATTCAACTTCGGCGGATAAAAGGGCAAGAAGTCACTGAAGTCTTCTGCTGGCTGAAGATTGCTATGGTGAAGAGCTGCTGAAGACTGAGGATTGCTATGGCGAAGAGCTGCTGAAGACTGAAGATTGCTATGGTGAAGAGCTGATAAAGACTGAAGATTTCTATGGTGAAGGGCTGCTGGAGGCTGAAGATTGAATCAGAACCTGCTTCTGCACAATGGTACTTCTGTGGGTACGTTATATTGGAATATTTACTTTCAGGGGCAATTTTCCTGGAGCAGGGGCAAATCGCAGCAATCCGTGGCAATGGTTCACTTCTGGGGCAATTGTTCACTGGCAGGGGCAACTTGCCTGGAGCAGGGGCAAATTGTGACAATACAGGGCAATTGTTCACTGTCAGGGGCAATTGTTCACTGGCAGGGGCAACTTGCCTGGAACAGGGGCAAATTGCGACAATCCGTGGCAATTGTTCACTGTCAGGAGCAAAGAACCACAATCCTAATATTATACAACACAGTCTCGGTGCTTCACGCAATAACACAACAGTTGAGATGCTGGAAGAATAAACATTTTGAAAAAACAGTACAGAAGCTGCTAATCACTTTGTGTTGGGTTGTGTGTTTAAGCACCCCTCAGTCAGACCCTTTTCCTCTTGGGGTCTGTCTTCATTAGGATCTGGCTACCCCTGAACACGCTATGGTAATTACCCCACTATTTAACCTGGTTACATATAATTGCCTGTATGCCTGCTGCCCTCTTCCCTATGGGTTGGGATGCCCTACCTTTACTGGAACTGGTGCCCTTTACTATTGGGGGCCTGGTGCCCTTCCTTTACTGGGGCCTAGCTGCCCTTTACTACTGTGGGCCTGGTGCCCTTCCTTTACTGGGCCCTGGTGCCCTTTACTACAGTGGGCTGGTGCCCTTCCTTTACTTGGGCCTGGAGTCCTTTACTACTGTGGGCCTGGTGCCCTTCCTTTACTTGGGCCTGACGCCCTTTACTACAGTGGGTCTGGTGCCCATCCTTTACTTGGGCCTGGCGCCCTTTACTACTGTGGACCTGGTGCCCTCTTTACCTCGGGCCTGGCAGCCCTACCTTACCTCGGGCCTGGTAGCCCTACTTTTAATGCATGGGCCTGGTAGCCCTACCTTTAAAACATGGGCCTGGTAGCCCTCTTAGAACCTGGGCCTGGTAGCCCTATATTATCTCGGGCCTTGTACCCACTTAACTTCTGGCAAGGCCCCTTTTAACTTTCATTTGGCCAGAAGTGGCAGGGCCCCTTTAAATCTGTTGACTCACAAAGAGCCTAATGACACTCAGGCCTGAGTCCCGCCTGGTCCCACCCCCTTTTTTTATGTTGGCTTGCGGCACTTGCGTGCAAGCCAACATCTTGGGAGAGTGCAGATTTGGGGGCTCGGCCACTGTTGGGCGAATGCAGGGCATGCATCAGTAGGAGTGTCCCTCATTCCCCAATCAGCCTGCATGCTGGTGCCACACCATGCATACATAATGGTGCGAGCACATCTAAGAAAAGGTCCACTGCAATCCGAGCAAAGCTCGTCATACGCAGCGGTGCTTTTCTTGCCGTGCTCGCCGCCATTATGAGCATGGTTGGCGAGTGGGTGGGCACCTAACGTGTGCCAACATCGGGGGTGCCCAATCCCCCTGTTGTTAACCCCCCCACTGTCTTTGTGCGCCGGCAGAGGCCCACTCCTGTCGCATCATTCCCAAATGTTGAATGCCGAGGTGCCCAATCCCCTCGGCACGCCCGCTTTCTTTGTTTGCTGATGGGGTACCCAACCCCGTCAGCATAACCCCAAATGTTGAATGCCGAGGGTGCCCAATCCCTTCTGCTCACGCCCCGCTTTCTTTGTTTGCCGGCGGGGGTGCCCAATCCCCGTCAGCATGACTGTCTCCTCTCCCCCGTGTTGTGTGCCGATGTGGGTGCCCAATCCCCTGTCGGCTACTGACATCCCCCCAAAACAGTTAGGTGGCATGCTGGAAGCCCACCCCAGCGTGCCAAATGCCCTGCAAAAGGAAAACTGTCCCGCAATGTTGTTTCCGTTTTTTTTTCCCCTGTAAAACGAAAACCGTCCCTCATAGTCTCGATGCCCACCCCCACCCACATCCACCCACTGCGCACCCTGCCTCCTCTCACCCCCCCTCACCCCATCCTTACCTCCGGAGTCCGGCTCAACGATCTTCGGTGGACCAGGAACACGTCTGCACTCTTCAAAGCCGACCGCGAACTGAGGAAATGCCGGTAAGCTGTATAATGGAATGAATAGTGTTTTTTAAACTTTGCTGCATATCTCGGGCATTTCTTGGAATATTGGCACCAAATTTTCAACATGGGGTTTTTGGGGCCCCTCCTCATGAATTCTATCACTGTTGTGGCGTTAATCGGCCTCGAAAGGTGATTTCGCAGTCACTGCGAAAAATCACCTTTCGGGACCTATTAATGAAATGACAGTGCCAGTGTTCATGAGGTGGCCTCTCAAAAAGCCTATGTTTCAAATTTATTGGAAAAAAAATCAACAAATGCCTGTTTTATGTTAGCCGCATGTTACAGTAGCTCGTAACGCAGGTTTCATACGCAATATTTTAACACCAGATTTACAGCATTGTCATTTTTGTACACCTCCTTGTAAACAGTACAGCTGTCATTTTCCACATCCTGCCCAAAATGTGTTTCCACACTTCCGGCACACAATAGCGCAGTCGCTGTGGGAAATCAGTGTTAGGGCCAGATTATGAAAATGACAGTGAAACAGTTCATTAGCAGAGGTCCTAAAATGCCTATGTTGAAAATTTGGTGATGATACTCCATAAAATGACTGTGTTACGAGCGTGCATTGGCAGATTGCACGCATGCTCGTACCGCCGTGCATTTGTGATATTTTCACTCTGGATTTTCACCGTTGCCATTTTTCTACACCTCTTGATGAACAGTACAGCCGTCATTTCACATATCCTGCCCAAAATGTGTTTTTGCAATTCCGGCACAGAATAGCGTGGTCGCTGTGCGAAATCACTTCTTGGGGCACTTTGAGGAAATAACAGTGACACTGTACATGAGCAGAGGTGCTAAAATGCCTATGTTGAAAATTTGGTGCCGAACGCCCATAAAATGGCAGTGTTGCAAGCGTGCGTTGCATATTTCCCATGCACCCTTGTAACTTCGCAAATTTGGTACATGCCACATTTTCAACACTGGCATTTTTTTCCACCTCCTTATGAACTGTACAGCTGTCATTTTTCACATCCTGCCTGACATGTTTTCCCGCACTGCACTACCAAATACCCAAAGGGACACCCTAATGCCTGTCACTCTCTACAGGGTGGGGGTGGGTTGGCATCAGTTCAATACTTCACTGCCATTCCTATAATGCATCTCTCTAACTCCTGCACTACCAATGCCAATGCCAGCAAGCCAACATTCGGCATTGACAAATGTTTGTTTATATTTATAAGGCCTCCTATATGGCCTTGCCTCCTAGCCCCTCCTGTGAGTGTCACTACCCCGCCTCCTTTCTGAATAATTAATTCAGGGTCCTTAGATCCGGTCTTCTCCTATGGTGCTGAGCCACTCCTGATACGCCTCCTGCGTGCTTTTAAAATAATAAAAAGAACAAAGTCTCTCCTGTACAGGCAGTCAGCACGTAGCGTGTGCTGCCACCAACTTACCACTCCTCGGGCTGCTGGAGGGCTGTTGCGCGGTCTCGGGAGGCAGGAGGTATGCTGGCAGTGGGAGGGAGTCTTGTAGGCAGCTGGGGAGACGACTAGGGGCATGAGACAGCCGACGGCAATTCGGGCATGATGCGGCTGGCAGAGCTGCCAACGAGGGACTGAAAATAGACTTTTTAAATTAACTAAGGGCTAAAATAACAAAACGACAGGGCTCCCAAGCCCAAACCATGGCAAACAGCTGATTTCTTTACTTCTGGTGCCCTGATAGCATCGCGGACCGAACCGGAGCTCTTCTGGGATCTTCACTGGCTGGAGCCAGAGCAGGCACGCAGACTGGCCCTCGAGGAACAGCTTCAACCCACAGGTAAGCCCTTTTCCTGGTTCCCCTTAACTATCTGCATCCTCTCTTCTCCACAGCCAGCAGGAACTACCACGAAAACTGTTTAATTTTTAAAACTAAAAACTCTAGTTCTGGAATGGCTGGATTGGAATGCTGTGCATGAGCAGCTCAGCACATCATTCCATCCAGGCCATTGTCTCTTGCAGCTTGCATAAAATCTATCTTTTGACCACATTTTAAGTGCACAAGGCACTTTTCTATTATTTACAGCATTTTCCCTGCAAGGAGGGGAAACTTTACTTAAGAGGGGCCCTTTTTACTGTACCCTGCTGCCCACACATACCACAGGCACCCTGGGCACCTGTTAACCCCTAGGCTTTATTTGTTTACTGTGGTGCCCCAACTCTGGGGCATTACACCAGGGAGGTTAAGTGACTTGCTCAGGTTCACACAGTATGTAAGTGGAGGTTGTTGGAATCAAACCCAGGTCTACTGGATGTACCAAGCTTTACTAACAAAGACCTTGTTAGTTGAGCGGTGGCTTTCTTTTCTCAAAACCGGCCCATAAAAGTGTTTAAAAACACATGCTAAAACCCGCCCCATTATAGCCTATGAGGCACGCCCCCGCACTATTCTAGGACTGACATCACATAATGTGCTAGCGTGGGGGGCGTGCCTACTAGTAAGGAAGTATGGGCATTTTGGCTGTGGGTCTCCGTGCTGGTTTTTACGAGTGATTAAACAAGAAAAATTTTACACAAACAAATGCTGCATATATAAGGAACTTTAAACCAGAGGGTAAGCCACAGAATGGGGGAAGGGGGGAGAAATATCTTTGAAGTGAAAACCTGCTCTTTAAAATGATGGGTGGATACATATTTATGACAATGGGGCCCCTATACAGAAACACTTCCCCACTGGAGGCAGCCATGATGTTGAGATGAGACGTGTCCATATGTACATAGGTACAAACGGTTAAGTGAGATCAGGTTAAAATAGGTCTGTAAAATCAAATTCAGACAAGATATTGATAAACTATGTAGTATTTACAAGTGGTAAATGTGTGTTCAAGGTTACATGTTTTGTGTGTTAGTTGTAAGTTATTTTGTCTTGTTTTTGTTGCCAAGCAACATATGTAGTATTTATAATACAAGGAGGCATAAGGTGGAACAAAGTCTAATCAGTTGTGACTCTGTTCTGTATGTATGTAACAACAGTTGACGTATACGGTATTGGGAGCCTTGTTGTATGTTTCATGAAAATCTTTCAAAACAGAATAAAAAAACAGCATGCTATTGACTGCTGCCCATGCTGAGACTATACAGGTCTGCCAACAATACAGAGGCTTCAGATGGTGATGACACTACACACATCGATTGATTGATTTCAAAAGTTTTACCAGGAAAAGCCATACTGAGCTGGCAACAGCTCATTTCAAGATGTGTCTTGGGAGGAGGGGGAAGAGTAGAGAACAGAACAGATATGAAGTACAATATACAAAATAAATCCAACAATAAACAATAGAAATAGTGATTTAGATGCTCTGCCATGTTGTTTTCCATTTGACTCTGCTGACCATCAACTACAAGGGGTTGTATATTTCTGTCAGATCCCTTTTTGGAGTTAATATATCTGTCAGCTTCTTTCACATCACCCTTTTACTTACCTTATTATTAACACAAAGCAATACAAATGCCAATACATATCAATGTATATCAGCATGTTTAGTGCATATCAATATTCATAAGTGTATCAGTATGGTTCAGGCATGTAATGCAAGTTGCTAGCCCTAATGGTTCCAAAGCTATACCTTTTAAATAATAATTGCTTTAATAAGGGCTAATTTTAGAACTGTTAGGGCTAGAAACTATTTGTTTCTTTTTACATGAAAGCTCAGAGTTGACACTATATGCCTAAGCCTAGTTAATATACTTTTTATGTATCAATAGGTGTTAAAACTGGTGCTCATTGGAGTCGGGTGAGTTTCCGTGCTCCTTGAAGGAAGCAGTAGTAACCCCCCTTCTCAAGAAATCTTCCCATGACCCAGACTGCCCCATTAACTACAGGCCAGTCTCTAACCTTCCCTTTGCGGTAAAGGTTATTGAGAAAGTTGTGGCACTGCAGCCGGGGAACCATCTTACCATCCATGATATCTATGACCATCTCCAGTCCGGTTTTTGTAAAAGGCATAGCACGGAGGCCGCTCTGGTTCGGGTACTCAATGATCTTCTGATTGTAAGAGATCAGAAATGCCATTCCATCTTGGTATTCTTAGATCTTTCTTCAGCTTTAGACTCCATGGACCATGAGGTGCTGCTGGAATGTCTGGGAGTTATCTGTGGCCTGTCTGGTATGGTCCTCAGATAGTTCCATTCTTTCTCCACTGGCAGATCACAGAGAGCGGCCTCAGGAATTTATTCCTCTGAGTCATTCTCTCTGCCATGTGGGGTGCTGCAGGGTTCCGTGCTGTCCCTCATGTTGTTTGCAGTGTACATGCTGCCATTGGGAGACATTGTGAGACAGTATGGGCTGAGTTTTCACTGCTTTGCAGATGATACACAGCTCTACTTGTCCTTTGTGCCCAACCAGGATAGTGCGCTCTCAGTGTTTAACAACTGCCTTGCAGAAATCCAGGATTGGATGAATACCAGCTGGCTGAAACTGACTTCTGACAAGACTGAGGTGTTGGTAGTGAATCCAGGTCTCCAGATAGAGGGGTCCGCAGCGGGAGGTCCCTCAGGGCTTTGGCTTGGGGGTGCCCAGTTGCTGACCTCTGAATGGGTGAGAAACCTGGGGGTAATACTTGACGATGGGCTGACACTTCATTCACAGGTGTCGGCCATGGTTAAGTCCTCTTTTTATCATCTGAGGAATATCGCCCGGATTAAGCACCTAGTTCCATCTGGTGACCTTCCAACTTTGATCCACACCTGTATGACCTCGCGCCTGGACTACTATAACTCTTACCTACAGCTTCTGGGGATTGATATCCACTGCTTGCAGCTGGTGCAGAACGCTGTGGCCTGGTTGTTGTCTGGATTATCCCGATCCAGTCATATCACACCTGTGCTGCACGAACTGCACCGGTTGCCAATTCAGTGGTGGATCACCTTCAAGATCAGCTTGCTGACCTATATAGCCCTATATAGACAGGGACCGAGCTACCTGCAAGATCTCCTGCATCCTTACTGCCACCTCTAACCATGCCACTCAGCCGATGAGGGATTGCTGGAGATTCCCAGGGTAAGGTTAAAAACTTCTGGAGCAAGGGCGTTTTCATTCAGCCCCAACCCTGTGGAATTCTCTGCTTCATCAGATGCAGATGACAGTGGAGAGCTTCAAAACTGCTTTAAAAACTCATCTATTTGGGCTTGCTTTCGGAGATATTCCCTATGTCAGATTACTGTAGTTGTATTTTTTTAAACATATTGATTGGATGCTTGATTTTAGAATTTTATCGTTTTGTTTGGTAGGGATTGTACAGCGCTTTGATACTTTGTGAATACTGCTTTTTAAATAAACGTATTATTTTTATTATAAAACATGTTGATATACATCATGTATCAATAGCTGTTAAAACGTGTTGATATACATCAATATGTAGCTATACATTTTAAAGCATCTCGATACACATAAAGTCTATCAACTAGGCTGAAATATACAGCAGTGAGCATCCATTAAAAATAAGTTTCAAGCCCTCATGGTTCCAAAGATAGCCCATATCAAAGAAATTATCTTTCAAAAGGTATAACTTTAGAATATTTAAAGCTAGATACCTATTTGAAAGCTTGAAGTCAATTTGACATGATTCAGCATCGATATGTATCAAAACATATATATATATATATATATTTGTAACTCTTTTTCCCTCCAGTAACCAACTTCTGGGGACTCCCTCAGTTGACTTCCAGCTGTTCCTGCCCTGCCATGACCTCCCTACCTGGGGACCCCAGCCTCCAACCCACCCGCGACTCATCTGCAGGGCACCCCCCTCCTGCTTTCTGGTCCTCGGTGCTTCCTTACTTGAAATCCAATGGCCTGCAGATGGAGGTGAAGATTGGAGGTGGTTGGGACACAGGAGGGCAGGATCCGGCAGTGAGCGTGGGGCTGCAAAGTGATGTTATCCCCCCCAGATGTTGGGGCTTTTCCTTCTTCCAGTGCTTGTTTCCCTTCCCCCCCAACGGTGAGTGCAGACATGCAATGACATCTCAGGGGTGTGCATGCTCTCATGTGAGCCACACTGACATCCGTCGCATCCCACCACCTGCATATTCTCAAGGCTGTTGGTGCAATACCCACTGGCTGCAACCAGGAAGTATACTGTTGCCAGAGCCCTAAACCCTCCCTCCTGGGAGAAGGTGAGTTGTTGTCGGATGCTCAAACTTTCTCCCCCTATTCACCCTGCAGCGCCTCAGGCTTGCTCCAGAAACTGGGTTGCCGGTGTGACATGAGGTGTGGCGTCCAGTGCCTTAACCCTCAGTGCCACTGGGCCAGCCTAACATCAAAACATATTCATATATATTTTTCCATGACAGCTTAAAAGAAATGTTATTATATTTTTTAACATTTTCAGATTTTTGGTTCCTATTTAGCATAAACAAAAATGGCATCATTTTCAAATGGTTGGACTCTTTTGAAAGTAGTGTTATCATGTCACAAAAAATTAATTTCCCTTTAATCGACCTCATAATCTTCCCATGCTTCTGTCAGCAAAGCTTGTGAAAGTATTGAAAGATAGTGATGAACACCACTATTTTGTCACCAAGTTCAATGCATGTTCACGAGATAACATAATTATGAAACATAGGAATTTCCTGTCACATGAACACAATTGTAGAGAGATTTCAAAAACACCACCAATGATCACCTTTGAATGAGTAAGCAATATTAGAGATAGAGTTGTGCACAGTTGATGTATATGTATGACACTGCAACAATCCACTTGCCTAATAAACACATCCTAAGGCACTGGCTGGAAACTGTGCTCAGTCCGTAAACACCTTCAATAACATAGAGAATAATGGATACCCAACTATCGGTAACAAGCTGGTTAGTTCATCGAGAGGTTGCCATGGCAACCATTTGAACCTCGAGAGCTTAACTAGAGAGGTTTGGTCGCCATGGGCAACATTGAGATGAACTAACCCAGCTAGTTACCGATAGCTGGGTATCCATTATTTTTTATAGTGTAAGAAGCCAACAGCTACAGTATTAAAACGGATACTTAACATGACTATTTGGGACACCTGCTTTGTTTTTCGTCCCCTGTGCTGCTCTGCTTTGCTATTGTTTTCACCGCCACGGCTGCTTCCTGGTCATATAATGTGCATGTGCTAGCGTGTTCACTGTTGTTATGCTATAGTAGCTGCGTAGCTAGTGCAGCATAACAGCTACGATGGTGTAGCTACTACAGCATAACAACATTTTGAAAGTGATGGATTTCTATCGCCAACAATGTTCCATCATACACTATATATATATTTTTAAACACCCTTGAAGCAGAAGGTGCTTTTAAATCAAGGAAGTCATAACATGCAGTACAACTGGGGTAGTGTATATGCTCATGTGTGTATGCAGTCTGGCCTTATTGATAAAATTAAACAAGCATTAAAACAGAATATTAAAGCAAAAACTGTCATATGCACCTGTCATAGTTTGCAAGGGCAAGACACTACAAAGATTCGTAACATGGTTCAGTAGCAGGTCTGCAGTTTGTTGGGTCTGAGCAATTAGTAACTTCTATTCGTGGAAGGGACTTGATAAAAAGAATTGCAACAGAGAGGCATTTGGGATCCATACCATAGATACAGTCTCTCTGTGAGGCTTAAATGAGAAACCTCCCTTAAAGTTGTGTTTGTTAGACCTGCATCCTTTTCTGCAGTTAAATCCATAGTACTGGTCCTGGATTAATGTTGCTTCTACTGTATACTGCTGCTCCTATTTCATTGCTGCACTGATGTTGTTTGTATGTATTGCTGAGGTAAGGCAAGACAGATTTTATTTCTAAAACGCCCTTGCCCAAAGGCTCAGGGAGCTCCACAATCTAAACATCATAAAGCAGCATTAATAAAAACTACATATATAAATGAATTCAGAATGCATTAACTTATAATTAAACCTATCTAAAAACTGCCTTGGAATGCTTTCATAAAAAAGTAGACTTTTAGGGAGGTCTTAAAGGCTTCCATCGTGCGAGCTGATCAAACATTCATAGGCAGGGCATTCCATAGCAAAGAAGCTGCCATAACAAACACCCTGTCCCCAGATTGTTCTAGAAGAGAAGTGGGGACAGAAAGCAGATCCATATCGGAAGAGCGGAGGGAACGAGTTTTGTTGTAAGACACCAGAAGATCTTTTAGGTAGTCAGGTCCCAGACCATGTAGGGTCTTGAATGCTATCAAGAATATCTTGAAAGTGATGCACTACCACATAGACAGCCAGTGCAACGCATGCAGAACTGGGCTGAAGCATTCTGGACCAGCTGCAGGCATCACATCAAACCGCCATACAATCCTTAGTACAAAGCATTGCAGTAGTCAAGTCTGGAGGTGACAAAGGCATGAACAATCCTAGCCAGGTCAGCTGGGTCTAGATGTAGTTTAGTCCTGTGGATGTTATGGAGCTGATAAATCCAGATCAGACCACAGTCAACACCTGTTGATCAATCATCAGCTTGTGATTCAAAATGACCCCAAGATATTTTACCACATCTACAGCTTTGAGTGGTTGACCCCCTAATGAAGAAAATATCACCATACCACCTAGCATCACTGGGCCCTGTCTATTCAGCTTGATAATGATGACCTCTGTCTTACCCAAGTTAAGACATAGCCAGCTGGAGACGATCCAGTTGTTAATTTTAGCAAGACAGCTCCCCAGGACAGATGCCCATTGAGCCCCATCAGGAGTGCCGGACAGGGACAGCTAAGTATCATCTGCACAGCAGTGAAACCCGACATCATTCCATTTAATGATCTCACCCAAAGGCAACACATACACAGAAAACAACACGAGGACAAGGATCGAGCTTTGAGGAATGCTATAAGAGAGCACAGAAGTTCCAGAGATGGTAATTTCCAAGAGCCACCTGTTGTGTTCTCCCATTTATGTAGGACTTAAACCAGCAACAAATTGTGCCAAACAGACCCACATAATTCTTCAAGTGATCCAGTAGCAACCTGTAGTCAGCTGTGTCAAATGCAAATGAGAGATCTAAAAGGACCAAGATGGAAAAAAGTCCTTGGTCTCTCGCCATAAGGAGATAATTTGTCATCCTGATGAGTGCAGTATCCATACTGTGGCGAGACTGAAAGCCTGACTGGATAGGCTCATAGATGTTAAAACTGTCCAGGCAATCAATAAGTTGCTCCACCACCACCTTCCTAATCACCTTCCCTAAAAAAGGAAGACTAGGGTCGGGTCTGTAATTCCCCAGAATGTCAGTATCAAAGGATATTTTTTCAGAAGAGGTCTAACCACTGCCATCATGGAACACCCAACAATCTGAGAAATGACAAGACCCAAGGATTCCTGACAACCTAAAGCACCCAGGTAGGCCCAAGATCCAACATACAGTAGGTGGGGCACAAACCCAAAATCACCCAGAGCACCTCCTCCTCGGTAATTGGCCAAAACTCATCAAAAGTAGGCAGATAAACAACGTCCCTCACCGGCTGACAACCTCTAGAGCATGAAAGGCCACTTGAAGACATACCCAGTCTAATGCAGAACACTTTGTCAGAGAAGAATTTGCCAAACTCCTTGCACTTTTCAACAGAAAGGACTCGAGTGGATCACGGATAGAATGGGATAATCAGCCTGTCCAAAGTGCGAAAGAGCTGAGCTGATCTGTTTCCCCTGTGGCAAACGTCCATCACAGGAATTCTATTTTTTTCAGGGTGATTGCTCATTGATACTCACCATAGTGAATCTTGAACACCAACATTAAGCAGAGCCCTAGGGTGGGGAACCAGGCAAGGAGGTCCTTTATCCTGATTCAACACCCTCTCCAGGCACCTCCTGGGCCTCACCAATCCAATCGCCGCTCCCCCACATCATTATGCCCAAGACCTTCTCTGTGGGTAGTGCCTCACCTCCTGAAGATCCCCAACCTCCTAAAGCAGCTGAGAACCTCTGCAGAAAGAGCTAATGGAGCTTCATCAAAGGGGCAGAACTGCCACAGGTGGTCTCTAGAGTAAATGTGCCTCAAAACACTACCACCTTTACACATTTGCACTCCCAATACTAGTCATAAAACCATAAAACAACCACCATCATTAATAAAGCAAAAACTAACCCAACAATAACAGCACACTAAATAATAACACTTCCAACACCCTTCACCCAGTCGCCTGATTCAGAGCACTAATACAAAGCAATTCTAAACTAGCCAAATGTACAAAACGAATAAACATACTAACAAGAAAATTTCATCCACCAACATTCACATTCTATTCTTGACTCAAACAACTAACACGCACCCTCATAGGTTTCATAGGTTGTCCAGAGCTTATATAGATCAAGGTCCATTATAGCTCGCTGTTATCAGTGATATCCTACAATGTTGTTTCTAATCAGATGTGCATCCAGTTGTGCCTTAAAGCTATGCATACTACCACTAGCCACTACTTCGAGGGGGAGTCTGTTCCAGATTTTTATTGCCCTGATAGTACGCCAGTGTTGCCTTTTGGTGATATTAAATCTTTTGACTTCAATCTGCAGGGGATGAGATCTAGTATGATGACTCTTTATCCTTTAACTCCAGTCCCAGGAGTTCCCACAGCTGGGTGTCAGTAAGGGCTCTGTACAACAAACACATATCCCCCCCCTCATACATCTGAATTCCAATGAGTACAGTCCCAGGATATCCAGTCTGGATTGGTAGTCCAATCCCTGCACCTCCCTGATCCTATGTGTTGCCCTTCTCTGGACCCTCTGCGGTGTTTGGGTCTCCCTTCTGCCACCAGGGGACCAAAATTGTGCACAGTACTCCATATGTGGTCATACCAGGGATGTATACAGTGGTAGCAAAACATCCTTACTTCTACACTTGATGTGTTTATTGATGCGGTGTAATAAACTGCTAGCCTATTTAATCACTTGGTTACATTGTGTCTTGAAACTGAGGTATTTTGTGATCCTGACTCCCAGGTCTCTTTCATCCTCTACAGTGCTGAGCTTTCGCCCCCTCCCCCAGTAGGTAATCTTCCTGTCTATTCTTTTTCCCAAAATGCATCACATTGCATTTGTCCACATTGAATGACAATTTCTTGTCATTTACCCAGGTTTCCAGCTCTATCAAAGCTAGCTGGAGGGTATCTGCATCCGCAGGAGTATCCACAATGTGCCCAATTCTTGTATCGTCAGCGAACTTGGATAACCATACACCAGTAGTGATACTCATAGAGGAAATGTAGACAGTGAACAGACATGGCCCCAGTACAGATCCCTGCGGCACCCCACTAGTCACATCTGCCCATTGTGAATATGTCCCTTTTACACTAACTTTTTGTTTCCTATCGGAAAGCCATGATTCTATCCAACGTGATAATGTACTGGTAATTCCGAGTTCTATTAAGGCATCGATCAGTTCCCCGTGTGGTACCTTATCAAATGCCTTGGAGAAATCTAGGAAGATAACATCCACTGAATGTCTGTCATCCAAGGCTTTACTGACCCCACCATAAAACTCAAGTAAGTTGGTCTGACATGACCTGCCCTGGGTGAATCCGTGCTGGGTATAATCTAGGGCATCTGTTAACTTAAGGTGGTTGAGTATATAATCTTTTATAATGCCTTCCAGGATCTTCCAAATATGGCCGTTAAGCTAATGGGTCTGTAATTTTCTACCTTATGCTTGGTACCCTTTTTGTGAATTGGTACCACGACCACCTGTCTCCAGGCCTCCAGGACTATCCCCTCATCCAATGATTTCTGGTAGATGGATGTAATTGGACCTGCTAGTACCTCCGCTAGTTCCTTTATGTTTCTGGGGTATAGTCCATCTGGGCCTTGTGACTTATTTTGGTCTATGTTCTGGAGTCTCTTGAACACATCTTCCTTATTAATATGAGGACATGTATTAGCAGATTGATCTAGGTGTGCTGTCTTGGGATAGTTTTTTTTATTAAAAACTGAGGTGAAGAAGCCATCATACTGCTCTGCCATCGCCAGGTTGTCTGTAACCATAGTGCCGTACAGGCCTATTAGGGGGCCAATAGTTTTACTTGTCCCTCTTCGATTATTAATAGAAGTGTAGAAAGACTTACAGTTATTTTCCACCCTTCTGGCAAGCATAAGCTCATGTTTTTGCTTGGCTTTTTCAATGCCAAATTTTGATTTTTTAAGAGCATTTTATAGGTATCCCAGCATTTACTGTCTCCACTCTTCTTTGCATTCCTATATGCTTTATTTTTCTTTTGAATTAGTTTCCTTACATCCGGTGTTAACCACTGTGGCCATGCTTTACCTGTCCCTTCATATTTGTGGACTACTGGGATGTATGCTTGCATAAGAGAATCAACTTCACTTGTCATAATTTCCCACATGTGTGCTAGCGGCTGATTATCGAATTCCTTTTCCAAGTCCCATGTGGCTAGGTCACATCTCATGGCATCAAAATTAGCTTTGTTGTAATTATATACTATGGTACTCCCTGCAACTTTTCCTAGTGTATCCTGGTATTTAAAACTAACCATAGCATGATCACTAGACCCTAGAGGGGGTTGTACATTACAATCACAGATGTAATCTATTAAATTATAGGACTAGATCTAGAATGTGATTGCCTCTGGTATTGGTTGTAACAAACTGGTGCATACCCGCCAGAATGAAAGCTTCTAAAAAGCATGATTCCTCAGCATTTTCTGCTTGCAAGATATCCCAGTTAATGGCAGGAAGATTTAGGTCCCCTAGTAATATATAACTGCCAGTAGCAGTTAGTTTATTAATGAAGTCCACCAAGTGTATGTCATTCTGATGTGAGTTGGAGGGAGGTCTATAAATCAGGCCCAAGTTGATATTTGCAGTGGGGGGAATCTTAACCCATAATATCTCGGTGCCATCCCAATGGGAAGTATCTACTAATTCAGAAACTATGATGTCAGAGACGTAAAGGGCCACACCACCCCCTTTTATCAAGGTCCTGTCTTTATGATACAGTGTATATCCAGGTATGTTTTTATCCCATGGGTCCTCTTCTCTCCACCAAGTTTCTGTAATTGCACAGATATGTATATTTGAACTACATAGGGTAAAGAGGAGTTCATCAGTTTTATTGTTTAAACTTCTGGCATTTATTACCATAAAGTTCCAGGTTGCAAAATCAACTTCCTTGGCGTTGCCAGTCTTTAATATGGGATTCCCCTCATCCCCCTGCTGGTAGTTTAAACCTCTGTCAATGGCCTGGCGCAATCTATGCACAAAGATGCATTTCCCCTGTTTATTCAAATGGAGTCCATCCTGTGCAAATAACCTCTGCTCCCCGAATGCGTCCCCATGTTCCAAATATGTGTGGCCTTCCCTGTGACACCATCTTTTCAACCAACCATTTAAAGCTTGTATATCCCTGGTTCTAGCAAGGGTAGCTCTGGGTACCGGAATTAAACTAGATATAATAAGAGCACTACCGTTTGCTATCAGGTCCCTACCAACCTGTTTGAAGTCCCTTTGGATGTTAGTAAGATTTCATTTCCTGACATCATTGACCCCTACATGGATCAGGGCTAAAGGTTTTTTATATGCATACCCACTGTAGTCCCTCTCCAGCGCTGTCTGGGAGACGGCCACTACCCCTACCAGGGTGGCCACTAGCCAGAATAGGGGCCCAGGTTCCCATAGCTATAACAAGGTGGTTCTTTCCCAAAGAAAGAAAATAAAAATGGTGGTGCCTCCACCCAGAGTACATATAAGTGGGCCTAATTACCTGCGGTACAACCCACTGGGGTATCATACCAACCCACCTCCCCAACAGTTACCCCAGGCATGAACTTACCAAGTTCAAACCTCCCCACATTCAGTTAAAACATTTACCTTTTCCATTTCATCCAATAAACAGGCTCACTAAAATTAGGCTCTGGATCCATGTTCTACTGCAAAACAATAACTCCATGGTTTATTTCCGGGGGAGATGGTTTAGGATGAGATAAGAGGAATAGAGTTCAAGTAAGCATTTTGATTCCACATTTCCCAAAAATCACATTTCCCTTTTATTCAGATCTTCATCAATGCAGCCACCAGATGTGTCTAACTAGCTAACTGCTGCATAAGTACCCTAACCCAGACCCGCAGGTCCCAGTCCCTTTCAAAACCTCAAAGTCCTTCACTGGGTACCTAGATTCTAGTTGTAGACCTGAGGTGCAGCTGGTAGCCGGTGTTGGCGTGCTTACTTGAATTAAACTTTAACCTTTTTACATTCCCTTCTTTTATTTAGAGCTAAACCTTTAGTTTGCCCTTAAATCCTTAGCTCTAGCGGGTGAACATATTTACAGTCCCCAGAACAGGGCAATTCCTACAATTTACTCATGGTTCTGCAGAATCAGTCCTTAGATGGCACAGTTCACTGAAGTCCTAGGGATAGTAAGTAAAATTTTTATTTATACAGAATATTATGCCATTAGGGATTCGAGAATCCCTGTTTACAAGGCATCACTGTATTTGTACAATATAAATATACACAATACACAAAACACACCATAAGAATACAATAACATACAATTAAGTACATACAGACATTTCATTTATATATACATCCATTCATCATATGTTCATAACAATCAAACTTCACCTGTTACACAAACATTTAAAAAGCAGCTCTTTTTTCACTGCAGACTTATATTCTAATAATGACAGATTTGTGTCCCTAAGGGGGGGGGGAGCCTATTCCAACTCTTTGAAACTTTATACTGAAAAGTCATTGTGCTATATCTGTTTCTAATTTTTGGAGTAAGATATACTCTCGCTCCAGAATTTCATAAGTTTAATCCATGTTCCGTTTTTTTTAGATTATATAATAAATGATTTTGTAAATTATTCTTATGTAAACCTTTTATTTGAGTTAACCAAGAAACCTCTGCCCTCTGTTCTAGTGAGTTCCATCCCAACCTTAAATACATATCACAATGATGGGTACCAAAGTCACATCTTAACACAAATCTAGCTAATTGTGTGTGGCAACACAGCAGAACCAGGCACATTACTTGAACAGGGGGCACAGAGGCTGTCTCTCTCTCTCTCTCTCTCCTCTCTCTTCTCTCTCTCTCTCTCTCTCTCTCTCTCGCAGTTCTTGCAGCTTGTCCTTTTCAGCCCATTACAAGCCCCGTTGCAGAGCATGTGTTCAAGGCCTGCCAACTACAGAGGACCCAGACCAGAGAGTGACCCCACGGCCTGGCTTCCTCTGATCAGAGCACCCTAACACTCGGATGCAAGACCCGTGATCCCCCCCCTGCAGCGGCAGACCCCACTTGATGGGAGTTAGCAAGTTCCCCACCTGGCCCTGGGTGTCAGCAGGAACAATTCTGCACATTCTCTTCTGCTGCTTCTCTTTATTTCTCTCTTTGCTGCCACAGTGTGGAACCACAGCAATCTGTTTCTCTCTTTTTCCTTGCTGTATCTCAGGAGCAGACAACAGGCACTCAACCCTGATAAGCACCTGTCCATCCTTCTGCTTTCACAGTCTCTCAACTTTAACATAGCCACATTCTCGCTCTGGCTCACACATATCACCTACACTCACAGTCCCTTTTCTCACCGTGCAGGTACATAGCAATTCTCTAAATGAAGAGGCTTACTCTTCCTTTTCTCCTTCTCAGCACATTTATATTCTCTTGTTCCTCATCTTCTGTATCCCATCTTTTTCCAGGCTTAGATGCAACCTTCATTCTTTTTCCAGGCTCAGAACACAACCTTTGTCTTTTTTCAGGCTTAGACCCAACCTTTGTCCTTTAATTCAGGCTCAAGACACAACCTCTCTGTTGCAATCTGCAGCTTTCCCTTTTCCATTCAAGCTGCTCTTCTGTCACCACTGTGATGCAACTCCAGAACAACACAGAACTTTCAGCATCCTTTAGCTTTCCCTTTTTGAGTTTGTCATGTGTGCAAGCGCAGACAAACTCATTGAAATGAGGGTTGCTATACAGGGGTGTGAGGAGGGTTGCGTCTGCGGCATGCAAATCAGTAGGCAGGCTGCCGATGACTCACTTTCTGTTTTGGGGGTGGAGTTGGCAAAGAGTTTTCAAAGGACAGAGCCGAGACCAATGGCCAAGCGGCTTGGTCCTTTGAAATAACCCTAACGATTACATTAACTTCCTGGTTGTGCGTTCACACTGTCACAGCGCTTACAGTGATGATGGCAGATGTGAATATGCTGAGCCTGTGTTTAAAAGCAAATTAATTCCTCCCACTCCCTCCCACTGCTCCTGTCCTCCCTCCGTTCCCGTTCGAGCCCCCCACCAGCAAATCACTTCCTCCCACTCCCTCCCATTGCTGCTATCCTTCCTGCATTCTTGTTTGAGCCCCCACCAGCAAATCAATGCCTCCTGCTCCCTCACACTGTTACTGTCCTCCCCACACCCTCCATTCTGTTCTAACCCCCTCCCCACACACACACACAGCAGATCCCTCCCTCTCCCTCCACTGCCTATCCTCCCACACTCCTCATTCTGTTCAAACCCCCTCCCCACACACACACAGAGCAAATCCTTTCTCTCCTCCCACTGCTGCTGTCCTCCCCACACCCTCCATTCTGTTCAGGCCCCTCCACACACACACAGCAAATCCTCCCTCTCCCTCCCACTGCTGCTGTCCTCCCCACACCCTCCATTCTGTTCGAGGCCCCTCCCCACACACACACACACACACAGGCAAATCCCTCCTCCCCTCCACTGCCTGCTGTCCTCCTCATACCCTCCATTCTGTTCGAGCCCCTCCCCACACACACACACACACACACACAGCAAATCCTCCCTCTCCCTCCCACTGCTGCTGTCCTCCCTACACCCTCCATTCTGTTCGAACCTCCCTCCTCCACACACACACATACAGAGCAAATCCCTCCCTCTCCTCCCTGCTGCTGTCCTCCCACCCTCCATTCTGTTGAGCCCCCTCCACACACACACACACACACACACACACAGAGCAAATCCCTCCCTCTCCCTCCACTGCTGCTGTCCTCCCTACACCCTCCATTCTGTTCGAGCCCCCCTCCCCACACATATACACACAGCAAATCCCTCCCTCTCCCTTCCACTGTTTTTTTCTTCCCAGCACTTTCCATTCCGCATCCCCCCAGACACTGGGGAGCCCACTCCCAGTGTCCAGAAATGTACACATCGTTTCAAAAAAAAAAAAAAAAAACAGAAAACCGTCCCCAATGTCTTTATTTTTTTAAACCTGAAAAAAACGGTCCATCATTATCTCCCCATCCCAGTCCTCCCACTGTGCACTCAACCACCCCCCACCCTTACCCATACTTGCCTCTGGAGGTCAGGAGCAATGATTTTCTGTGGACATAACATGTCTGCACTCTTCAAAGCCGACCCGGCCAAGTGAAGATTTCAAGGTAAGCGAATAATAGGAATCAATGGGGGGTTCAACTTGAGTTGCTATCTCAGCCATTTTAGGAATTTTGTCCCCAATTTTTCACCATGGGATTCTTGGGACCCCACCTCCTGGTAACTGTCACTGTCATTTTGTTACTCTGTCCCAAAAGGTGATTTTCTTGAGTCGGCTGGATGGAATCATCTTTGGGACTGATTAAATGACGGTGCCACTATTCATGAGATGGGTAAAAATGTGTTACAAATTGGTGAAAAATCAAAAATCACTGCGTTGCATTGTGCAGTTTCTATGCACACTCCTAACTTCACCAATTTTAATATTTTCACTCCAGATTTTCAACATTGCCATTATTTCATACCTCATTATGAATGGTATAGCTGTCATTTCTCATATCCTGCCAGAAACATGTTTTCGCACCTGTGGCGCACAATGGTGTGGTGACTTTGCAAAATCACCTTTCGGGATGAGTGAACAAAGTTACAGTGGCACTTTTACAGAGGTGGGGTCATAAGAATGCTACATTGAAAATTTTGTGTGAAAATATTAACAAACAACAAAGTAATGAGCATGCACTTAAATTAACAAATGCAGGCTCGTATCTTTGGTACTTTTTAATATTTTGACCCAAAATTTTCATCATAGCTATTTCTTCACTGCACCTCATGAATGTGACAGCTACCATTTTCCAGATCCTGGGAAAAATGTTTTTTTGCATCCCAAAACGTGATTTCGCAGCCACTGCGTGAAAGTACCTTTTGGACAAGAGTTGAAATTGTACTCCTCCTTTCTTCATGAGGTGGCATAATAAGATGGCTATGTTGAAAATGTGGTGTAAAAATATTAAAAAACAATGAAGTTATGAACCTGTGTTGAAATTTGCCAACACCGGCTCGTAACACCCATCCCCCCTGCCCCCAAATGGCACCAGTGCACATGACGATCTTTCGGCGCTGACAAATGCTTGTCTCTCTCTGCCAAGCTGCTTCTTCCTTTTCCCAATGGGGCAGGCACTCCCTGCCCTGGGGAAAAATTGCTGGCAGCCCCCAGGCAGGCCCATCTCGCAGCCCCATTCTCTCCAGGGGCAGGGGCCCCCCTCCCTCTGGTGGAGCTCCCACCAAACCGACTCCAAGCCCAACTGTCCCTCCTTTGTTTGGAGCCCTTTCCTCACTCCTCATTGGCTGGAGCCACTGTCCTTAGGCAAAAATGAATATGTATGAAGCTCCCTTGATGCCTCATTGGTGCAGAAAAAGGCGTCTAAACATTCCCCAGTGTTTTCCCCAAAGTCCTTTCAATCAGTCCCAGAGTCCCTGGCAAAATTCCTGACGTGATGGTTGGCTGGCTGGTGTCACATGGCTGCCCAACATGGTGGCTGGATGCAAGCAGTTTACACAGAGTCCAAAGTTTCAAGTGTCCCTGCAACCAAGCCCTTTAGTTTTATTCATTTATTTATTTCCCCACACAGCTGTAGCCACCCCGTGCTCTGTTAAGCGACTGCACTCTTTACCTTGTTGTGTTAACCCTCTTCAGTCACTGCTGCCATTCTAACCTGTCCCTAGGCAGCTCACACATAGCCCTACTGCAGCACCACAGCGACTTAGCCCCAATCTCTGGCTGCAGTCCATGAATACACTGTATTTATTTTCCCCATGGACTGGCAGTCTTCCCTTTTTTCCTTCACACCAGTGCTTTATTCATACATTTTATTCATCCCCTTTCCCTTGCCTGTCACTAGCGCTAGACAGGCTCCCAGCTCATCTTTATCCATTCCGCCTCATGAATATTAATGAGGTGGCATCCCTGCAGCTCAAGCACGATTGGCGCTCACTAAAAGTAAACTCTCTCTCTCGGTTGTCTCTTCCTTTCTGTTCAGGTCCGCGGTCCCTCTCTCATTGCCCCACGGGACTGGAACCACCAGAGAGGCAAACCAACCCGGCCACGTATGGCCAAACAAAAATGCACTACTGTGCATGTGTGGAGCTCACTGGCACCACAGTGCAATTTCAAAAGCCAGCGGCTTGGACAGTCCCGGTGGCACAGAGGGTTGAGGCGCTTGCTGCCACACCTCGCACCATGCCGGCAACCCGGGTTCAGGAGCGGACTCGGGTCGCTGGTGGGTCGGCCGGGGAGGAGATAGGCTGGAGCGTCCCGTGACAGCTCGCCTTCTCCTGGGAAGGATCCAGTCGATGCCCGATCCTTGCATGACTCCAAGCAGAGGCTCAGAGTACTGGATGCAGCGACTGTACAGTGTGGACGTCGGCGCCAATGCGCCATGACATCAGGGGAAAATCACACGCTGTATGGGGTGGGAGAACATGTGAGAGAATCTGCCACAGCTGGGAAGATGGAGAGACCAAGCTGTGCCCACAATTTGCCAGTGCCCACCCAACGGACCTCAGACCGACGCAATGTAAGTTCTGGGTGTATGCCCCCACCGTCCCTGCCGCGGGGTAATCCGCTGCTCCATGGGGCTCGGAGGTCCACTCGAGTAGGGTTACGGGCAAAAGGGATGGAACATGTCTCTCCTGAAGGGTCAGAGGTGGCAGGTGGGGTTGGAGAGAGAAACAGTCATTTAAAAAAAAAGCAGGTGGCTCCACAAACTTGCTCCTCTGGCCCCGCTCTCTCTAAGAAACACCGTGGGGGCCAGCAGGAGAGACCAGGAGACACAGGGGAAAAGCCAGGAAACAAACAAAAAAAGAATGAGGGTGAAACCAAAACCCCGGGGAGAACAAGCCTTTTTGGGGGGCTCACAGGTAAGCCCCCAACAGGGGGGGTTACACCACATTCATACAAATTACAAACACGTACATTCAGACCACAATCACACTATTATTTAAAACTAAACTTTAAAATGGAAGTCAGATAAGAGAACAGGTACCAAGTACAACGAGGACAAGACACTTAGGCCTACTGAAGAACAGCTTATGACCTCCTCCCACTAGATCCAAGCTGTAGCAACAAAATAAGCAAGTAAACTTGTTTAAAAGTCAGTGTAAGTCCCTTTCTCCTGCCACTAAGAGGGGGCAGTTTGTCTAAAGTTTATTTCAATGTTACAATGTATCCTACAGACTGGAGGAAGACCATCAGTGTTTATGGAACAGTTTACCTGCTCTCACCAGGCCCTGCAGAAAACCCAAAAGTGACATTATTGGGGGGAGGGAACAATCTCTTGCAAGGCTCCCAGATTACAAAACTACTGTAAAACTTGACATTTTCACTGTCAAACAATTTTTGCTATTTTCACTGAAACAGCAATTTGCGTCAAAATAAATTTCCGCTAAGCAGCAGTTTTTCCATTATAGTGAATGTGGTTCTAATGACTTATCACTAAATTAAATTTACGCAATTATGGCTGCATGTGTGTTTGTGCTAAAATTACTTTGCGTGAAAATAACTAGTTTTACAATATAAGGGCTCAAAATGCAGGTGAATTAAGGGAAGACAACCATATGCTGAATCACTTTATTTTTGAGCTCTCTCCAGGGCTGTACTCCCACTACAGCCCCAGGAGTAACACAAATGTGCCATGAGGCAAAAGTCAGGAATGAAAAGGTACCTGTCAAGGGTTGTTTTGCACCTCCACCTGCATTCCAAACACCCATCAACCACATCAACTGCCAACACTTAGTAGCCATCACAGATGACCAGTCTGGCCACCCACCAAACGCAGAAGATCCACAAGACCAAAACACCCATCTTTTATAGGGCGAGTGGAGCAACAAAGCCAAAAGCACCCGCTCGTAAGCAAGAAAGTAGCACTGCAGGTTTACTGTCTAAATTGCACTTCCCACCAGCACACTGTGGCAGCAGGAGAATGCTGATCACATTAGTTAGGCTCTGGTCCATTCTCAATGACCAACTCAGTCTCCAAACTCCAAGCTGCGAATAGGTACAGAATAACTGTTCACAACAGTAATGAACCACCAAAAGAAGCAAATATTTAAAAGTGTATGTGCGGCACAAACTCAACTCGAGTAGTTGCCACAGTCCTCGGTGCACAATTTCTGGATTACAACTAGCACTTAAAACAAAAACACTATCTCATCTTACCTTACTCACTAACAGCCCTAACTAAGGCTATGCTAAAAAAATTTCCTTACCCTAATATAACAAGAATACCTAAATATTTTTTTTTTTGTTTGATATAGCCGTTTGCCCCCCGTGGCCACCTACACCTTTTGTCATATCCCCCTCTAGCTTCCGACTCCATCAACCAACCTCTCCCCCCCCCAGGGATCTACAAGGAGTAGGGTTCCAGTGCTTCAGAAACTGTCACTAACAGCCACAGGGAGACAGGGTTTTTGTGGTTTTCTCTCCATCCCTCCCAGAACAGAGCTGAACACAGGTGAGCGAGCGTACATGGAAGCAGACGTGCTCCTGGAAACCATGCTCCTTCCACTCTCCTGATGTCAGCCCCCAGATCTCCCTTGATCTGACATCCAGACTCCACAGTTTGAGGTGACTAGTCTCCCTGATCTGGGAAAGGGGAGCAGCCCAGCGGCCGCTACAATCCTGTCCCGGCCCTTCCCCCTGCCGACCCCCGGCAGCTATGAGCTCGCCTCCAAACGCGGTCTGTGTGGTGTGAGATGGCATCTACTGCTCAACCCTCAGTGCCATTGGGCCAGCCAGAATGGCAAAATAATTTAAAGCAAATATGCTTCACACTTTGAAGGAAAAGGGAGAAGTTTTTACATCTCAGTTTATAGTTGAAATTATGCACCAGCCAGTGCAAACACACCTTGGTTCAGCAGTATTTTGATCCCTTAAATTGAAGAATGCTATGATTCATTTTTTTTTCAATTCTATTTATTTTCCTCCAGTCCAGCTGACCAGACTCTCTTGGCCATCTTCAGCTACTGCTTATATGATATTTGCGATTCTTGTTTTTCTATTTGCAGTCAAACTGAGTAATGTGTGTCTACTTGTGACAGTTTTTTGATTGTAGATTAGGATTCTGCTCTGGGTGATTCCCTTTCTCTTGTGCTTTTGATGGTTGGTAAGGTATGCACTTGTAGTTTTCTGCTATTGACACTTGAAATGCTGTATTGCACATTTAGGAGAGAGATCTTGACATCAAGGATGCAATACAGCTAAAAGTTTAAGAAACTGAAAAATGCTATGATTCATTTGTTTTTTCATTTCTATTTATTTTCCTCCAGTCCTGCTGACTGGGATCTCCTTTGGCTGTCACCAGTGCCCATCCCCATCCTCCTGATGCCCCTAACTCCCCCCCTCACCAGGATCACTGGCATCCTGGAACACCGCACTACAACAGAGTCAACTGTTCCCCCTTGGTCCCCTCCCCCAAGGTGGGGTTGCCCTCAGCACCTTGGTGACATCCCACCACAATCTAGTCAGTCATTGTAGCAGAGGTAAAGGCCAGGAGATGCAGGACCAGGCAGGTAGGAGTCCAGCTACGAATGAGAAAGGGCGTGGTGCAGCTTCACCCTCCCAGTCGGCACCTTTTTCCTTGTTTCTGGTTGCAGGAGGAGTGTGCATGCAGTGCCTTCAATGATGTCACTCTGCACATTCCCGCACACAGCATGTTGACAGCTGCCACTCCTCTGCACCCGAATTTGGGGATCCAAGCTCCCTCACCACCAGCCACTTCTAAAGACCAGGCTTCTACAGGGCACTACAAGTGAACCTGCCCTCCCCGGAAGAGAGCAGTCCAACAGATGCTTGATCCTCCACGCCACTCGACCCTCCAATACTCCAAGTGCGTTCCTGAACCCGGGTCATTGCTGTCACAATGCCACAGTGCCGGTGGGCTGCCTATGCAATGATTCATACATGACAAAGATGACCATTTACCTCAAAACGAGTTGCAATTTATATGGTTTTATACGGCAATTGGAAATAAATACCAAGCCCTTTAAATACTTTTTGATTGACTGATTCAAGATTTTGCAAGCTTTTTCAAGTACAAAGAGAAGTCTCAGCTCTGAGGAAGATATCATGACAGATCTCAAAACATCAGCTGTTGCCATGCATATGCATGTAGGGCATAATCCCTCACTTGACATGGACACAGAGAAACCAGTCTGTATTCAGAAGTCTGTTGAAAGATGGCATGACTCCTTGTTTAATGTGTCTGTATTAACATCTCCATTAACTGCTTGGTATCTATACTGGGACTATCGAGGTCAAGACTGCTACAATACAGAGTGTTTTGTTGTATTTCTTTTGTGTCCTTCCCTGGGTTCCTGCCATGAGCATGCATTGTTTGAAGTTTATCCTAAAGGATTATAGCACCCCCCAGTGGAGTTGTTACAGAAGCATAGGACACTGTGGCATTAGGAGATTAGTTGGAAACAGTTACTTGCTTTTTGTATATGCTAGGGCTACTAAGATGTGCTCTAAACTCTGGAATGGAAAACTGCAATTAAAAAGAAATTGCAATGTCCGGTCAACCATAATAGCTGAAATATTAGACTGTACTGTGTGTAAATACATCCCTGAGAACCACTTGTTACAGCATCGGAAGGGTTTAAACATTGATCTTTTTGTGAGAATAGCAAAACAAAGCTATGCTCCTGTGACTTGTGATGAATGCAAGTGAGACTGCTCATATATCCTCCAATGAGTGGCGACAGGGGACTTATCAATACTGTGCATGATAAGGGAGAGGGGAGGGAAAGAGGAAATTGTTTAACCAGGAAAGGCACACTAAGCCAGGGCTTGTTTCCAGGAATCAGTTTTTTTTAATTTTCAGACAGTACCTTTTTTAAAAAAACATCTGCTTGTCCATCCAGCAATCATCTGTTGGCATGTCACTGTGGAGATGCTCTCTAATTAAAATAAAAGTGTCTCACACAGAAATGAAAGAAGTGCTGTGATTGGTTGAGAGCATCACATATCACTCTCTCAATCTATAATTATGAAAGTACATACAAATGAGTTATGAATCTGGAGAACGGGGTTTGAATCCTACAATTGACACTTACTGTACTTGACATGGTAGACCTAGAGCCCCCTTCTGACCTTCAATGATTGTGTTACTGTGGAACTGTAAGCAAGTCGCCTACTCTCCCTGTGCTACACCACTCTTTAATTTCTCTCTGCTCTATCTCTGTGCCTTGAATCTCCCTGTGCATTTAAAATAGCAGCAACAATCTCTTCCCTCCCTTGTTTGAATTGTAAAGCACTTTGAAATACAATTTGTATGACAAGTGCCACATAAAACCAAGTCTCTTCTGTTTCTTTTTTCTTTCCTTTCCTTTCCTGTTCTGTCCTGAAGTTGATCATTCAAAGGTTTGGCAGGGATTGGTGCTTGCAAAGTGGGGGGGCTCTTTAACTGAAAAATCATATATTTTTCATCATGAAGAACAGTTGTTTATAAGGATACCACCAGATATAGTCCTCTGAACACAAGAATTTAAATCCATATCACACTGTGCTATGCCACTCTTTGTCTGTGCATTTAATACTTGCTGATTGTAAGTTGCTGAGTAGAATGGATTTGGTGCAGCGTTCTGTAAAAAAGTGCAGGGTCTTTCTTAGTTGATGGCTTGTCTGAAACCATCTTCAAGGGAAAGAGAATTATAGACACAGTCTTCTGCTACAGAACCAAACAGTTAGTTTATACACCTCTCATACAGTCCTGTGGCTGTTCTGCAGGGATGCTTGGAATCAGCCAATACCGATCTGATGTTGAGATTTATGATTTTAGGAACCTCTGAATCCTAATCCGATTCCATTTCAAATTCTAAAAGGAACTAACAATCAGATTTAGGATTCAGATTTGAAATCCTAAATCATTGTCAGTGACCTTAAGCCAGAAGCTATCCAGGTTCTCCCCCTACCCATTTTCTCCATGCTGTATGGCACCCACATTGAAGTATTTCCAACTTTCAAGTACCTTGGTGTGTGGTTAGATAAAACTTGACTTCTCTGCCCACATTGACACCATCCATGCAAATCTCTGCCCCAAACTCAGTGCCCTGTACTGCAGTAAGGATTGCCTTTCTCCCCTAGTCTGCCAGGAGCTGGTCGCCAAAACTGTTCTCCTGATTTTTGACTAAGTGGATATGGTCTTTGTCACCATTCCCTCTACATCCCTTGCCAGACTTGATACTCTCTGCAATGTCTTCTGCTGCTTTGCTACCAGCTCATCCTCTCACACCCATACTGTTCCCTATATGCCCCCTTATCCATCCTTCTTCTCCCCTCATGTCGGCATTCCCACTGTGCTTCCTTCATCTCTAAAGACTGGTTTGGGTCCATATAACTATCCACACTTCTTTCCCCCATTCCCATCTCCTTCTACTCCTTACACTCTAGGGAGCCTTGCACCTTCTCCCTCCTCCGCCCTTACAATCAAGCAACCAATCAATCTTTATTTTACCAGGTGAAACACCATTGAGCAAACCCATTTTCATGGTGGACCTGGGTAGGTACTCTGGCCAGTACAACAATATAAAGGGTACAATGAAGAGAGGATATAATCAGTACTAGAAGTCTAGGATCACCAAATAATAAATAGATTCCTCAGCAATATAAACAATGTATACAACAGGATAGGTACATCAAAATATACTGTATATTATCTGACTGTGTATCACTGCTGTATTGTAATTATTGTATCCTTGTTATATTGTTGTATTGTAATATTGTACTCTCCCGGGTTGTGCCTGAAAATAGACAGGGTTTTTTGCCTAGTGCACTTACCCCGTTACCAAAAGCTAATAAATAAATTAATAAATAAATAAATATACATGTAAGTCTCATGGGTAAGGTTAGGGAGGGATATATATATATTGGAGAAGGAGTAACTGAAGGACAGCCAGGGGAACATGGGAGTTGGGGGCTGAGCTCTTATATCAGGCCTTCAGGAGAAGCTGTTACAGGAGTCTTTGAAGGAGTGTGAGGACAATGTTTTGAACATGGATAGTTTTACAGGGGTGGCCAGTTTTAAGGTTTTTTTGAAGTTTGTTCCACAATTGGGGTAGTGCGTAACTTATGGACATTCTACCAAAATGAGAATTAACTTTAGGAATGATTAGAGAGACGTATGATAGACCTCTCAGGGAGCAGTTACATATAGTACAAAGCAGCAAGCAATACGAGATGTACTGAGGTAGTTTCTTGGTAATTGCTCTAAGGGTCCAAAAAGCAGCATTTCTTTGCCTTCTAAATTTAAGGGATGTCCAACCTACTATGGTGTAAAGGGAGCAGTGGTGGGTGAAATAAGGCCCTCCAGAAATAAATCTTAAGGCTCTGTGATAAAGGACGTCAAGCTTGGAAAGTGCAGAAGCAGGACCTTGATCATAAAGGAAATCAGCATAGTCCAAAAGTGATAGTAAGGATGTTTGGACCAGTCTCTTTTTGGCATATTGGGTGAGTAAATGTTTAATTCGGTAAAAGATGCCTAGTCTCTGTTTCAGTTTTTTCGAGAGCTCCTCGATGTGGTCAGAGAAAGAAAGTCTGTTGTCAATCCAGACCCTCAAATATTTAAATTTAGCTATGAAGTCTAAGGATTCACCAAGGAGCGTGGTAATTTGAGGCAATGTGCCTAGGATGAAGGAATTTGAAGCGTGAACATAAGGTGAAAAAAACAACGCCTTAGTTTTTTTTGCATTTAGAAGAAGTTTTTGGTTCAAAAGGTTAATCTGCAGATGATTAAAATCTGATTGTAAATCCTTGCAGGCCTATTCAGGAGTAGACCTGTCAATGTAAAGGACCGTATCATCTGCAAAGAGATGAATATTGGCTGATTTGATTCCCAAGTCAATATTGTTGATACAGAGTGCAAATAGTAATGGTCCCAAAATGAACCCCTGTGGCATGCCTCTCTGTAATGGTTTCAGAGAGAAAAGGTCTCCATCAGCTTTAACCTGATGGAATCACCCAGTAAGATAGCTGGTAAACCATTTCACTGCTAGGGTGTCCAGGCCAATGTTGCGGAGAGTGACCAGGAGCAAGTCATGATCAACTGTGTTGAATGCCTTGCTTAAGTCAAGGAACAAGGTGCATACGTAATTCTTTGCATTCAAAGCAGTCTGCCAGTCATTGGTGACCTTTGCGAGCGCTGATGTCATACTATGGCATGGTCTGAATCCTGACTGAACTGGTTTGAGCAGGTCGGAAGATTCCATAAAATTCCTGAGTTGAGTGTTAACTAACTTCTCTAGTAATGTAGAGAGGATGGGCAGCAGGGATATTGGTCTATATTTATTTAGGTCACTCAGATCACCAGATTTGTATGGGGATGACATGAGCAGTTTTCCAGATTGATGGGAGGTCACCCTGAGCAAGGGACAAGTTGAATAGGTGGGTAATTGGTACAGACAAGATATGGTAGCTAAGCTTTAAGAAATAAGGGATCAATTAGGTCAGCGCCCGCACTCTTTCTAGTATCCAGGTCAAGAAGCAAATCTTCAACTTGTTTCAGTGATACAGGGTGTAAAATGAAGGCTGCTTCATAGACAGGGGTATCAGTGTCTGATTGCACAGGGTCCTGGGCACACAGTTGCACACGGAGATTATTAGCAGGGGAGGAATCAAATGCCAGCCCTGCGGTGGCAAAATGATTGTTAAGGAGCTCAAGAATCACCTGTTTATCAGTGGTGGAGGAGCCGCCAGATGACACTTTGGCGGGGAGGGTGTTTTCTGATGCGTGCCCTTCTATATCTTTTAGGATCTTCCAGAATTTGGTAGAGCACTTGGTTGAGGAGTCCAATTCAGTGCAAAAAAATTGGCTTTTTCATCTCTAATAAGTTTCGTACAGTGATTCCTTGCCATTCTGAAGGCTGACCAGTCAGAGGGAAGTTTTGTTTTTCATGCTTTTTTTTTCCAAAGCACATCCCTGTTGAGCAGAGCAGTCTTCAGGCTGAGCGTAAACCATGGGCATGATTTTTTCTTAGTGCGAATTTTAACCAATGGAGCATGTCTATTTATTGTACCAAGAACAATATTCTGAAAAGTCATGTAAGCCTCATTCACCATCTTAGCCAGATAGAAATCTTGCCAGTGTGCGGTCTGTAAATCCTAGAGGAATGCACGAGGATCAAAGTTATGCCGGCTTCTTTTAAAGATATATCTGGAGGTAGAAGCTGGTTTGGGGGCTGATCTCACACAAGCAATGGAACAGTGGTCACTGAGATCAGTAAAAAGAATCCTGAGTGAGTGTAAAGGTGGGGTTTATTTACTATGATCAGATCAATCAAAGTACTATTAGATGAATTTTACTTATTAGGGCGGGTGGCTTCTGAGATGAGTTGTGTGAGCCCAAAGGTGTCACAAATATCTTTAAGAGGTTTGGAACTAGCAGAAAACCAGTCAAGGTTCAGGTCTCCCATAATAATGACCTCTGAAGACAGCGTTTCCAGGACACTTCCCAGTTGGTTTAGTGCCCATTAGCCCTGCCAAGTGGGGTCTGTAGCAACCTATAATGCGTAGGATGTGAAAAGCTGGACCATTAATGTCAGACTGTCAAACTCCTTAGGCACTGTGGTGGAGTCAGTAACAGAAACAGTACATTTGTCTTGTATGTAAATGGCTCCTCCTCCTCCTCTGAACTGTCTGTCAGTTCTAAAGACATTGTAGTGTGGAATATTTGTCTCATGATCATGAGTAGAGGGTCTGAGCCAAGTTTCAGTTACCACCAATACATCAGGCTTGGTATAACAAGTCCAGGGCTGTATGGAATCAAACTTATTTAGGTTCATCTCTTTAAGATGAGCCAGATCAGTAGGTGCAGAAATAGGGGCAGGTGGACCTGGGTTTAACTTGACATTGTCTGAGCAGAGTAATAATAGCAGCATAAGCTTTTTAAGAGTGCTTAATAACATTCTTTGAACACGAGCATGATCCCATTTCCTCAGCTGGGAAATCTGCATTCTCCTGTCATCTCCACTCCCTCTGGAACCAGCTACCTTCCATCTCTCCACCTCCCTTCCCTTTGTCAGGCTCCAGCTAAAACTTCTCCCTTCTATCCCTGCTCCAGCCAACCCTCTACCTGAACCCTTCTTAACTCTTCCCCTGTAATTCTGCCCTCCACTTACCTTTCCCTCCTCCAAACTGTATGGTGTCCACTATTTTATGTGTAAGGAGACAATTCTCTCACACCTCTGACAGGAGGACTGCAACAACACTCGAACCACCAGATCAGAAGTACAAGGTGCAACTTCCAGCTTTATGAACCCTGCTGCAAGACTGGGATTTAGGATTTAGGATGCCAAAATCCTAAATCCGCCACAAAAGCGCTTTTTAGGATTTAGGATTATCAACCACTAATAGAGAAAATCCTGAATCCTAAAAATAGATAGGAATCCAAGGAATCTGATTTTAGCATCTGAAATCCAAGCATCCCTACTGCTCTGTGAAATTGCGCATGCTGTGCTTTTGAAACATTTATCCTCACTGGAACTTCAGTAGACGGTTTTATATTTTCTGAAACGTGTTCCTGATTGTGGATTTTAGTATCAGGAGCAAAAAGGTAGAAATGTAATCTGTGTAATAAATTCAAACATGAAGCAAGCATTAATACCAAACAGGGTGGGCAGTATTAGACAATACTAGATGGCACAGGGGTGCAATGAGGCCTGACGCCACAGGCAGATGGCATTATAGCCCCTGGAGAGTCAGGTATTGCCCATACCTCCCACCCTGGAGAGTATTATTGTGCTTAGAAAATCGGTTTTAATTAATTTTTTTTTATGAAAATGATTTCATAAGGAAAAGAAGCACATAAAGTATTAATAAACCTATTAGAAACAGCAGCTTCTGTAAAATAGAACCTTAACTGAAATGCCACTAGACGGTGCTGCTGCTTTTGATAACCCTTGTTTTCTACTTTGCAGTGTATCTCTTTATTTTGTATCGATTAATTTTCACTCATTAACCACCCCCATGATGAGTTTACTTTACTCATAGTACTGCTAGACATTTCTTTACATAAAAAATAGGTTTTGTCAATTAGTATCAGCAGGGAGCGATCAGCTGACTGGTAGGTCAAGGATGACAGGGCGTGATGGAAGAGGGACATGGAAGTGCAATGGAGATTGAGGGAGCTGCCACCCAAAGGAAAAAAGTTAATTTCTAATAGCAGATAAATTTTTGCATTTTGTACTGCCCCTGCTGTGTAGTTTTGAACATGGTCAGCTCAGCAAGGCTATGACAGGATCGGGAAAATGCAGCCAAGGAGCAGTGACTGGTGTTTCCCGAGTTCCGCTTCCCATGCATGGAGACACGCTGCCGGCTTAGTGCAGCTACTTGATTGGTTGGAATTTGGGGTAGTGTAGGACAACGTCACTTTTCTTAGGTTTGAGCTGCTCACTATGACAGCAAAACTTAAATTTGAGAAAAATGTGTTTTACTTGTGAACGGAAGGTTTGGTGAGATTGGGGGGAGACATACTGCTCAAAATTTGTTGCTCGGTAAATCTTGGTTACTGAGAAAAAAATGGCAGGTTTGGGTTTGAAATTTTATAGTGCCCATTGATATTGGTTATGTGGCTGGTTGGCACTGGCACTTTTTCCTAAGCCGGGTATCTATCAAAAGTTAATGTACCCGCCTGCAAGGGCTCTCAGCCCATGAGAGAGTTACTAGTAGCTAGCCCATTTTCTAAACCTTTATATTTATAATCAAATGTCAGCCACAGCTTATCAATGATCAGTAACAAGTAGCACATACATTTTTTATTTATTAATTTCAAAATGTTTAATCATGAAAGGCATACTGGGCTGAGCATCAGCTCGTTTCCAGATGCATCCTGAGGGGTGAGGGGAAAGGGGACAAGGCAATAATAAAAGTACAATAACAAACAGGTATCAACATGTAACAAATTTCAGGCCATCATCAAAGTGCACAGAAAATGGGCTAGATACTAGGAGCTCTCTCATTGGCTGAAAAGTTTTGCTGTCATAGTCAGCTGCTCATACCTAAGAAAAGTGACATCACCCTACGCTCCCCCAAATGCCGGCCGGTCAAGTAGCTGCACCAAGCCAGCAGCGTGTCTCCATGCATGGGACACAGAACTCTGGAAACAGCGGTCACTGCTCCTCAGCCACATTCTCCCGATCCAGTCATAGCCCTGCTGAGCTCACCCTGTTCAAAACTACACAGCAGAGGCAGTACAAAATATTGAAATTGACCTGCTATTACAAATTAACTTTTTCTTTTGGGTGGCAGCTTCTTCGATCTCCGATGCACTTCCATGTCGTACTCCCATCACTCTCTGTCATCCTCGCTCTACCAGTCATCTGCTCACTTCCCACTGATACTAGTCAACAAAACCAATTTTTTCTTATGTAAAAAATGTCTAGTGGTACTATAAATAAAGCAAACTCTGGTGGGGGCAGTATAGTGCAGTGGTTTGAGGGCCCTGAGCTACAAACCTGGAGACCAGGGTTTGAATCCCAGAGCCCCCACTTGCATACTGTGTGACCCTGAGCAAGTCACTTAACTTCCTTGTGCTCCCAGGTCACACCTGTAAACAAGCTTCATCTTAGTGTGTCTCTCCCGGTAAAAAACAAAAAACAAAAAAACAATCGACCCAAAATAAAGAGATACACTGCAAAGTAGAAAACAAGGGTTATCAAAAGCAGCAGCACCATCTAGTGGCATTTCAGTTAAGGCCCTATTTTATAGAAGCTGCTGTTTCTAATAGTTGTATTAATATTTTACATTCTTTTTTTCGTTATGAATCATTTTCATAAAAAAAAAAAAAATGAAAGCCCATTTTCTAAGTGCAATAATACCCTCCAGGGTGGGCAGTATGGTCAATACTAGACCTTCCATGGGCTACAAGGCCTTCCACCTGCGACGTCGGCCTCATTGCACCCCTGAGCGGTCCGGTATTGCTCAATGCCGCCCACTCTGTCAGGTATTACTTGCATAAGAATGTGTTAGGAACTATACAGGTAGCACAATGTATAAGGAAATTTTTTAGAAATATATAATGAAGAGAAAAGTGTCATGGATTAAGTTTGGGGGGGGGGTTGAGCATAGTGGGTTAACCTGGGAGAAAAAGGGAGGAAGAATAAGAAAGGGATAAGACATAATAGAGTAGCAGCTCAAATGCATACAGTGAAAGAGGGAGTATCTCAATAAATTTGAACTTGAGTTACAGGGTAAAAGGAGAGGTAGTATGGGAAATGCAGAGGTAAGGGAGGGAAAATGAGGATAGAGGTCATGGTATGTAGAGGTGCAAGCTAGGGGGAGCAAGGATTAGGAGAGGAGGAAGGGATGGAGGGAGGAAAAAGAGAGGATAGCGGATGGAGGGAACTCCAGGAGACTAGTGGGGATGGCTATGGGGGGGGGGATAGAAGGAGAGTAGAGTTGCAGAGAAGTGAAATCAGGAGCAGTTGCAGGAAGGAGAGATAAAATTGAGAAGGAGAGAAGTTAGAGATCGGAGGGTGGGAACAGAGTGACTGGATAAGGGAAAGGAGTCCCACAGTTTAGAGAAATGATAGGAGAATGCAGATTGTCCAGCAGAGGTTGACCTACAGAGGAAAGCAAGGGACCATAAGCCAGAGTTGCGAAGGGAGTAGGTAGATGGTGAGGGGGGGACCGAGGTGAGATAGGAGGGGAGAGAACCAAGTCAGTATTTTGTGACAAAGGAGAAACAGTGTGAGAGTCTTCTGGCTTCAAGTGTGGGGGAAGGAGAGAGAGAAAGGTGTAAAGGACACAGTGGTGAGTAAGGGGTGGACAGTCAAGAGCAAACCAAAGGAGTGAAACAGAGTGTCCAGTCTGGTTAGGGTGGTCTTAAAGCTTGCACTGTAGACTGTGTCACCACAGTCGAAGATCAGGAGTATCATTTTCTGGACAATGTCACTGCGGGCTGCCAAGGGGATGCAACCACAGTGTCTGTACAACGCACCCAATCTGGGGTGCAATTTTTTGTGAATGGTATTCACATGTCCCAAAAAGTTGAAGTGATGGTCAAGCCATACCCCAAGGTATTTGAAGGAGGAGACATCCTCGATCTTGGTCCCATCAAGGGTGTGGAAGGATGGTGGGGTAATAAGCCTAGCGAGCCTTTGCCTAGTGCCAAAGGTCATCAAGACCATCTTCTTGGCATTATGGGACAGCTGATTTAAGCAAAACCAGTGCTAAATTTTGTCAAAGTCCAGCTGGAGTCTGGTCGCTACATCAGAGGGGGAGTTACCAGAGGCATAAAGAACATTGTCATCTGTGTACATATGTATAGACACAGAGGAGCAGGCAGCATGGAAGTTGTTAAGGAAGACCAAGAAAAATACCCATTACAACATCAGAATCAAATTGAAGTAAGACTCAAGATGGAAGACCTGGGTGCAGCTAAAACCGTAGTGAACTGAGTGGGTAGTTGGTTAGAAGGGAGGCAGCAGAGGGTGGTGGTCAATGGAGTTAAATTAGAGGAAAGGGAGGTTATAAGCGGGGTTCCACAGGGATCTGTCCTGGGTCCTGTCATCTTCAACATGTTCATTAGTGACATTGGTGAGGAAATCCATGACAGACTGTCTCTTCATAGATGACACACAACTATGTGGGAGGGTGGATAGTGGATAATGATGAGGAAATAAGGGACATGCAGAGGGACCTACAAAAACTAGAGGGGTGGTCAAAGCTCTAGCAGTTACAATTCAGTGCCAAAGTGGGAGGCAGTATAGCGCAGTGGTTCTAGGCTCTGAGCTGCAAATCTGGAGACCTGGGTTTGAATTCCACAGCCCCCACTTGCATACTATGTGACCCTGAGCAAGTCACTTAACTTTCCTTTGCTCCCAGGTTGCACCTGTAAACAAGCTTTCAGCTTAGTGTGTCTCACCTGGTTAAACAATTGGGGAAAAAAAAAGTGGAAGGCAATGCGCCCAGGGAATGGGACCCCCAAGACTGAGTAGTGGATGGGTGGAGTAAGACTTAGCACTACAGAAGAGGAATGGGATCTAGGAGTTATCATCATTAGCTCCCTTAACAGGATAGTGGGTAGTTCATCCTGGAAATCTGCAGAAGGAGAGAGTACAAGAGCTGTCTTGGCCAGGTGTGATCAGAGTCATGATTTCCCTGTCTACCCATGCTACCCATGCTTTTTGGGCTTGAACAGCAGCACCAACTTCAAAGAAAAGAATCAAGAAAAATTATCTATTTACAGCATTTGTATAAGCAACATTAACCTTCTGAGCTGTGATTTTCTCCATTTTATGCACAAGAAATGGAAATCATGCCATCTTTTCACAGGAGAGAGCCAGGAAACATATGACCAGTTCCAGCCAACTGGAGCTAAGCAGGAAGAAGCTTCTAGGGTTATATACCAAGCTCAATTTCTTGTTCTGGGTGATGTTTGGGCTAGGAGGGCAGCGATGACTTCAACAGAGTGGAATCAAGCAAAAATGCTTTCTTTGCAGCATTTCTGTAAGCAATGTTAATCTTTTGTGCATTTTTTTCTCCTTTTCAGGCACAGGAAAAATAAATCACACCATCTTGGCAGAGAAGAGGGCCAGAGAACACAGGATCAGTTCCAGCCAATCAGAGCTAAGCAGGAAGCTCTTGTGGTCATATAACAAGCTCCTTTTTACGGCTGTGGGTGGAGCCCACAGCTGTTTCTCAATCATAGCCTTAAACCGGCCGATCATGGCACCTTCCATTGAACTTTTTGAAGTATCCTTCCAAAAGTCCAATGGAGCTTGTAACACTCCACAATGACTGGCTGCTACAGAGTAACAGCTGCACTATTTCAGCTGTTACTTCTTATTCCAGGACAAGAACTGTGCATGTGCGCCTCGCACACATAAGCAGTTCTGTTGGTGCCACCATCTTGTGAATGGCAGAATGCCACTCACTGCAACTATGCACACGCGAATGCCATGCATGCACAGTTGTGTTGCCGCAGCCATCTTGTGGATGGCACTCCTCCTGCACCCTCCCACTGCTCCTGTCCTCCCTGCTTCCTCTATTCCCTCCCAGCACTGTCAGCAATATAAAACCCTCCCGCTCCTTCCCACTGCTGCTGTCCTCCCCACTCCCTCCATTCCCCATCCCTGTGCCAACATTGGGGTGCCCAATCACCATGTCAACATCATGTACCCCCCAACTCATGTGGCACATTGGCAGCCCACCCCAATGTGCCCAAATTTATGTTTTTTTCTTTTTTTTCTCCCTGCACCAACATTGGGGTGCCCAATCCCTGTGTTGGCAGCATGCAACCCTCCCCAAACTCATGTGGCACACTGGGAGCCCACACCAGTGTGCCCAAATTTATGTTTTTTTTTTCTCCCCCCCCCCACGCTGACATCAGGGTGCCCAATTCCCATGTCAGCATCATGTACACCTCCACTCATGTGGCACACTAAGAACCTACCCCAGTGTGCCCAGATTTATGCTTTTTCTTTTTCCCCTGTAAATAAAGAAAACCCGTCCCCTACATTGCCCCAGTCTCCCTCCCCATCCCCACCCTCCTTCTGAGCACCCACCTCCCCGCACTCCCCTTCCCCAGTACTTACCTCTGCAGGTTGGCGCTGTCATCTTCTGGACCAGGACACATCTGCACTCTCAAAGCTGTACCACAAACTGAAGAATCAAAAGTAAGCGTGATATAATTGCAGTCAATGGGGTTTTCAAGTTATGTTGATATATCATCCATTTTAAGGAATTTTGGCCTCACATTTTCAACATGGGGTTCTTGGGACCCCACCTCATGAACACTGTCACTGTCATTTTGTTACTCTGCCCCGAAAGGTGATTTCGCAGTCACTGTGCAGAATCACCTTTAGGGATCGATTAACAAAACAACAGTGCAACTGTTCATGAGGTGGGGTCCCAAAAGCCCATGTTGCAAATTTGTGAAAAATTCAAAAATGACTGCATTATGAGCGTGTGTTGCGCAGTTTCTAAGCACATTCCTAACTATGCCAATTTTTTAAATTTTCATTCCAGATTTTCAAAATTGCCATTTGTGTACACCTCCTTATTAACAGTGTAGCTGTCATTTTTCACATCCTGCCCAAAACGTGATTTTGCACCTGTGGCATAGAATGGTACAGTCACTCTGCAAAATCACCTTTCAGGACAAGTGAACAAAATGACAGTGGCACTCTTCATGAGGTGGGGTCCCAAAAATGCCATGTTGAAAATTAAACTAAAAAAATGGCCAAGTTACACCCGGTCATTCAAAATTTTCTACACACATGTTTAACTTTGGTCATTTAGCAGCTCACCACAGCCGTATCAACTCTGGCTAGGGTTTTTTTTTTTCTGGGTGCTTTTTGAGCTAGGAAGGTATTGCTGACTTCAGCAGGGTGAATCAAATAAAATTGTCTTTTCTGCAACATTTTTGTAAGCAACACTAACCTTTTGTGTGTTTTTCTTCTTTTCAAGCACAGGAAAATGAAATCACACCATCTTGGCAGAGGCAAGGACAACAGAACACTTGACCAATTCCAGCTAACTGGAACTAAGTAGCAAGCTCCCAGAGGTATAGAGGTCCACTATTCTATGAGTCTCATCACACTCGTGTCCCAGTGCATAAGTGGAAGAGTGCAGGAGCGGAACAGAACTGGCATCTTAGGCAACATTGTGCCAGTCCAGTAAGCTAAGATCCAGTACCAGTATACTTGCTGTTGGCTGTGTTGGAAATATTGGAAGCGGTTAAGGGAGTAACAATAGTGAGGCAACAGTCCTTACAAACAGTGAGTACATTTTGTGTGTGGAAAAAGGAAATATCCTATCTAGGATCCAGGCATGTAAACAGTTAAGGAGAGGCACAAAGGGCAGGCTAAGTAATTGGCATGTAGGAAGGTACAAGGGGTAGGATACAGGAACAAGTAAGGGGTAAAATAAAGCAAAATGGGAGCAACTAGAAACGCCCTATATAGGGTAAGGTAACAAAGGGGTAAGATAAAGAAAGGAAAACTAGGAACATCCTATCTAGGGTATGGTTACAAGTAATTGCCAGTAGAAGTAGCAAGAGAGGCAATGGGAATTTTGGGAGTAGTGCAGTTGTGGTTCTGCAGTTCTCAGAGAGACCTTCTCAAGATTGAATGCTGCCCCATGTGCATGCACCTCTTTGGGTTGAGGGAGATCACTGGACTCCAGGCCAAGCTGGCTAGGATCCAGGGGACCTCTTCCTCCACCCATGGGCCACTGAATCCACCACCATTGCCCCAGAGTGCGCCTAAAAGAAGGAGGTCTGGCTGGACTGTGGTGGGCTCCAGGAGGGTGGGGTGGTGGGTCAGGGACACATCTCTCAGCCTGTGCTACTACATAACTCATTAACCACTTTCATGGGATGGGGCTGCTGGGAGGAGGCACCAGTGGGAGGATGTGGAAGTCCTTTTTAGGGGAGGTCCCCAAGGTGTGAGGCAGAGAACCCCATCAGAGGAGGAAGCCACATCTGGGGGACTTGACTGCTGGAGGGTAGATTTGGGAATAGCAAGGGAGGGAGGGAGGGAGGTAAGGTGCCTACCTGGCACCTCGGCTCAGAGGGATGGAAAGCGGATTCTAAGGATCACTAGGCCACCGGGGTAGGAGGGTAGAGCTGAATGTCACTGTCCACCTGTGGACTAATAACCTGACTAGGGACAGGACTTGAACTGTGCAGGTGGATTTCAGGGAACTGGAGAGGGGTCTTAGGCAGGCAGTACACATAGTGGCTTTCACTGAGGTACTGCCTGCAATGGGGAGATTAGAGGATTTTCCGCATCAGAAGTTTCACCTAATGGTTGAAGGAGTGGTGTAGAGAAGAGAGGTTTGACTAAACTGGGGACTGGGGACTGGGGACCAACCTGGAGGGATATGGGCTTATACAGAGGTGATGGTCTGCAACCATCTGGGAAGGAAACTGCAGTCCTCAGTGGATTGTTTGGATGTTACGTTGATGAACATTTAAACTGAGGAGGGAGGTGGAAGTAAAAAGCAAAGCTGAAACTGCCACCCTCCCATAAGCTAACACAGAAAAAAGATAGGACCCGAGGTGAGGAGAATTACCCAGGGAGCAGGACAAAGAAAATAGTACAGTGGTAGTACACAAATGGAAAGGGAACAAAAGTTGAGAAGAGAGGGGAAAAGGAGGCATGGCAAAAGGGAAAGGAGGACAGCTGTAGGCAAAATATGAAAAAGGTGTAGAAGGCCATGTGCACAAATGCAAGGAGTCTTGGAAATAAAATTCCAGACCTGGAGGCCATCATGGCAGAGGCTGACCCGGATCTTGTGGCCATTATTAAGTCATGGTGCATAGGGAACCATGCCTGGGACATGGCCATATTAGGCTATACTCAGTTCAGGAAGGATAGGGTGAAGAAGGGAAGGGGGGTGCTGTATGCAAGTGAGGGTGTGACGGTCAGAGCATGCTGAAGTCCCATGTGATCCTCTTTCTCAGGCTTTTGCCACTGAGACCGTATGAACCAGTGTCACTGTTGTGAAGGTCCCCTCTTCAGCAAGAGCTCAGACCCCAGTGCTCTGATGGCTTTTTTCTGCCACCTTCTACCATTTAGACTCCAGTAGTAAGGGTCTTTGTTCTGGGGAGAACACTCTACTTTCTCAGAGACCTTTTACTATGCAGGTATCCTTCCCACAAAGATGCAGTCAAAAACAACCAGTTACCCCTGTCTTTGGAGAAACTAACACATTTATTAATAAACACTGACTGTGTAAATACAACAGTAATAATCAGGTATAAAACTATTTACATATGTAACCCCTGGGATGCCGTGTCAAGTTCATACCCCTGCTTGGTGACTGAATAGGGCCCACTGGGTTGAGCGGATGGGTTTGTGCCTTCTCCTGTGGTAGGGGGTTCATCCCAGAAAAGATAAGAAATAGTGCAGTGCTACAAGCCAGACAGAATACGTGGGTCAGATGTTTCGTGTAGTGCCACCCCTTAGGATGCAATACCTACCCACCTCCCTACACTGAACTGGACAACCCCATGTGGGGACATGAGACAGTTTTCACTTTCAATAATAGACAATTCAATATGCATGCACAGATTGAGTACCCACACAGTGATTAAATTAACAAATAAGCCATGCTTTTATTTTGGCACCCAGGCCAAGAGGCTGTGGAAAAAGCAGGGGTTATACAATAATAAGTTGCTGTGCGCACAACCCCCCTTAGGCAATTCCCCTTGAACCCCACTGTACTGTGAGTCACTACCACCCTCTCAGCCCTACACAGAATATACACACTTTGGCCCAATGGCACTGCGGGTTGAGGCGTCGGACACTACACCTCGTGCAACGCTGGCAACCCAGGTTCAGAAATGAGCCCATGTTGGTAGGGGTTGGAGGGGAGAAGGTGAGGAGCAGGATTGAGCTGCCACAAGGTGGCTCTCCTCTCCTGGGGAGGGATGAGGGTTTTCCCCGGCCCTTGGCTGCCACCTGGAGGAGGACGAGTGGCAGTTTGGGCAACAGGGAGCCTGGAGAAAGTGAAAGGTGGGGTGGAAGGAGCAGATCCAGTACCTGGCATGCATGTGCACCTCCATGTGCTTGCATGACCATGTCTGCCAGGGTCCCAGGATAAAGGAGAAACCTGGGGAGAAAAAGCAAAATTGCAAATAAAAAAAAAAAGAATATACACACCTGCCCAAGCAAGGGGCACATAAAAAAATTATTTTACACAGGATGTGGCAACTTTTGTCCAGTACCAATAATATAACTATAAGTACAAGTACAATAACAATGAATGCTCTCGATACCCAGGAGTTATAACACAGTCCCATTACAGGCCTGATTGCAGAGTTGCCTGGGATCTTATGGTGGTGCACTTGAAAATTTTAGCAAGCTTGCAAGTTAGCCCCCCAACAGGCCACAGGTGCCAACATAAATTTTAAAACTTGAACTCCAAAAGTGGAAATATCAACCATTTAAAGGCAATACCTGTAATCCAACTTGAAATTGGAAAGATTCCAGCCAGCTGTGCCAGCACTCATGTGACCCATGGATTCAGAAGAACGTCTATAGTGGGGACCAGCACAAGGCAAAAGCTGATGCAGCACACAGGAGCTTCTCACTTGGACAAGGCACAACAGTGTAACCCTTCTGGCTCTTCTTTTTCCACCATACACAGGAATCACAGGTGTACCAATGCAGTGGTTTCATGGTTCCCAAATAGCCCAGGCCCCAAGGAGTGAACCCCTGGTCCAACTCCCCCCAAGATTGAGAGTACCTCTGTACTCTGGGCATGCGCCCATGACTTCCCATTCCCCAATTCACCCCACTCAGTAAGAGCTAGCTGGCTCCATACCTGGCTCCACAGCAGCTCAAGGGAGGTGCAGAGCTCTGTCTCCAAATCTGGCTTCAGCTCCAAATCTGGCTTAAGAAGTCTCACAGGCTTGGCACCACTCAGGGGTCAATGCAGTGTGCAGAATCAAACAGTCTCTTTACCCACAGGACCACCAAACCCTGGGGAGGGCTTTTCAGAACTGGTCTGGCTAGACTGATGTTACAACACACCAGCAGTAGGTCCACACTCCACAGTGTCTCTCCCCAACTGCCCCAGCTCCTCACAGGCTCACCAACTTCTGCTCATCCAACCCTGTTTCTCATTGGACAGGCAGGGCTGTCCTTCAGTCCTCTTGCCCTTTGCAGATCTTTGATTGCCCCCTTTAAGCCCACCAGAACCTTAGGGGAGGGATTGATTGCATCATCTCTCCACAATCCTGCTGGCACTATCCTGGGCCTTCCTAGTCCTCTGACCGGCAGGCCGGCAGGGTCACAGGGCACCAGGATGGCTGCACCCAGCAGACAGAAGCCTGGTGTTGTCTTTTTTTTTTTTATTTAATTTATTTGTGCTCCCCAAAGGTGCTGGACCCCTCTTGTTCCACTACAGCTCTCTTTGGCTGTGATCCAGTGTGTCCGTGGCAGCCAGCCAGAGGTGCGGTGGGTTTATCAACAGGAGCACTGAGGAGTCCTGGTAGCAAGAACTCCTGCCCACTTTCTTTTTATTTATTTATTCATTTGTTAACTGGGTAAAGGACACTGGACCAAAGGCTGTTTTTCAGGTCTGAATCAGAAAGAGCAAAAATACAGAGACAAATCAAACAATTATTACATAGGACATTTACACATAGATTTCTATAATAAATATTTTTTTAACTTCATTTTAAAACTAGACAGAGAGGTAGCCTGATGAATAGATACAGGTAAAGTATTCCAAAATGAATGGTCATCTCTCAAGAAGGCACATGAACCAGCCTTGAATCTAACCTGAACAACATTAAGCAATTCTCCATCTGAAGATCTTAATTTTGATATAACCGAGCAAATTGAAATCAAATCAAACAATGGAAACAAAGACTTAAAAAATACATTTAAAAACAGCACATACAAAAAAATATTCTATTCTTAAACTAGGAGACAACCAATCTAAATGAGTATACAAATCACAGTGATGGATTCAAATAGGCACAGATAAACTAAATCAACAGATATTGTTGTAATTGTCAAGGTATGCATTTCTTTTGTTCCTAAGTTGAAGTAAAGATTTGAAACGTAATCAAAATGTGGGAGGAGTGAGCCAATGGCAATAGATTTCCTAATCTCAACAGAAAAGTAAGATTTAAATTTGAAGAGTAAGCCAAGCTTCTGATTAATAGTCCTAGTAACAGAGTTTACCTGCAAAGAAAAAGTAATCCATGATCCAACAGGACCCCCAGATATTTAAATTGGTAAACTTGTTCAATCATGGTGCCCTTGAGATCCTGTAACAGTAAACTAGCATTATCTTTAAGCATTGATAGCATACCAAACAACATTGATTTAGTTTTTTTTTTTTTTTTAATTTAACACCATGGAATTAGAAGTAAACCAATGACGTACATCCCCAAAATCTTGTTTCAAGGCCAAAAATAATTCTGGAAAAGATTTAGATTGAGAGAGAAAGAATCAAATCATTGGCATGAAGGGGGGGGAGGGGAAACTGTTTCACCAGGAAAGGCACATTAAGCCAAAGATTGTGTCCAGGTGCGACAATAAAGAATAATATCACAAAACTTAGGTAGCTGGGTCAATAGATTAACAAATAAAGAAAACAATAAGGGGCCCAAAAATGGACCCTTGGGGAACACCACAATGAATTAAAGAAACATCCGAACCAACTAAACCAATGTTAACAAATTGTGAACAATTTAACAAGTAATTTCCCACCCAAGAAACAGTAGCTTCTGAAAACCCTATAGCACTCAGTTTAGAGCATGCCAGGTCATGCTCTATGAGGCTGAATGCCTTGGTCAGGTCCACAAACACCGCCCTGGTCATTAGGCCTTTTCAAAGCCCCTCAGTACGATGTCTGTGAACCTGACCAAGGTAGTCCCAGTTCCGTGATACCTACAGAAACCATGCAGTTGTGCACTTATCACACCATAAGCATCCAAATAGTCATTAATCTGCCTAGCAACAATCATCTTGAGCATTTTGCTCAAAGGGTGCAGGATAAATATTGGTCTGAAATCATCTAACAATACTGCATGTGATTGTTTGGGAAATGGTACTACCCTAGCACATTTCCACTCTGAAGGAAACTGACAAGACATTAAAGATAAATTAAAAATATAACATAGGGGATCAATAACAAATGGAGTTGCCAACTTCAAAAACATGACCATCTAACCCACCCCCACAATTACTAAATCAATCTGGTATGGTACACAAAATTTTGCAGACATCTGATTTCACAGCCTCCTCAAAATAAAACCTTGGCCTATCTGCCACGGGAGCAACAAGATTAGCACCAACATTTCCTGCCTGTGACACATTACACTGAAAACGGGATAGATCTGTGAATTTCTCAGAAAAAGAGTGGCAAGTTCAGTTGCATCAGTAATTTTAGCATTATTGACATTTAATTTCTAAATAACTGTTGTGGACTTAGGAGATAATAAAGAATTAATATTGTCCCAAAATTTCTTAGGATTAGACCAACTGGACTCAAATTTTTCCCTACAAAAATCATTTTTTGCCTTCCTCACCATATCAGAAACTTTGTTCCTAAGACAAAGATAATTATTTAAAAGTGCAATAGATGGATTACTTGTATAAGCTTCCCAAGCAGAATTTTGTTCCTTTACCAACTTCATAATAGCAGATGAGAACCATTTGTTAGGGGTACCCCTAAGTCTTAAAGCACACATAGGAAATAAAGCATCCTGAATAGAAAGTAATTAACCACAAAAGTAATCTAACACAAGATCAACCTCAGGAATATATTCTAAGTATGACCCATCAATAGAAGCTAGATGAGCTTAAAATACATCTGCATTAACATTTTTAAAAGAAAGAACTTGAACCAGCTGAGGGGGAACTTTAGTATGCCTAAAGTTCAACACACTAAAAATGGCCATATGATTACTCACTGAATCAGCCAACACACCTGAAGCAGCTACACAACCCATATTGTTAGTAACAACCCAATCCAAAACAGTATCATTTAATGTTTATAAGTTAGGATGAGTAGGTTCACTTATACACTAAAACAACTCATATGAATGTAACAAGGAATCCAACCCCAGATGCACCCTTTGAAGCCAATTTAAATTCATATCGTCAACAAGAACATCATACCACCTAATAAAAGGGGCAACAATTTCCAAGTAGTTCTTAAGACCATCTAAAACATGTTGAGGAGGATTATACTTATTGCCACCAAGAATAATCTGCAACAATAGCCAATCAGTGACACAATCATCCTTACAACTAGTACTCAAGAAAATTAACTGAACATGTTCTTTATAATAAATCACCCCCCTTTTTTTTCTGCCTTTACAATCAACCCTAATCAAATTATAATCAGAAATGTTACAAGCATTATCAGGGACAGAAGACTTCAGCCAAGTCTCAGAAAGTGCTACAGTATCAGGCTGATAACAATTGAGTTGTTCAATTTCAGCAAACCTAGGAACCAAACTACACACACATTTAAATGAATTATTTTAAAACCATGACTTGTGGAAAAAGCAACAGAAGCAGAATTACACTGAGTACTAAATGAGTTACATTGAACCGCAGGTCTTGGATTCCTTCCTATATCTCCATCTTGTAGTAACAACAGAGCAAGCTTTAGCACATGGGCCAATTTACACATAAGGGACCGACCATGCAATAAGGTACACTGCGACCCCCAATATCCACAAATTCTAACTTCATATTTTTGGGGATATACTAAGTGTGATGAATCCAGTGACACCCTAGCTCCCACCAGCAAGTTAAACATGGCAAAATCCCCCTGGTACATATATCTCTCCCACCACCCTAGAACCATGCGGTGGTACCAGACTGTTACAACACACCAACCCACCCAACAACAAAATAGTACAAAATAGCAATCCCATGAACTTACCCATCATTAATCTTTCTTTAACAACCTCTATATACCGTAGATACTTAATACACTTACACAAACCCACACTCCCAGAACCTCTCACAGACTCTCACTGACTCCCATTATGAGTGCACTTTATCACACTTCACTGCCATGAAACGCTGCTGTAGATGCCGCCGTGTCTTAAGCAGTGGAACAATTAAAATTCCACCACCCCGCCAAAGCAGGCTTCCACCACCAATCGTGGGGAGGGGCGCAGCTTGAACTGTAGCGGCTAAGTGGGCACAGGTGCCCTGCAGCTATGGCACTGGGGAGCCTCGCCACACAGGTGTGTATCAGCACCAAGCACTGGATATAAAGGCAGCAGTTCTTTCAGTGATGGTAAGCAGCAGTTCATTCAGCAGCAGCACAAATCACACAGCGGAATTAAGACACAGTCACTTGGTGGCAGTTCAGTTCATGAGCAGCAGCACATAAAATAAGCTTCACAAGCTGGATGAAACAAAACATAAGCCGGCAGTTCTTCTGAAAGTAGCAGCACTCAATATGGCAGAAAGTGATTTCGACAGTTCCTGGCAAGCAGCCTCACTGCAATGCCAGCAGCTCACACTATTGCAGGCAATATCACACAGCCTTTTTGCTAGCAGTTTTCAACAAAGCAGGAGCCCACAGTTAATATTCAGCAGTATACAATATAGATTGCACTCACAACCCACTGATAGTACTTCAGATGGCAGGTCTCATAGCTTTGATCTTCATGCCAAGGTGTAATAAGGCAACTATTAGCTCACAAACATTGCTGAACTACACAGCTCCAAAGGACTCTGGTTCAAGTGCATGGGACAAGTTCTTACAGTCATGCTGCAAACAAGGGGCAGTGGGGGCCGCCACATTCCCACTGACTCCCATTACAAGTGCATTTTACTGCACTTCACCGCTATGAACCGCCACTGTAGACAGTAGCTCGGGCCACATGGTGCTTGCAGCACCAAAAACAAGGCTGTCCAGACTTCCGGTGATGTCACGTACCTAGATGGCTGTGATCTCGGGTGCAATTTCTGTGTAATTGGTCGCCATCAGTGGCTTTTGGTCACATCAAAAAGCAGCGCCAACTTGCCTCTACTATTGTAGATATGAGCAAAATGAAAATTTCAACCTATTCTGGTACCCAGCAGTGGTCTAATGCCTCAATGGACCCCAGCCCTACCCCATCCAGGTCCTCGGTGCTCACTGCATCAGCTGATGAGGAGGAGGATTCTGGATCAGATACTACAACGACCTTCACCAAAGCGGATGGTCACTGCATGCTGAAATTCTACATAGAATCGATTCCAAAATTACTGGGCAACAAAAGGATTTTAAAAAATTGGAGGCTCACAGTACTATGGTAGAATTCCAGCTGGAAGTTGTGCAAAACAAGCATATGGCATTTGGTAGGTCTCTGTCCTATCTACACAAGTGTGAGAGAGACCTAACCCTCCGGACAGAGGATGCTGAAGCCCATGCTTGCAGGAACAATATCTCAGTGTTTGGCATACCAGAGGGAGTGGAGTAGGACAGCATGGAGGACTATATGGACTGTTGGCTCCATAAGGAGCTGGCCTTGGAAGACAACTTTGCCCTAGAAATTGAAAGGGCACATTGGGTGGTTGCCCCCAAACCGAAGCAAGGCACCCCCTAGATCTATTCTTATAAAGTTCCTGCGCTACCCAGCAAAAGAAAAAGTCCTGCGGATTGCATGGGGAAATAGAGACCTATAACCTGGATGGGCAGAGGGTATATGTGGATCAGGATTAACCCCCCCCATGCTGGTGAAGAGGAAGAAGATCCTTCTGGTGGTCAAGTTGCTCCGGGAAAAAGGATTTAAGGCTTACCTGAGATATCCTGCAAGGCTTTGGGTCCAAGACGGACCGGAGGGTAACGTTTGTCTGTTTGCAGATGACACCAAGATCTGCAACAGAGTAGATGATCTAGACAGGGTGGGCAAAATGAGAAGAGATCTGGATAAACTGGAAAAATGGTCAGAAGACTGGCAACTGGACTTTAATGCAAAGAAGTGCAAGATCATGCACAGAGGGAAGAGAAACCCTGAAGCCACCTATAGGTTGGGAAGGGAGTTGCTGACAATCACAAGGGAAGAAAGAGACTTGGGCATTATCATCACAGATGACCTGAAATCATCCAAGCAGACCTCTAAAGCTGTAGGTAAGGTTAGAGGGATGTTGGGGTGTATTAGTAGGGGTATCACAAGTCGTAAGAGGCTGATAATAATCCCTCTTTACAAGACATTGGTTAGGCCACATCTGGAGTACTACGTGCAGTATGGGAGGCCACACCTCCACACGGACATTAGCAAAATGGAGGCAGTCCAGAGAAGGGCAACCAAAATGGTGCAGGGACTGCATCAGAAAACATATAAGGGCAGATTAACAGAGCTCAATATGTATACCATAGAGCAAAGGAGGGAGAGAGGTGATATAATCTAAACATTCAAACATCTTAAGGGCATTAACAAGGGGAAAGAGTCTAACATGTTTCAATATAAGAAAAATAGCAGGACAAGAGGACACAGCATGAGATTAGAGGGAGGCCAATTAAGGGGTAATGTGAGGAAGTTCTTTTTAACAGAAAGGGTGGTGGATGCATGGAACGGCCTACCTCAGGAAGTGGTGGATATGCATACAGTGCAGAGCTTCAAACAGGCATGGGATAGGCATAAGGGAGCAATATTTATTTATTTATTTTATTTTTTTAAGTCTCAGATTACAATACCTTTGAGCACAGGAGCTCTTTTACAAAGGTTTCATGTCAGTGAGGAAGGGAACAGCAAGACAAAAATGGGAAAACTAAATAAAACAGTACAAAATTACAAATAGCAACACTCAAGCAGGGAGGCTGGACAGTCAATAATATAGGACAATTAGGCAAAAAAATGGAGTAACTGTGAGGTCACATGCAGTGCTCTATGACTTCAGGTAGGGAGAAAGCAGCAGGAATAGATGAACTCTTCAGGAACAAAGATCCTGTTTTCATGCAAATGTCCTCACTGTTAAATAATGGGGAGGAGGAATAGAGAACTAATGGGAAATACAAGCTGGAAAGTACCTAAATATTATGTTTTTTTAAAGTTTTCCTGTATGTGTTACCAGCTCTTTTAAAGACGCATGCTATGAATGCTCACATTCTGTAGAGATTACTGATGTAGCTGCAAGTTCATTTTTTATTTTTAAAAGTAAAAAACAAATGCCCACCATACTGGTGCTACCACACAAAAATGTTTTTTTACATTCTTTGATCAACTTCCACTGCATCTTTCCTGGATTTGGCAATGCCCTGAATACAATCCAGCCACACATGATGCTGAGGGAGGAAAAGATACTATCGCATGTGTGGCTGTACTGTTCTGGGGAGTGCCTAATGTTCAGGATGTATGCAATAAGAGTAGATCAAGGATTTGAAGCAAAACAAGGTTTGGCATAATTGCACCATTCCCATGCACTTCAGGTCTAAGAAAGGAAGTAAATCAAACAACAATAAACAACTTCAACGAGTTTCAGAGAAGGTAAACAATCATAAAACGTGGGGTTTTAGCTAGAAATAATATGATGCAAAAAAAGGGTTGACAATGTCCCCTTTCTTTTTTATCATGACATTATTTCTACCACCTCCGTGAACCTGGCAGGGGCTATGACCCCCCCGCCCCGGGAGGGGTACGTCCCCAGCCCATCAGAGCCATCATGAGTCCTGCTGGGTCCTGGTATTTTTCCTCTGTTTTCTCCCCCATGCCCTCACCCATGCAATGGGTGCAGCTACAGATGAGTATGAATAGATAGGCCATTGACAGAGTACAGGCCTATGGCACATTCATATGGTAGAAAAAATGGGCAGACTGGATGGGCCTTGTGGTCCTTATCTGTCGTCAACTTCTATGTTTCTATGTAAGACAAGGAGGGAGTTAAAAATTTTGAATTGCTCCTGGCTGCCACACCATTTTTAGACTCTCTAAGCATTCCTGTCCCTGATACTCTAGAGGACCAGGCCAAACAGGAGACTGAGGACTTATTGTGGTCGACCGCGCCTGGAGGTATTCATACGGCAAAGAAGTGCTCAGACTCCCTGTTACCACTTCATGCAGACCTAGCCAGATGAAGCCAACCAAAATCAGCAACCTGGAGGCAATAAGTTGGCTCTACCTTACTTATAGAGTGGATAAAGAACTTTGCCACCTGATTTTCTCCGTGGCCCCAGATGGGGAAGGCTCCGGAAGTTTGGAGATCAATTTGAGTTATTTTCCTTTCATCAGTAGGGACTGTCTGAAGGACCAATATGTTTGCAGAATTAGTTCTATTTTTCTTCCTAGAGCCATCTACTAGGTGTGACAGAGGTGGAACTGAATCCTCAGCAGGGGAGGTTTCTGGGTCTGACTTCCTTAGTAGTGGAACCTCTTTTGGTGTGCACGGTCTTTCCTGTCCCCCTTTCGGCCTGTTGTCACTCGACTGGACTAGAGAAGGGGTAATTCTTTGTTGCGCAAGTTCAGAATGTATGACTAGTAGCCCATCTTAATTCTGCCCTTTTGATTCTTTCGAGTGATACTGCAGGTATTCTTTAACAATTCGAGAAGGGCTTAAGATTTTTATTTCATTGGGTACTTCCAAGAACTTCAATGGAGTGGTGAACTGAACTACTACCTGGTTGTTATGTGGCCTCTTACCTGATGAGGTGTTCTTAATATTTTGGACACTTATGTTTTTCGCCATATGCACCAATAGATTTATTACTTATGACAAAGTGCTTTAGAAGGTCTTTAAGCATTTAGGATGCTACTTAAATATTTGATTTAGAGAATGTAAGGTTAACAAGCTCTTCTGCTATCAAACTTGGTGCAAGGGTGGGAGGGGAGTCAGGGAATTTGAAAGCCTTTAATTTGCCCAGATCACTTATGGGCAGTTTAAAATACTAAGGAGACATAGGGCCCGATTCTCAAATGGGGCTGGGTCCGGTACAAGCTGTGGCAAACTGCAGCATGCGCCGAAACCCCATGTGCCAGGGACCCTGCACAAGGTTCTGGTATATCACGAGTCCGAGAGTCTAAGTGTCCACACATGTGGCAACCTCTCCTGTGTGACAAATGCTCGGCACTTAGGAGAGGTTCAGCGGAAGCCTCTGTGAACAGGGCAAGCAGCCGTGTCCCCCATATGTGGTGCTGTACCACATAACTGTTACCCCATTGAAATAATTGTACCCTGGTGGTCTAGCGGACTCTCTCACTGCCCCAATATGCCCATTACCCCATTGTAATAAATATTGTACCTGGTGGTCTAGCGGTCCCTCCCCCTACCCCAATATGGCCAGTAGTCACTGTCATAATCATATAAAACCCTGGTGATCTAGTGGTCCTACCCCCCCACCACACCCTAGCATGTTGTGCCCACCCACCTCCTCCCAACCCGTACCCCAAGCTGGCATCAGAACACCACTCCACTCACTACCACAGCCGGCGCCGACTGACCCATCAATAGTCCACTTGTATTATAATACCAGACACGCACATTGCACGTACTGTATTATACTACATGCGCTCATAACAGTTCAGTTGGCGCCAGCTGCAGTGGTGAGTGGAGTGGTGTTCCAGTGCCAGCTCATGGTGTGGGGTGAGCACAACATGCCAGGGTGTGGTGGAGGGCTGGGTCCACTAAATCACCAGGGTTTTATATGATTACGACAGTGACTACTGGCCATATCGGGGCAGGGGGGAGGGACTGCTAGACCACCAGGTACAATATTTATTACAATGGGGTAACTGGCATATCGGGGCAGTGAGAGGGTCCTCTAGGCCACTGGGGTTGTCTATATGTCATAACGACATGACGAGCATGTCAGGGCTTCATGTGTGTCTTGGGTGCCCATGGCACTGTGCCTTATGGGCTACATTGCTCCAGCGGATTTAGTTCTAAGTACTGTTAGACCAGAATTGGCTGGTCTAAGGGTACTTAGAAATTCTCCCACTGGCAGTGTTCTGAGAATCCTACTTTGGGGCTGTGGTAGCTTGTGTCCGCCGCATGCACCCCTGTGCTGTGTCACAGCCTGTCCATGGGTGCAAGGGTAGTGCTAGACCTGTTTGGGGCAGGCAGCCTGCATTTGACACAGGCTGCCTTTGTGAATAGCTCCTGCCAGCATCTTTCGATGCAAGGTGCACCTTGCAACATATGTTGTGGTGCAGGCCTCTTGTGCCATGACGGAGACTATGAGAATCGGGCCCCTTGTATCTTTATTTTCCTAGGTGGCTATGATTAAAACCACACCTGGGGGCTCTTCCCCCTTGCCTGTTGAATTAAATTAATGGGGACTGAGATCAGATTCTTTTAAGGGTGGTCCATGGCAAGTCTCTAGTTTATTAGGGCTCCTTAACAATTCCAGTGGGAATCTTAGGATGTAAGCTTCACTACGGTATTCCCATGGACCACCTGTTAAACTTATGTTGTACCTGGGGTTCTCCGTCTAGGCACCCAGGACTCCCAGAGTGTTACCTCGAGGATGAAGGTCTGATATTTCTGGCGTAGGCTGGGAACTTCAACCTTATACCCTCGTATATATGTACACTACATTGGTAGTGAGACACCATCTTCTGAAGCCCGCTCAGCACAGTTTGTGCTACCCTGGCTGCTGTTTTCTTCGTGGGATTAGCGGGAACCTCTGCTAATACCTCCTTGTTACTGGCTATGGTTCGATGTTTGAGCCATGTTACTTGTTATGTTTTTAGTTCATTGTTTACATCCCAGGGTGATTGTACTGGAGGGGGTACATGGGGGGGGGATTTCTTGGATGATAATGTGAACTGTTTCTGAACATAGCTGCACTTAAGATTTGTTATGTTAATGTCAAGGGAATTAATAATGTGGTTAAAAGAGCCAGAATTTTTGCAGGAACTCAGAAGGGCAAATTGTGATATAGCACGTATTCAGGAAATGAGACTTTCAACTCCTGAACATAACAAATTGAGGAGAGCTTGGGTTGGGACCGTCCTTTCAGATTCTCACCCACAATTTATTAAATCAAAGGTGGCAATACTGATAAAAAAGGGTCTTCCTTTAAGGGTTCAGAAGGTACAGGTAGAGGGTTCAGGATGGCTGGTCCTTCTATCCAGGGAATTTAGGGAGTGTCCCCTGCACATAGTCTCTGTGTATGCCCCCACCCCCCTACCCCACCAGGTGAAGTTTTCAGATATTTGTTTCACATGATCTCATCCCTTCTTGAGGGCCAAATCATTGTTGTTGGGGACTGGAATTGTGTGGAAAACCACGTTCTGGGCAAGAATACAGCTTGTCATAAAGGGAAGATGGCGAGTTCCAAATTGTTAAGGACGCTTCTTTCAGAATCCAGCCTGGTAGACCCATGGCGTTTACAAAATCTGGAAGGGAGAAATTTTACATTTTATTCTCCAGCAACTAATTCTTATCCCAGAATTGACAGAGTCTACATCCAAAAGGTGTGGGCCCATTCCTTCCATGAGGTACTTATCATCCAGTAATAGTCTCTGACCATGCTATGATTTCAGCTATGGTCAGATGGGAATCATTGGGTGGGAGGGTGAGCTGGTGATTCGATTTGGGTCTCCTACATGATAAAGCTTTTGTAGATTCCATTAAAGAAACTATCAAACACTATTTGAATGAGAATAAGGACCAGGACTCCTCCCCTCAAATTTATATGGGATGTCTTAAAAGCAGCCCAGCTCGGCCATATCATTGCCCATACCTCATATCAAAATAAACAGCATCAACTTAAAATTCAGAAAATATTAGGTGATAGTGGGGATTTGGAGGTGGAGTACAAGCAGATAAGGGACAGAGCTTTGTTCCACCAATATCAGAAAGCAAGGGCGATGTACAATACTCTGATGTTGCGCCGAACGGAGAATGCTTTGAGATTCATTAAGCAAAAATACTATAAGTGGTGGGGGGAGAGGGTGAGCAGACTACCTGCCCTCCACCTTCAGAAGCAGGAGGCAGACAGATATACTCCTAGAATCCGTAGAATGGCTGACCCTGGGAAGATAGCTACACACACCCCACTCAAATTGCAAATGAGTTTCTTGAGTTTTATGCCCAGCTATATAGTAAAGAGACGGTTCTGGACCACTCCCAGGGAGTCAATGACTTCTTAGGGAGAGTGAAACTGCCCTCTCTGCCACCAGAACAAAGGGACCTGTTGGAGGTGCCTATTTCAGAGGGGGAAATACAGGCTATTAAATCTCTCAATACGGGTAAAGCACCTGGCCCAGATGGGTTCACAGCTGAATTTTTCAAACACTTTGTAGCAGATTTGGCTCCCTTACTAACTAAAGTATGCAATGAGGCCCATAAGGAAGGTGCTACCCCAGATACTTAGGGTGCTGCCATGATCACGGTATTACCCAAGCTGGGTAAAGACCCCATGGAATGCTTCAGTTATTGACCCATTTCCCTTTTAAATCAAGATGCTAAAATCTTTGCCAAGGTTATTGGATTGTGTCTTCAACAGATAATTCCTTCCCTGGTCCACTCTGATCAAACGGTTCATTCCCAGGCGCCATATTCAAGACAATAGTCGTCTTCTTCTGAATACTTTGCCTCCAAGTTTTTCCCCCTTGCATACCTTACATGCAGTCATTTCCCTTGACGCTGAAAAGGCATTTGACCACCTGAACTGGGTCTTTCTAAATAAAACTCTTTAAAAATGTGGTTTTAGGGATAAATTTAGAATTTTGATTGGGAACCTATACAGAGAACTATGGGCATATGTGAAAGTAGACGGGATCCTTTCCTCCAGATTTAAAATAAAGAGGGGGGACTAGACAGGGCCGCCTGCTCTCTCCCCTCTTATTTGCTTTTAGTATAGAGCCGTTAGCAGCCCTAATTCAGCAATTGGACACCTAGCAGGGTATTAGAGTTGGAGGAGCAGAGCTTCAAGTGTCGTTACATGCTGATGACACCCTGCTATATGTTGCAGACACTCTGCATGCAGCTCCACAGCTTGAATCCATGTTATGTGAGTTTGGACTGGTAGCAGGATTCAAAATCAATGAAACAAAAATGAAAATGCTCCCAGTGCGACCTATCCCTAGGGGGATCCTCCCGATGGCTGGTCAGTTCAAGTGGGCCAGGGAGGGGTTTAAATATTTGGGTATCTGGATCCCCCAAGACCTCAGTAAACTTTATCACACTAATCATTTTAAATTGCTGTAAGTTGTTCAAGCAGACTGTCTCCATTGGAATGAGTTCCCTCTGTCTTTATCAGGATGGATAGAATATATTAGAATGAATGTGTTGCCATGCTTTCTTTTTCCTGTCTTTTTCGCTACCATTCAAACCTCCTTGCTCCTTCTGGAAATCCTTTAAATCTACTATCTAATATCTAAATTTATTTGGGCTGGTCGGCTGCCCAGGGTTCGTTGGCAGACTTTATTGAGGGCCAAACCTCAGGGAGGGCTTCTGCTACCAGATTTACGTAAATACTTCTGGGCAGCACAATTACAGGCCCTACTGCCATTAAGAGTGGAAGGGGGAGGTTCCTTTATGGGTTGAAATTGAGAAATCCTCCTCAGTAACAGCCAGAATAGGGGACTTAGTTTACATGGATAAAGCAGGACTTCAATGGCTAGCATTAGGTAGTCTCTGGTCGGTTGCCTTAAAGGATACTTGGCAGGAATTATGCCAGAGATATGGATTGGAATTGAAAGTAAGACCTTCCACCCCCATACGGGCATGTCTAGATTTTATTCCCTTTAAGGTGGACACCAGGTTCAGAAGGCGGGCCTCATGGGGCTTGTGCTTGGTGGGTCAGTTTTTTTAATGGGGAGACATTGAAATCATTTCAGCAGCTAGCTCAGGAATTCAAGATACACCCCCCCCCAAGATCTCTTCCAGTTTCTACAAGTTAGGCATTTCTTACTTGAAAAAAGATAAGGAATTTAATTTGACAGAGGGATGAATGAATGAATAAATGAATAAATGAATGAGTGAGTGACTTTATTGATTGATCAAAATTACCTTTACAAAATTGAGTACAAATAACACAGAATTAAAATACAATATAAAAGATCATAAATAGTTAAAATAAAATCCCATAAATACAGTTCTAACTATAGTTGACTTGAGTGCATACAAATAAATCATTCAATATTTCTATTTACAATTTTAGCCCTTATTCTGCTTATAGCAGATAAATACCTAGCCACTTTTTTTAATAATCAGTTCATCTGCCAGCCTGTTAGTACTGAGAGTTGAGGTGCTGGACGCCACACCTCGTGCTACACCAGCGACCCGGGTTCGGGAATAGACTCGGGCCACCAGGGACTGGCAGGGGAGAGGAAGGATTAAGAGTCCGATGACTGATCTCCTTCCTCTGGGGGTAGGTAGGTAGGTAGGTGGTATCACATCACCCTGCAGCGGTGACAGGCAAAGGCCAGCGACACTACAGTGGCATGCGCAGCAAGGGAGGAGCGTGGCTGGTGTCAGCACTACGTGCTCGTAAGCCACTGCACGTCCAGCTCTCCAAGGGGTGAAAAAAGGAAAAAATTGCAGGGGGTGATCTCTGCAGCTGATGGCCGCGCCTTGCACCCCCTGGGACCTAAGAGAGACACCTACCCAGGGGTACAGACTGATGAAAGGCTGGCCCCTGTGGGTGTGGGTTTGTGTGGCCTGCGCACACAACCGGGTCCGGGGGTGCAGGCGTCGGCTGCCAGAGATGGTGGGGGCTGCTCCGCCAAGCTGGATAAATAGCAGTGGTGATAAAAAAATAATCAGTTTATTCTGTGTGATGAATGCTCAAAAGTCTTTGCTGATTTGTTGCCTGAATAGTTTTCCATAAAGGATCTAACCACTTTTTCCTCTGCAGCTGATACCAGTACAGTTAAAAATAACATGTTCTAAATTTTCCTCACCTTGATTGTTACAGGTGCAGCATCTTGCTTGGACAGCATAATCCGCATTGTATCTGCCATTTAAAACTCTGCTAGGGAACAATTCCAATCAATATTTAGTGTAGAGCTTCCTGAGATCAGGATCTGTTAGCACATCTAGATATGGTCTATAATAGTGTGCTGCATCATTTAGATGCAACCATGGTACAGTACGCAGTCTTACTATGGTTTGCAAGTCTCGCTAGGCATAATACTCTAATAGCCTTTGAGTTACAAATTTTTATATTTTAAGCTAATAGTTATTCCTTTATTATGTAAATTGTCTAATAATAATACATTTCTCTCTTTTAAAATACTTTGGACTATTTTGAGTCATTGTGACTTAACCAGATCTTGATTATTCCAATCGTACTTTTCCTTTAAGTACAATCAAGGTAGCCTATTATTTTTTAGATGTAAAAGTTTCATCCAATAGTTAATTTTTCTACCCAGAAAAAGTGCTTTTAAACTTGGTAATCCTAATTCAACTTTAATAATTGCTGTAGGTATAGAATTGCTTAATCCCAAACTTGACTTATAAAGTTTATTAAGCGGGGTTTCTACTGTTTTAATGGGGAGACATTTAAATGATTTCAGCAGCTAACTCGGGAATTCAAGTTACCCCCCCCCTTCCAAAATCTCTTCCAGTTTCTACAAGTTAGGCATTTCTTACTTGAAAAGAATAAGGAATTTTATTTGACAAAAGAAGCAAATCCACTCCTGGAGTTTATTTTACTCCTAATAAATCAACGTGGGCATAGGGGAATGTTCTCGAAAATCATGGCTTTTCTCTCAGATCTGGAACCAGATCCTCTAGAATACCTTAGACAGATCTGGCATATGGAGGCCGGACTTCAACTAAGTGATGGGGAGTGGAAACAGGCCTGGAGAGGAATTCACTCCACTATGGCGTCTAATTTCTGGTGGGAATTTAGATGACATGTTGCGCTTTGTTACTTCTGCACTCCCGTGATTACTAAACATTTTGGGCAACACACCTCGGAGTTGTGCTGGAGGGGGTGCTCAGATAAGGGCATGCACGCCCATATTTTCTGGGCTTGTCCCAACTTGAAGGGATATTGGGATATCAATAGCTCGACTATTGCAACTATTTTTGAAAGTACAGCCCCAACTAAGATACAATATTGGATTCTAGGCTTACCTCCTAGGGATATTAAGTCAAAGGCCCAACAATATTTCTATAGTACAGTATATTTGTAGCAACAGCTCTCAAAGCCATCACTCAAAAATGGCTCTTTCCAGAGCCACCCACTTTGGAGTCCTGGTAAATTTGTGTCATCCGTGTATTGGAGATGGAAACGCTCACAGCAAAATTGAGACTTCTCAAAGACAAATTTACAGCACAGTGGTTACCTTTTTTCATTTTCAGGCTGAAAAAGAAAGCAGAGATATTTTGGAAGTGTTGGTGGAACACAGCTAGGTTTGGGTACCAGGTTTCTGTACTTGGATTTGGCTTGCCCAGATACGATTGCCTGGTCCTCGAAGTGGAGCTGTCCAGACAGTCCTGTGGGTTTTGCCGGAGCTACCTCTTTACCCCAGGGGAGGACTATGCTCCCTCTTAAAAAAAAAAAAATTATGAACTAAAAAAAATGTTATGAACTGAGACAAAACTTAATTTTTTGCACCAAAGGCATTTTGTGTTTACACTTTGGGATGTTTTATGTTTCATGTGTTTTGTATGTTATTTGCTTTTTGTCAAATCTTTATTTCATATAAGTTATCGTTATTGTTTCTAAGTCAATACCTGCCTCAGGATCTGAGCCAGATATGAGCAAAGGGTGGCAGACTACCTGGCTGAAGAGAGTCTTCTGACATTGGTTAAATAGAAGGTGTAGCTGAGTTTAACTGTTCATATTAGTATTTATAATTGACTATCATTTTCTTGGTACAATGGATTATTTTGTATGCCCATTACAGCCCACTGTAAGGCCTGGTTGTTTTGTCATTATTTGTCTATTGAAAAAGATTGAATAAAATTCCATTAAAAAAAAAAAAACAAAGGCTGTCCTGCAAGTCTTCAGTCCCTGCTGCCCACCTAAGGGGACCAGAGCAGAAGAAACATGGTCACAGCTGCTGAAGGAAAGGTGCAGGATGTGCCAAAGCTGTCCAGCGGCTCTGCTCCCTTCCCACTCTTCTTAAGCACAGGAGGAGAGAGACACAGATTTTGGGAGCTTTGAAGCCTCAGGAGGGTGGCAGAGCGCAGTCCAGGTAAGCCCTCCTCCCAAAGGGAGGTTATACTCTCCCTGAGGTCACAAACTGTTGTGCCAGCAGTTCCATGAGTAACATCCAGTGCAGACCTGAAAGACACAAGCATGCAAAAACAACAACAAATCCTAACAGTGCTGCCTAGAGAAATGGTTCCTATCTAGACTACTTACAATGTTCAGAACATAGGTACAAGTTTTAAAACAGATGTTCAGGTCTTTCCTTTTTAGGCAATAAGTTCTTATCTATCATACTCTGCATTTCAACATTATACCCGGGGCTATGAAACACAATATTAGGTATGGACTGGGGGGTAATGTAGATTCCACAGTGCACAACATAAAGGGTCAGGTTGGTGGAGGCACCAGGGGTGTCATAACTGAGCTTCAAAATGGATCACACTGGTCTGTTTGAATGACACAAAAGAAAATTCTTCCTGTACCTGAGCAATGGAAGTCACGCTTTCCTCTTTTTTTAGCCATGGCAGGAGTGCCCTCCAAAGGAGCCAGTTCCATGATGGTGTCTACCATGGGGTCAGAGTCTATGTGTTCTTCTGCATGATCTAGTTCAAGAATAAGTGGTTGACCTAGGGGGTTCAAAAGATTCGGCATTGGGGTTTAACTGTGCGAGTGGAGGGGTTGGTGTCCACCAATCATCTGATGTAGGCAACAGCTGAGTGATATTCAGGGCAGAGTGATACCGAGCAAGATCATCTTCTTCATCAGACAACTCAGTGGCATCTTGGGCTGGCTCACCCTCTGGGGTAGGTGCAGGTGCAGGAGGCCTATGTGGGTGGGCTGAACTTGTACTAGTATTCAGTGCAGGTTGACAGGTTCTACTCCTGCACTCATGTGAGCCTCTGGTTTCCCTGTGTTGGGGCAGTCCTGGGCCATTGTCCAACAGTGACACATCCAGCTAGCCAGTAGGGAGCAGATGGTTATGATGCAAGGTTTTGCTTCTGCCTGGGTTTCCTTCTGGGCACACTCGGTATACTGGTAGATCAACCAGTTTTTCTGTGACAACATAGGGGGTGTCACCCCAGTGATCTGCAATCTTATGCTTTCCTGGCAGCCCCAAATTCCAGACCAGGACTCTGTCTCCAGGGAGTAACTCTTGAGCTCACACATGTTTGTCATACTGTGCTTTGTTGGCCATATTTCTCTTTGAAGCCGTTCCTGCTGCCAGCCTGTAGGCATCTTCCAATTGCTGTTTCTGTCTCTGAACATACTAAGTGTAGGATTAGTTTAGGGAGGCAGTATAGCGCAGTGGTTTAAGGCTCTGAGCTGCAAACCTGGAGACCTGGGTTTGAATCCCATAGCCCCCACTTGCATACTGTGTGACCCTGAGCAAGTCACTTAACTTCCCTGTGGTCCCAGGTCGCACCTGTAAAAAAAGCTTTCAGCTTAGTGTGCCACGTCTGGTTAAACAACTAAAAAAAAAAAAAAAGATTCCAAACTGTCTTCATCAGATGACAATCCAAATGCAAGGTCCACTGGGAGTGAAGCCTCACTGCCAAACATAAGTAGATACAGGGATTGCCTCATGGCATCATTACGAATACAAATCTATTTTACGGACCAGTAAGCTCACTTGTTAGCTCCAGTTTGACATTGTTTGAGGGTCCTGCATGCCCAACATGTTCAATGGAGTCATATTAAATCTTTCAGGTCATGGGTCTCCATGGGGGTGACAGGGAGTGGTCCCAGACTTCCTAATCCCCCAAAAGATAGCAGTTCTTTGATCATCTGACTTTCAAATTCCCAACCCTGGTCGGAATGAATCCTTTGGGCAGTCCACCGTGCACAAAATACTTTTATACCAAAATCTTAGCTACAGTTGTGACTCTTTGATCCTTAGCTGAGAATTCTTGGGCATATCTGCAGTAGTGGTCTGTCACCACCAAAATATTGACAATGTTCTTTTTATCCGGCTCCAAACTCAAAAAGTCAATGCAAACAAAGTCCATGGGGCACTGGTGGTAATGTTCACCAAAGGGTTGCTCGAGTGGGCAAAGTTTTCTGCTGAATGCATCTCATACATTGGTTACAATAGTTCTCAACTTCCGTACTTATCCTGGTCAACTAGAACCTCCTCTGGACTTGGTCTAATGTGCTGTTCATGCCCAGATGCCCCAACTTATCATGCAGTGCCTTAAGGGCCAGAAGTTAGAATTTAACAGGCAGTAACAACTGTTTTAGGTGGCATCCCTCATTGCTTTATGGCTCTCTGTAGACCACATCTTAGTGTAATTTTAACTTGCTCTAGTCTCTAAGCATAAGAGGAAAGCTGATATGGTTAACTCTGGCTGATTCATCCCCCCCCCCCACACACACACAGGATAGCTTTTACAATGCCTCGAATAGCAGGGTCTTCTGCCTGTTCCCTTCTCCGATCTTGAACACTCATTTGTGGCAACATGGGCTTGCTGAGGGAAACCATTGCAGTATCCACAGGGATACAAGCTGAGAGCCCCAAGCTATCTAACAGATGAGGTGGTTCACTGGAGTTGATTAAGTCATCAGGGTCATATTTATTGCACAGAGCTTTTTTTTTTATCATGTCACTGTTTTCACCCTGACAGCATACCTCTTCAGTAACGCCCACCCCACCCCCGGCTCCGACACCCGCAGTGCAGGGCTTACTTATTGCAGCCAGTCTGGATCGGTGCCTGTGGAGGGTCAGGGTGTCATCCTGACTACTGGGTGTTTTCTCCTCTGTTTTCTCCCCATTACCCAGGGCCCCAGGAGTAGAGACGCATGCATGTAGAGGCACGCATGCACTCTGCGGCCCCAGCAACAGCCCCTTCTGCCCACCCATTGGCCCAGCACTGTTGCACCCCTCTGGTTTGTACTGCAGCTTGGCCTCCACCAGGAAGCAGACCATGGCCAAGGAATGCAACCCCACCACCCCGGAGAAGAGAGCTACCTTTTGGCCGCTCCTACCTGCTCCGCACCCTCCCCCCCCGATGGCCTCCAGCGGCCCATACTCGTACCGGAACACGGGTCACTGGCATGGCACGAGGTAAGGCATCCAGCACCTCAGCCCTGCACACCACCGGGCCGGCTATTGCACAGAGCTTTAACAGCAGACTCTGGTATACAGATCCACTCTGCTTGGAGCCCTCCATGGTGGGGCCTCTGAGATGGCATACTGGCATCAGTGTTGCTTTATCCTGGGTGATACTCCAAACAGTAGTCATAAGTCAAAAGGACTGACAATCAACAATGGCCTGCGGCATCTAATTTGGCTGTGGTGTGCACATATGTAAGTGGGTTATTTTCATTGCGAACAGTGGTACATGCCCCATATAACTACTCATGAAACTGGGCAATGGTGGCTTATTTGCGAGCCAAAAACTCCAGTGTGTGAACAGGATCATTTCTTTCCGATGAAGACAAACTGTGACTAGCAGAGGCGATTGGCTGAAGCCCCTGTGGATGCTCCTGATACAGAACAGCACCCAAACCATTGAAACTGGTGTCAGTGTGCATCACATATGGCTTCCTGAGGTCTGCATAGGCCAACTTGGGGGCATTTGTTAACTGTCTGATTATGTCTTCAAATGCTTTATCACAGGCCCTGGTTCATCTGGGGCCAAGCAGTTCATGGACTCAGTAATAGGTCTTCTCAGGTATGGACTGTGGCAATCCTGTACAGTTCCAGTTAACAGGTGACACCCTTAAGTCTTGCAGAGACTTGATGATCTTAGTGTAGTCTTTGATAAATCTGTGGTAATAGCCGAAGAACCCCCAAAACTCTTCAACTCTCTCTGGTTGGTTTTGGTATGGATGTTACTGCCTGGACATACTCTGGATTGGTACAAACTGCTACATTTTGATACAATGTGACCCACATACTTAACAGGTGTGCTAAAGAATTGGCAAGTGACAACTTAAGGCCATATTCTTCCAGCTTGTCAAGCACCTTGAGGAGCTGGGCTTCATGTTCTTCTAAGGTCTTCCCAAACACTATTATGTCATCCAAATAGACAAGGCACTCAAACAGGTTCATATCCCCAACCGCTCACTCCATTAGCCTTTGGAAGATGGCTGGCACTCCAGAGATTCCCTGTGGCATTCTAAGGAACTCATAGAACCTCAGGGAGAAAATAAAAGCAATCTTTTTTCAACCTTCCTCAGCCATAGTGATATGATAGTAGCTAAACCTCAAATCCATTACACTGAACCACCGACTTCCATTCAGGCAATCTAGGGCATCTTGTACTCTTGGCATAGTATATTGATCAGGCATCATTCTCCTATTCAGTGTCCGGTAGTCCATACACATCCTAACTGCCCCCATTCTTCTTCCTGATCACCACAATCAGTGATGCATACAGACTCTTCGATTCCTGAATGATGCCTATGGCCAGCATCTCCAGCAGGAGCTTTTGAACATCATCAATATCTGCAGGGGCAAGTCGTCATGACCTTTCCTGGAATGGTCTGTCATCAGTAACATGGATATAATGCTGTACACCTCTGGTGCACCCAAGGTCCCGTTCCTTCATGGAGAAGATAGCTTTCTGAGCCAGCTTCCTGCTAATTCAAGTTTGTCAATCAGGTGGCAGGGAATAATCATCAAATTTAAACATAAAGGGGTCCAATTCTCCTGAAGCAGGATCATCTGTCTTCAACAGCTGCACTGCCAGATTGGCACAATAAACCCAGGCGAGGGTCCATCACCGTTGGATTATCACTGACCGATCCGTCACATTTGTCACAGGTACTATGACCTTCCAAACATATGAATGGGCCTTAGCTGGCAAAATACTGTATTTAACTATTAGTACTTCTGGTACTCCATCTTCCTCTGGGCCATCAAACATTAGCAGCTGATCGTGGTAGGGTCCCTTGAGACACACCACTCCCTAGACTGCATGCAGCTTTTTTGGGGGTAATACAACATCAGACCAGTCTTGGTGCCAAACTATTCCCACAGGCTCATCCATAGGCATGGCTGGAGCTTTCTGGCTACAAGCCTGCCTGACAAGATCATGGAGCAGTCCAGGTGTTTGCCCTTGTTGAGCTTCAAATTCTTGACACAACTGTTGCAAGCAGCGGAACATGGCATTAATCCCCACTATGGTCAGGATCTCTCCATACACACTAGTTCATGGGCACACCAAGACACATGTTTCTACAGCAGCAGAGGTTCCTGCAACATTTACCAGGAAGGAGATCCAGACTCAAATCAAGCCCAGATGAGGGTAGGAGGCTTCACTAAGACCTCACGCGTTCAGTCCTTCCAGGGGTTCCAATGTCTTATGCAACAGGCAGTTGTCATAATAGTCTTTGAACACTATAGTGACTTGGGAGCCACTATTTATTTATTTATTTATTTATTTCATTTCATTTCATTTTTGTTAACCAGGTAGGTGCACTAGACAAGAGATTTTGCCTATTTTCAGGCAAGACACCAGAGGGTTACACATCAGAAACAGCAGATATATAGTGTCCACAACAGAATACAAAACATCTAGTTGGAAGGAAAATACAGTAACACATGACAATTTAGAATACATGGCACATTCAGGAACAACAAGTAGAATATACATAGCATGAGGATAGACAGTAATCACAGTTACATAAAGTTTCATAGAATTTTGAAAACAGTATAATTGACTAAAAAAATATATACAGCAAACACTGGGAGTACATACGTGCTGAGAGAAAGTACCGCTCTCAAGGTGGAAGATCAGTGGTAGTAGTGCAAGTGAGTGGAGACAAGCAAGAGGTAGAGCTGGAGCAGAGACCTGAGCTCATAAGGTGAGTTCTTAAACTTTTTTGAAAGGCTCGGTGAGTAGCCGATTGATTAACATAGAGTGGAAGGGTGTTCCACATTCTGGAAGCAGATACGGCAAATGCAAGTTTACCCTTCTTGGTGAAACATCTAGGCATAACAAAGGAAGCATTTTCAGTAGATCTCAGCGTATAGAGCAAGTCAGGTTGTTTTAGCAGCGTTACAAGGGATCTTGGAGTATTAGTCCGGGTTAATTTATCGACCAGACAACCAGCTGTGTACAGACAATAGGAGGATGGGGTAAGCCAATTGAGAGAAGAATAGAGCTGACAGCGATGTGTTAGTTTAGGAGCCACAAGGACAAAGCGACAGATACTATTATAACAAGTGCTCCATTTCTGGATTACTTGCTTACTAGCATTAAGGTAGACTATAGAGCCATAGTTGAGGTAAGGTTGAAGAATTCCCTGAGCAATGGCCAGCCTGGCTATCGAATGTAGGGAGGATCTTACCTTGTAAGCCAGGTCAAGTTTACTGTTCACTGCCTCACAAGTGGCTGCAACATGAAGATTAAAGTCCAGTGAGAGGTCAAGAATCATCCCAAGGTATCTGAAGGATGTGACTGTATCCAGGGTTATGCCATCAGGTCCATGAAGGGAAAGTCCCATATGACAAGCTTTTAGCCTAGGGAAGTCCCAAAGAGCACTGACACCATTTTGCTAGTGTTAAGTAGGAGCTTATTTTGTTTTAGGCAATCTGAGAAGCAGTCAAGGAGTTAGATTGAGGAGGTGCAAACTGCGAAATGTCATTAACTTGACAGAGTAAGATAACCATATCGTCCGCTGAAAAGGAACAAAGTCGATCCGGACCGGGGGGGGCGGGGCTTATTTATAAAGAGACAGAAAAGAAGGGGACCAAGAATAGAACCTTGGGGAACACCAACTGAGATAAAGACAAGATTGGATGCGACGTTCCCTATTTGAACAAATTGTTGCCTACCCAGAAGGTAACTGCCAAACCAGGCAGTGGCAGAATTTGAGAAACCAAGAGAGGATAATTTGGAGAGCAGAAGAGAGTGGTCAACTAAGTCAAAGACCTTTGTGAGGTCGATAAAAATGGCTCCAGTGAGTTTTCCTTTGTCCATGTTAAGCAGCACGTCATTAGTAAATTATAATAGTGCCATAGTTGTGCTGTGGCTGGACCTAAAGTCATGCTGGGCTGGGGATAACAGATTGTTTTTATGCAGATACTCCATGACCTGAGAAGACACAGCCTTCTCAAGGATTTTATCCAAGACAGATAAGATGGCAATTGGTCGGTAATTACTCATCGTTCTGGAGTCTCCTTTCTTATGCACTGTCACAACACGTGCAATTTTCCAGATGAATGGCACCATCCTGGACATAATAGATAAGTTGAGTATTCTTGCAACAGGGGCTGCAATGTCAGCAGCAATAACTTTAAGAACTTAGGTAATAGTCCATCAGACCCAGGAGAGCCATGTTCAGGAATGGCTCTCATAAGCCTTACATCAATAGTCGAGACTGGTTTAATACTAAACTGGGTCGATAAAGATTCAGCATGGCTTATGATTTCCTCAGAGTGTAAAACAGAGCTAACCAGGAAATCTGAGAGAACAGAGAAGTGAACATTAAGCGAAGTAACAATCGTGCTTTGGTTATTGCAGTTGGCATCATTTATAGTCATTTAAGTTAGAGGCGGGGATGGGCCTTTCCCTAAAAAACTTTTAACATGGTTCCAGAAACCCCTAGCATCACCACAGGATTTTTGAAGAAGCATACCACAGTATGCTGTTTTTGCTGCTTGGATGTCTTTCTTACATGTTTTTCTCATGGATCGGTACTTAGACCAGTCATCAGGTTGGTTAGACATTTTGGCAGCAACCCATGCTTTATCTCTACTCTTCATTGCTGAGAGGAGATTCTTATGCAACCATCTAGTTTTAGCGCACTTAATTCTCCTTCTTTTGAGAGGCACATACTTGTTTTGGAGGGGAGGAGATTTGATAGTAAGTAATCGAGAGCTCTATCAACATTAGTTGTGTGGTATAACAGGGACCAATCAATGCATCTTACTTCCGACAGAAGTGCTGCAATATTTAATTTTGAGAAATCCCACTATCCAGAAGTACACAGGTAGGCCATCCATCCACCTCTGCAGTAGGACCCACAATCTCCAATCAATTCTTTGGCAAGTTGACTTTGACATCCAACAAACAATTTTTCACATGAACTGTGTCTTTAATCATAGAAGCTGTCAAGCAGCTTGTCCCCAGGACCCCAGAGCACTCCTCTACTGTGGTCTGCTGAAGTTTAAAGCTCTAGCAGAGATCTAAGCTACTTTCTCTCTGATTAGCCTGTAAGTGACCCTCTGGAAGTTACTCACAGATTGACACTGGTGTTTCACATGTCCATCCTCGCAACAGCGATAGCAGTACAAAGCATCCCTGCGTCTTTGCTGTAGTGGGGTCCAGACTGGTTCCATGTCATAACTGTGATCACAAAACAGCGATCACTATTATGGCAAGAGTATATTGCTGAAAAGCAAATTGTCAATATTCCCTTGCCAGCAACCCGACAGTCGGCAAAACAAAAAGTGTTTTTGCGGGGGGGGCTGTGCCCCCCTTGCCCCCCTGATTTTAGATTCTCAACTCAGGAAGGGGGTGCATGTTGGGAAGGGGGCACAGTCCACATGTAAAAAAAAAATGTAATCCCGCAGCCACAAGCAGCGGCAAAATTTCTACCTTCCTGATCCCAAGCCCTGACCCCAGTACCTGCTGAGCCAGAGCTAGCCACCCACACCACCACGCCATATAGCTAGCTCAGCTGCAGCAGGTACACCACTACCCTAGAAACTCCTTCCCTATCCCTCCTCTTCCCCTTGCTATCCTCCCCTTTCAGTAGCCATTCCCCACACTCGCCTGCATGTAGGATCACTACCCTTGCAGGATAGCTCAGGAGGAAAGCACGGAGTATGAGTTGACATTTTGTTGGTCGCTCATATTCAGTCACCATCCTCACTGGATACTGTCCAGACTGGGGGATTCCATGGGTTGATTCCCTCCTGAGATGGAGCACCAGACAATTGAAAATTTTGGAAACCTCAAGATTCCCACATCATTCTCTTTAACTCAGCCAGTTGAGCTTGCACATCTTCTAGTGATACAGAGTTGAACAATTTCACCCCAGCACTCGAGGCAAAAGGCACAGCAGAACTCGATGCAGACATGCTTGGGGCTAAGGGTTCTGCTTTCCTGGGTGCTGAATCTGTCATGACAGGGTTGGCCATCGCATTCTTCAGTTCAGTAAGCAGTTTTTGTAAGTCTGCCACATAAAGTGGACTCCCACTGTCCAACACCCGGGCCCGCAGTAGAACACCCGGGTCCGCAGTAGAAATGGGTTAGGGTCCTCACTGCTCGTCCTGCTCCTCAGCCTCTCTCACTTCCCACAGTAGAACCTGGTGGGAAGATTGGTTAGTCAACCTCTCTTTTAAATACAACTTTAGCAACAACAGCTCAGAATACCTGGCCACCTTCAATACCTGTTCCAAGCTCACCTTGTTTAAATCCTTTGACTGTATTCCCCCTTTCCAGTGCACTTTCTGCAATGCTCTCTCAGGTGGTGTAAGTATGCAGACAGAGTCAGAGACTCTCCCCAGTGTTGTCTGGTGGTCTTGAACTTCCAATACAGGTCATTGCTAGTCTCAATACTGCAAAACACACTGTCCAAGGCAGCAAGGTAGTCATCAACAATGGCTACTAGATCAGTCACTCTCAAAGACCAGATGGCATCCAACGCAGGCCCCTTCAAACTTTCAGTCGATCTCTTCCACTCCTCTGCCTTGCTGCATTGCCATTCCTGCAGCATAGGTACAACATAGTCGATCACGTCTCATAGTCACCTTCTCTAGCCAGGGTGTGGATGATACCAAAGAAGATTCTTAGCCACCAGCAGTAATCAGAGCCAGCAGGGTGAACTAGTTCAGTTCTCTCTGAGGCTGCCTGGGGAGGCAACAAAGTTTCTACATCCTTAAACATTTTCCCTTCACTGGCCAGTAACAATTGTAACTTTGTTTTGAAGTCCCCAACAGGGTTTCAATGTGGGGACAAAGGTTTGGGGCTGCCAGGGTTCTCTTTGTTTACCACCATCCAGATCTCTGCGTACTCCGCAGTCGTCACCATGGAAGGTAGGTTCAGTGCCCTCAAATCCTTCTCAGCTTCTACAATTAGAGTATGGATTTGGGTGCCTAGTTCTCATCACCCTTTGAATCTTCATCTTTCCACAATCCTTCAAGGCCTCATCTAGTACATCTGAGACAGATCCCTTATCCAGTGCTTCAGACACTCCTTTGACCGTAAACACTTTCCAAGGGTCCAGACCCTCAAATATGCACCAGTCTTCTGCCTCTTTGAATGCCACCTCGGATTTTTCCTTACAACTTTGGGGAGGGTGCAGGAAAGAGTCTTGGAAGCCCACAGGTCCTGTTCAGAGGTGGTAAACAGGAGAACCCAGCGAAGGCTCAAAAATGTGACCATCCCAGGACACTGTGTCCAGGTTCACGCCCCTGCCTAGTGACTGAACAGGGCCCACCAGGTTGAGGGGTCAGATTTGTGCCTTATCCTGTAGTAGGGGGTTCATCCCAGAAAAGATAAGAAATAGTGTGGTGCCTCCAGCTGGAGAGAATAAGTGGGCCAAATGTTGTGTGTAGTACTACCCCCTGGGATGCAGTACCTACCCACCTTGCTACACTGGACTGGACCACCCCCTGGAGGAACATGAGACAGTCATCACTTTCACTAATAGACAATTCAAAATGCATGCACAGATTGAGTACCCACACAGTGATAAAATCAACAAATAAACCATGCTTTTATTTTGGCACCCAGGCCAAGAGGCTGTGGAAAAAGCAGGAGTCGTACAATAACAAGTTACTGTGCGCACAACCACCCTTAGGCAGTTACCCTTGAACCCCACTGCACTGTGGGTCACTACCACCCTCTCAACCCAATGCAGCATATACACACCTGCCCAAGCAAGGGGCACAAAAAATGACTATTTTACACAGGATGTCGCAACTTTTATCCGGTACCAATAATAGAACTATAAGTACAATAACAATGAAAGCTCTGGGTACCCAAGAGTTATAACACCATCCTGCTGCAGGCCTGATTGCAGAGTTGCCCAGGATCTTGTGGTGGTACTCTTGATGAAAATCTTAGCAAGCTTGCAAGTTAACCCCAACAACCCATAGGTGCTAGCACAAATTTTAAAACTTGAACTCCAAAAGTAGAAATATCAACCATTTAAATGCAATAATTGTAATCCAACTGGAAATTGGAAAGAACCCAGCCAGCCATGCTGGCACTCACATGATTCATGGATTCAGAAGAACATCTGTAGTGGGGACCAGAGGTTATACAATAACAAGTGTATAGTAATTCACTGGAGTCAGGATGTGTGCCACTGGACTGGAGGATGACACATGTAGTACTGTACCATTACACAAGATTGGACCAAGGGATGAACCGGGTAATTATCATCCGGTAAGTCTCACCTCCATAGTGTGCAAACTCATGGAAACAATACTAAAGGAAAGGCTGGTGTTGTACCTGGAGGACAATGGCCTCCAGGATGTGAGGCAGTAGGGGTTTATTTCAGGGAAGTCTTGTCAAACCAACCTGATACAATATTATGACTGGGTGACAGGTGAGCTCGATAAGGGTCATGCAGTGGATATTCTTTACTTGGACTTCAGCAAGGCCTTTGATTCTGTGCCTCATGGGCGGCTTGGGGAGAAGCTAACTGGTGTAAGGGTAGGGGCAAAAATGAGGAACTGGATTACAAGCTGGCTGAGAGGGATGCTGCAATGGGTGGTGGTGAGTGGGGAGCTCTCAACTCCAAGACGAGTAGTGAGTGGGGTGCCACAGGGCTCTGTATTGGGGCCAGTGTTATTTGGGCTCTTCATATCAGACATTGCACATGGGGTGGTGAGCAAGGTAAGTCTGTTCGCTGACGACACCAAAATCGGAGCAGTGGTGGATGGAGAGGAGGGATGGAAGCAGCTGCAGGGGGACCTAAGCAAGCTAGAGGAGTGGTCAGAGAGGTGGCAGATGGGGTTCAATGCAAAGAAGTGTAATGTTATGCACTTTGGGGTGAAGAACCCAAGGAGAGAATACTGACTGGGTAGGTTAAGCTGGGGATCACCAAGGAGGAGAAGGACCTAGGGGTAATGATAACAGGGACCATGAACAACCCTGCCCAGTGCAGGAGAGTGGCTGCAAAAGTGAACAATATGCTGGGATGCATAGCGAGGGGGATTTCTTCAAGGTGAAGAAGGTGATCTCACCCCTCTACAGGTCACTGGTAAGGCCGCACTTTTGGAGGCCATACCTAAAGCATGATATCAGGCTACTGGAGGGTGTGCAGAGGAGGGCAGCAGAGATGATATGTGGAATGGAGGGGAGAGACTATGACAGCAGGCTGGGAGACCTGAATATGTACACTCTGGAGGATAGAAGGGACAGGAGGGACATGATAGAGACATTCAAGTATCTGAGGGGAATCAATAAGGATGGGGCAGATGGGGCCTTTAAGCTAAGGAGGGGGAAGGTCACCGGGGGCACGGGCTAAGAATAGAGGGGGGAAGATTTAGGAGGGAAATGAGGAGACACTATTTCACAGAGAGGGTGGTAGCAAAATGGAACGCACTACCAGAATGGGTGGTATCATGTAAATCTGTGAACAGCTTCAAAAGGGCATGGGACAGAGAACAGGGGAGAGTGAGGGTGGTGGAAGTGGGGGTGGCAGTGGGATGACAAAGGGGAGTGGTATGGGGCAGCTGCAAACTAGGGATGCTAGCTGCACACTCGAGCACACTTAGATAGACCGGTTGGTCTGTTTCTGCTGGCACATTCATATGTTCATATGACCAACACAAGGCAGCACTTGGACAAGGCACAACAGCATAACCCTTTTGACTCTTCTTTTTTCAATATACACAGGAATCACAGGAGCACCAATGCAGCAGTTTCATGGTTCCCAAGTAGCCCAGACCCCCAGGAGTGACTCCCATGGTCCAACTCCCCCCAGGATCAACAAGAGTACCTCTGTACCCTGGGCATGCATCCGTGACTCCCCGTTCCCTGATTTACCCCACTCAGTAAGAGCTAGCTGGCTTCCTACCTGGCTCCACAGCAGCTCGAGGGAGGTGCAAAGCTCTGTCTCCAAATCTGGCTTCAGCAGTCTCACAGCCTTGGCACCACTCAGGTGTTGATGCAGTGTACAGAATCAAACAGTCTCTTTACCTACAAGACCACTAAACCCTGATGAGGGCTTTTTAGAACTGGCCTGGCTAAGCCGATGTCACAGTACACCAGCAGTAGGTCCACACTCCACAGTGTCTCTCCCAGACTGCCCCCAGTTCCTCGAGGGCTCAGTAACTTCTGATGATTGGCCCCTTTAAACCCACTAGAACCTTAGGAGAGGGATTATTGCATCATCTCTCCACAATCCTGCAGACACTGTCCTAGGCCTTCCTAGTCCTCTGACTGGCAGGCCGGCGGGGTCCCAGGGCACCAAGATGGCTGCGCCCAGAAGAGGGAAGTCTGGTGCTGCCAAGTCTTTTTTTTATTTCATTTATTTATGCTCCCCAAAGGTGCTGGCCCCCCTTGTTCCACTATGCTCCCCCCCTTTGGCTGTGATCCAGTAAATCCATGGTGGCCGGGGGTGTGGCGGGTTGATCATCAGGAGCGCTGGGGAGCCCTGGTAGTGCGCACTCCCGCCCACTTTGTTGGCAGCAGTTCAGGCCAAATGGTGCTTGCAGCACCAAAAACAAGGCTGTCCTGCAGGTCTCAGTTCCCTGCTACACACCTCAGGGAACCAGATCAGAAGAAATGCAGCCACAGCTGTTGAAGGAAAGGCAAGGGAGGCACTGAAAATGTCAGTGGCTCAGCTTTCCTCACGCTCTTCTTACATGCGGGAGGAGAGAGCCACAGATTGTGGGAGCCTTGAAGCCTCAGTAGGGTGGCAGAGTGCAGTTCGGATAAGCCCCCCCGAAGGGGGGGTTACACATATAGTAAAAAAAGTATACATACAGAATTAAAAAAGAAAGCTTGCACACTTGTGTAGGTAAATGCTTATATCTTTCCTGTAAGTTACAGAGTCTTCTTACCTCACTATACACTAACCTTGTTACCTTAACCTTTCTCTGCAGTCTGGCTACTTTCTTAGACACACAGAACCCCCAGCAAAAAGAGGTAGAAACAATATGGACTGAAGCACTTGTACCTGTCCTGTCCTCTCCTCTCCTCTCTCTCTCTCTTTCCCTGGTGCCTTAGCCAAGTGAGGCTGATGTCACTTCCCTGTACCCAGGTTCATCCGACTGACTGAAACTGCTGCAGGCCTGGAATTTTTGGTGACACCTGCCTTGTGATGTTATCTGTCCTTTGTGTCTCTTGGACCCAACTTCCTCCCTCAGATTATTTAGCATCTGAATGTATGTGTTCAGATGCCACTGAAACAGACTGCCTCCGATTCCTCTGTGTACTGGTGAACTTTTCCCTCTTCCAGGAAGCCAATACCATGAAAGTCCACACTTACTTAAGAAGACCTGCTGAGCTATTGAAAATCTCCCAAACAGGCCAGTTTTCTTACATTTGAACTCTGCTTCCTGGCCCCCTACTGCTTACAGAAGTTACTGGCATTTGACAAAATATTTCAGACTACCAGCAAAAGTTGTCTGATCATCAGAGAGGGTATCAAAGTAAAAGAAATGCAAGGAAAACAAGAAGAAAGGAGGGATTGGAGGTACTGTGGGTCACCCTGGAGACTGGAGTCGGAGCCTGTTTTCACACTGGGGTGATCTACAGAGCTCCAACACAGGGGGAAGAACTGGACTAGGCACTGGGGGAAGCCATCAGTACAATAACAGAAACAGAGGAGATGCTACTGATGTGTGACTTTTTATTTTCTAGTCTTTTTGTTGCCAGTATCCTTTACAGCTCGGCCCCCGACTGTTCTGACCAAGGAAAACCCAGTCTAACTTGTGGCATTTGGCCCTCGGTATTGAAAATCCTGATGGACGGTCAGGAGAATGTCACAAGCCTCATGCACCAAACACTTGGTACACCAGGGACTTGTGGCATTTTCGGGGTCTGAAAATCAATCCCTGTCTATCATGCCCCCTTCCACTAACCTGCCTCCTTCATCCCCCCTCTAGCCCCAGCCCCATCATCCACCTTCTCTGGGATTTAAACCAAACTCAACGCACAAACGAAAGCCATATAAACAGCAGCTCAGTGCAAAATGTGGCTTTTGTTAAATAGCAGCTCTGTGAACAATGTGGCTTCATTGGTGAGTTAAGCAATAAAGCAAAAATGACTTGCGAGACCCCAGCACTTCAAATCCCTGCAGGTTCTTCACCAGGGAGGGAGGCAAAATACAGTCTTATGCTGTCTTAAGTACACAGCTATTTAGAGCTACAGTATCAATTGGTCCTCTATTTAAGAGAGCATAAGAGCATGTGTCTCCCCTCCACCTGACAAAGAACCCACATGAGGTCGAAGTGCTGGGGTCTGTCAGTAATTTTTGTTTCGTTGCTTAATGCACCAAAAAAGTCACATTTTGCACAGTTGCTATTTATATGATTTTCTGCTTGTGCACCAGGTTTATAATTTGTCTCGTGGGTTTTTTTGTGTAGCATGTACTCTCAGTGCCAGGCAGTTCATCTGTCTTTCTTTCTCTGAGACTTACCCTGGTTCCACCTTCACTCCTGTGGCTTATTTCCCCTTGGTGAGGCTCTTTCATCAGGGTACTTAGGGACGTCCCAGTCCCCTCAAGGTAACTCAAGCCAGCATCAGTGGAGTGATGCCACAGTTGGTGGTGTGAAGCCTACAAGCTGAGGTAGGAGTCACCCTGCCCAGCTAGGGTCATGAATCAGACCAAACAATTACCGCACCTGGAACTGGAGGTGGTGCAGATAAGGGTGTACAACCCTATCCAAATGAGCACAACAGAAATTACCGTACTCTGAATATAACAGCCAAAATTGAGCCAAAATAGCTAGGGTCTTGTCTTCATTTCACCCAGCCCAATATGCGGGCATGCTAGGAAGGTCAAGGGTCATGTGCATGCTGAGGGCCTCCAGCCTTCGTCTCCCCTCCCCACCGCCCTCAGCTACACTGCCACCAGTGGTCACCCAGATGGACAGAGCAGCAAGGACGGTGACCCTCCCTCCCCAGAAGAGGAAAGCATCTGTGGGGATGCCCCATGCTCCTCCCCCCTGGCCGGCCCCAACAATCCAGTCTCATTCGCAAACATGGGTTGCCGGTGTTGTGAGCACTGTTTGTCATATGTGTTGTGTTATCTGTCCTGAGTTGCAGGACTTGACTCCTTGAGATGTCTGAAAAATGTTGAATTGAGAGGAATGCTGCTATGATTCCTAGCAGGCTTATGTGTTCCTGTGACCCCCGTCTTAAAATGTGACCTCCCCATCCATGGAGGGAAGCATCTGTTGTCAGCACCATCATGTATGATCATTGCTGGAAGGTTGTTCCCCTCCTCAGGTGGTCCACACAATTCCACCATTGCAGGGGTTGGACCTGTACCTCTTTCATTGGAACCATGCCTCAGACAGCTGGTTTTGGAACCCGCTCATGAGAGAGCAATCTTAGACATTGTACTCTCAAATGGGGACAGTGAGAGGATCTCAGATCTAGAAGTGGGTAGCCATCTGGGAACAAGTGACCATCAAACATTGTGGTTCATGATAAACTCAGCTACAGAGTCAAGCCATACAAAAGTGAGGGTACTGGACTTCAGGAGGGCTGACTTTGGCAAGATGGGAGAGTGCTTTAGAAAAGCACTAGCAAACAGGCTAGAAGGATGGGTGGAACAACAATGGGGAAACATCAAATCTACCATCATAGAGGCAACAAGCCTTTGTGTGAAGCAAATGAACAAATCAAAACAAAAGAAAAAGCCACTATGGTTCTCAAAAGAGGTGGTGGGGAAGGTCAGGAAGAAAAAGACAGCATTCAGGAACTATAATGAAACACAGAAGGAGCAGGACAGAGAGCTGTACCAGTTAAGGCAGAAGGAAGCAGGGAGGGAAGTCAGAATAGCAAAGGCCCAAACTGAGCAAAAGATAGCCATCGCGGTTAAGAAGGGGGATAAAACCTTTTATAGGAAGGGGGACTAAGCAGGAGCTACGCACGTCTGCAACTGAGAAGAAGCTGTAGATTGCAGGACCATTCTGCTTGTTTTAGTTTTATAAAAGGTATGCTATCTATGCCACTAAGCTATACGGTCTTACCAGAAAACCTTATTGCAGCTTAGTCTTGTCCTCCTTGCGCCGCTCTCTTTTGTTTTGCCATTTCAGGAGATCAGGTTCCTCACTGCTAGGGTGGCTGCACTGAGGGGAAATGGCTGAAACAGCACCATTCGGGCCAGTGAAGAGGGAGAGTCTTTCCGCGGAGGACCTGTGAGGGGAGAAAGCCTGCGGAGATACTGCCGAGTACTGCTGGAACTGTGACTGATCAAACTACGATTTAAGCAGATTGAAGGCAGATTCATTCTAAGGGCTGTGCTCTTATTTATGATTTTATTTTAAATGCAAAGTTTTTAGATTGTTTTTAGATATTTTGTGTGTTTATATAGCTTGCTTGTGGTTGTTTTTACATTACTACATTCTTAACTTTTAGGAGCGAGGTGCTTACTGCTGGGTATTATTATTATTCTATCAGCACAGCGCATTTTAAGAACATTATTGGGTTTTTGGTTTTTGCCTTTTTACAACTTTTTGATAACATTTGAAATTATACGTTTTTATTTTTCCCAGGGTTTAGTGAGATCACATGACTAAATCCTCCAATAAGCTACTGGTTCTCCTCCCTTTGCTTTAAAAGCGCATGCACAAAACTCCACTCTGATAGGTACGGTGGAGTGACATGGTGTCGACAGAGCTGCGCCAAGAGGAGCAAGTAATGAGTAAGTAACGAATACATAGTGGCCCAGATATTCAAACTGCGCCAGTCTGAGGCGCAAGCCCCTGCGCTGCTCAAAATAGTTGCGCAGGGGTGTGGCCGGGGTGATATTCAAAGGAGTTGCGCTGTTGAGCAACTCCTTTGAATATCGCCCCTGAGCCACTGCGCACTTGCGCGATATGCGCAGTGGAACTTGCGCCACCGCAAGTTGCCAGAGTTGAGCATTCAACTTGCGGTGGCGCAGTACCATTCAAGCCATGCGCGCAATTCCGATATTCAAAGGTGACATGCAAATGAGGCCATAATTTATGCAAAGGCGCAGAGGGCCATTTGCATCTCTTTATGGCCCCATTTGCATGCCATTTGCATGTGGTGCGCCCGATCCCGAGGACTTGCTCCTGGCCACCCTGCCAGGCAGCAGCCTGTCGAGGACAGCGCCACACTACCTTCCAATCGCGGGCATCACAGTTACATGCCCCCACACCTCCCACAGCCCGATCGCGGGCATCACGATTACATGCCCCCCACCTCCCACAGCCCGATCGGGCAGAACACATACATGTACGCCCCCAACATCACCCACAACCCGATCGTAGGCAGAACCTATATAAACCCCCAGTGCCGATCGTGGGCAGAACCTATAACCCCAGTGCCCGATCGTGAGCTGAAACCTATAACCCCCAGTGCCCGATCGCGGGCAGAATGTAACCTCCCCCAACCCGAATAACTCCCTGGTGGTCAGTGGATCGTAAAGCCCGATCGCGGGCAGAATGTCACCAACAGACCCCCAAACATCTCCCTGGTGTCTAGTGTCCCCCACCCACCCACGAAGCCCCTCCACCGCTCCCCACCCGGCCGCATTTGTGAATGATCATTCACAAATCTGACTGTCATGTATGGTATGGGCTGCACGCTACTGGCTGTAGCCTGCACCAATGGGCGCAGCCCTACCGACAGTCAGTCGGCGGCAGCGGGCGGCAGGCGGTGGATGCTGTCGCCAGCCGCCGCGGGGAGCAGGTGGGAGTGGCTTCGTGGGTGGGTGGGAGGACACTAGACACCAGGGAGATGTTTGGGGGTTGTGCAGACATTCTGCCCGCGATCGGGCTTTACCGTCCACTGGACCACCAGGGAGTTATTCGGTGGGGAGGGTTACATCTGCCCGTGATCGGGCACTGGGGTTTATACAGGTTCTGCCCGGATCGGGCTGTGGATGTGGGGGATATGCGGTACTGCCCGCGATCGGGCTGGTGGGGGAATAAGAGAGTTGGGGCCAGCTAGGGGTGGCAGCTGCTGTGTTGCACCCTCAATGCAGCAGCTCACCTGTGGGTGGCCTCGACTTAGCCTTTTTTTGGCTCAGCTTGTGCGGGCGCAGCTTGGTTATGATGCACATCTCTGCGCAACTCGACTGAATATCGGGTCCGCGCAGGTTGTGCATGGATCCTCCTCCCGTTGAGCATGCATTCATTTGCATTGCTCTCTTGCGCAACCTGGTGCCAGTGGCGTAACTGCCTCCTGCTGAATATCGCAGAATGGCGCATTTTGGACTTGCGCATGGCGCAACCCTGTTGCGCATGGCGCAACCCTTTTGAATATCTGGGCCCGTGTGTTTGCTCTGATTAGCCATAATTCTTTCATCAGACTGCGTTCTTTATGAGCTATCCATATATATGTTGCATGCAGTAACAAAGTGGGTTGAGAACTGCTAGATGTAAATAACGAATCCGTGGCCCGACCAGCTCTTATAGTGTTAGTAACCTGCTGTATTATATTAAATAAGAAGAACGCCAACAGTAAGTCCGATTCACTATATTTCCTCTTCTTGTAAATAAAAAGTGTATATGAGATGAAAATTAATTAGTGAGATAGCAATAGCAATAGCAATAGTTATAGGGGTTTTACAAGTGATTTTTTTTATTTATTTAAAAACAATTACTAAATTGATATTTTATTTTTGTTTGGCAGTGGCAGTTTGCTGGGATATCTATTTTACATTTCTAGCTGAGAAGTGTTTTATAAAATTGAGAACGAGAAGTGCAAGAACACGGTTGAAATCCCTACTTTTCAAAACGGTGATTTGTTGAAACTGGTTCTCTGATAAAATCAACTGAAGCTGCAATTCCCTGGACAAACCTGGAGCAGCAGCAAGGAACTGTGGTTATGAGTGAAGTGGAGATGAGAGACTAATAAATAACCAAATATATATTGGGACTTTATTGGACCTTTTTGGAATATTGGGGCTCTATTTGACCTCTTTGGAACTTATGGAAAACATGAACTCTAAGTAAACTTAGTGGAGATTTCTGAGCTGATTTTAATTAGATACCTACTAGGAAAGTACTAGAAAGTTATTTAAATCTCTGTTTTACTACTCTCTGAATTGAATCAGGCCCAGTGTTGACCCAGTGTTGGCTCTTGTTTTTTTTTTTTGTTTGTTTTTGTTTTTTTTCTTTAAGAAAGTTACTTAGTTACTAAGAATGGTAAATACAAGATTACAAAGGAAGAAAGTATGTTGCTTCCCCTTGCTAGATAGTTCCATTCTAGTCTGTGGGAAACTGGGGAGAAGCAAAACCTTAACAGGGAAAAGCAAACAAACAAAAATTACAGAACATATGAAACTTAAAAAACTAGAAAATGATAAAACATCTACTCCTAATATCCTCACTACTCATTCTACATGTAGTAGTAGTTCCAAACTCATAGAATCTCCATCATTTATTTATGGAAGTTTGGAAAATGTAACCCCACAGGAGAGTGTGAGGGACAGGGAAATTGAAAACAGTATTACTGGGGATAGGGAGGAAATGCTGAGTCTTAATCTTGAACAGGAATTTGTGCTGGACTTGGATCATGGAAAGTCAGGGCAAATTAGATTTTTGAACTCTGAAATGGAATCAGATATGGACACTATGGAAGTGCAAATTATAGGAGAATGTTTAAGAAAAAAAGAGCAAAAACATACAGCTTTTACATGAGGTCTTAATACTGGTGTCTGGTACTGAACTTAGAGAGGTTAATGATAAACTGCAGCTGACTATTAAAGGGATTAAAGATCTAGCCTCTAGCTATAACATTACCCAAACACCTAAGATGATAAAAAATAAAATCAAAGAAAATTCCACAGTAGGAGATCTGGACAAACCTTTTTTTTTTATTTAATTGATGAAGAATTAGCAATGAATCTGGGACATCAACATACAGCTAATTTAATCTGTATGGAACAGTTGATAGTTATAAAAAATGAACTGGGAAATCTTAGGCATGACGTTAATATAAATCATGCAAAGACTGACTCATTGAGAAACAAAATAGATTCTGCCACTCCAGATATATTAACAGACTCAGTTGTATATGAAAATAAAAATGGAAGGCCTGATTTCACACCTATTAATTTCCCTGATACACAGAAAAAGAAAGAGAAAAAGAAGGGAAAGGTAAGAAGAGTGAAGGAAAGTGAGAAGAGAATACAAGTACAGTCTCAAAAAACTAAAAAAAATGGTGATGAGGGAAGGAATAGAAAGGAAAGGAAAAGAGAGTATTTTTGTGGAACAGATAAACAAATCGAACAACATCTTGAAATGGGGATAAATTTAGCAGTACAAAATCTGATGAGGAGAAAATGACAATGTATGAAGAACAACTGAGAGGGAGAAATGTTCAAAACAAACAAGGTTTAGAATACCATCTAGAACAACTCGAAATAGAAATGAATGCTCTAAAAACACTTCTCCCTCAGAGTTTAGTGGCAAATGCAGATAAACGGAATGCTGATAGTATAATTGATAGTATAACCCCTGGAACTAATTAATTGCATAGAATGCAAGAGTTGGGGGAAATAAATTTATTGCAAAATAAAGTGATTGAAAAACTAGAGACCCCCCAGGTAAGATCATATCAGAATTATTTAAAAACGGTTTTGGCACTATGTAAAATTCATACACATGGAATAATTGTGGAAAAAGGAGAAGACAATATAAGGTATGAAAAAAACAGTATAGAGATTCTGAATAAACAACAAGAGAGTAATAAAAAGAATAGTAATGTGACTACAAATAATGACAAAAATGCAGATGAGGCTCTGACATCCTGGGAGGGAGGCTCTATAGTGATTCTCAGTGGAGTCCACAAAGAAGATAATGAGAATTGTTTGGTATTAATGGAATAAGGAAAGATCATATGTACTGAGATGTTAGGATTGGAGCTTCTAGAGGATGATATTATTGATGCAGTCAGAGCTGGTGATTTAATATCACAAGAATTGATTCTGCTTTTTTTAAGCATGAGAGAGTGGCACATTATGTCTGGAGGAATTTATATTACTTAGCTGGATTTAATTTAGCTATGGATTATCCTATAGCCATTAGTACATTGAAACACATGAAAAATCTAACTAAGTCTGGATTAACAAAAAGATTGGCTGAGGTCTATTCATTACATGATCTCATTATACAGGACAGAGATGGTGAAACAGAAGTTACTCTGTCAATTTTTGGCATTCCTTGCAGAACACTGGAAACCAAAGAACAACTGATGGAAATGATGGGATATCTAATGGACAATCTCCTGGGTATTGAGTTTTACAAGGATGACATAAAGGATGTAAGGAAATTACATAGTGACTCAAACAAAGGGAACCACATTGATCTGGTTCTTTATAATAAAAGACTGGCAGAGAAAATCTTGAAAGCCAGCATTAAATTGGATAGGCTTGATATTTTAATAACAAACTTAAACAAGGTAACTGAGGGAATCCCAGAACTGCCAATAGATTATATGGAATTGCAAAAAGTCATTTATAATATTGAAACTACTAATAGGTTTCAATCATTGCATAATGATGTGGGCGAATGACTTAATAGAGAAATCACAAAAGATGATCAGGAGAGTGAAGGACACCAAGATATCCTAAATAAGAGTGTAAATGCCTATCTGTGTAAAAACAAAGGAAATCTGGGTATTATGACTTGGAATATTGCTGGATTAATTTCAAAATTTATAGATGGAGTTTTGTAGCTTCATGGATAAAATGGATATAATAGGATTGCAAGAAACCTGGCATGGGGAGGAACAAGTGGATAATATAAGTAGAAATGGTTAAATTTTAATATACTCACCAGCACAGAAAATGAAAAAAGCAGGGCGAAGGATCCTAGCTGTTTATATTAGAATAGTGGACTTTATTAAAATTGAAAAATACATAGTTGACACTAATTATATAATCGCAATAATAAGACTATGAGGAGAAAGAGTAATACTGGTTAATCTGTATAACCCCCCAGTGAAATCTGTAACATATGATTGTCAACTAATTGAACACATTGCAAAAGATATAAAGAAAATGGATATAAATGAACATATAGATCTACTATGTATGGGGGATTTTAACACATGGTATGGAATTGGTAGTGAACAGAAGGAGTTATTAAGTGCACTGCATATACCCCAGAGACTATCTTTGGATAAAAAGCATATTGATAAAAACAAACAAATGAAAAAATTGATTGAGAATTTGCAACTCATTATTCTGAATGGGCGCATGCCCTCAGATTGTGATGGAAATATAACCAGCGTAACAGCAAGAGGGTCTACTATTATAGACTATATGCAAGGCCACTGTTCTTCTGTGATTCCATGAATATGGACATAATCACGGAATCCTGATTGGCCGGCGGAATTTCAAATCTCCCGCTGGTAAGTCACAGAAACTCACGCTGCTTGTGTGAGCGTTCTGGAACTGGGCTAAATAAAAGGCCCTGTGTAGGAAGCCACCCTCTCCTATTTATTCAGGACCCCCCAGAAGAAAGAACAAAGCTCTGACACCACAGGAAAGCCCATGAGAACACCATGAGGACACTGAGGATGCCGCTGTAATTTGTTAAAGAGACCCACTGCTCTTGTCCCTCTCAGCGTGATACTTTTTGTTCAGCCTTGAGTTGTGAGATGCAAACGGAGCACTCAGCTCTGTAATTAAAGTAATTAAAAAAACAAAAACAAATGAGCGATGGCCACTTCAGAACAACTACACAAGGAACTGGAATCCACCGCAACCCTGCCTTGTCTGCCACGGACTTCATGGACACTTCCAGTACACGAGCACTTCAGGTGCATGAAATAATGGAAAGATGTAAAAACAGAGGGCAATAAAATTAGCTTGCTATCTGCTGTGAGGTTGGTGGCAGTGCTCAAAGCAGGCACAGCTTAAATATCAGAGAGGTACTCGCTGAGCACAGACCTTCCCCTGTGCTGCGTCTTACTGTTTGTTATTTTAAGTTTTAACTATGGAAGAATCCACGTTTCTTTGTGTTTTGTGAGTACCACTTTTTTTCGCTGGTCCATGTTTTTTGTGAGGATGCCTTTTTGTTGTGGAAAATGAGAGTGGATCGCTGTCTTTTCTCCACATGCCCTGCTGTAATGCCCTCTGACACTACGGTTATTCAGGTACTGTGCTCAGCTTTATTACAAAAGTGTACAAGTTTGGTGGCAATGCAGTTGTATTCAGATATCTGCTGTGGGTGAAACTCATTTTATGAAGCTGCATTTCTGTGTTCTGTGTTTTCCCCACATGCCCTCCAATATATTTGTTTGTGCAAGTACTGTAACATCGAGAGGGGTTCTTAAATAGTGTGTGGTCATTGAGAGGGGTTCTTTTAGTGTGTGGTCATTGAGAGGGGTTCTTAGATAGTGGGTGGTCAAAGTGCTGCTGTATGTACACTCCTGCTGCTGGTCTATAAATTAAATGATTAACCTTGTGTTTAAACTTTTCACCCTATATTTTGTGTTTCCCCCCACACACACATTTAACAGCACCCTGTGCTTGGTATCCTCATTCATTTTCCTTCCCATATTTGATGTGTTCCTGTGCTTTTGCTCCTTCTCACTACTGTTTAATGGCTCTCCCTATATTTAAACACATCTCTATGCTCAGTCTCACTGCCATATGTAATACAATACCTCCCTTTGCTTTTCCTTCACACTCACATATGTAATGTCTCCCTGTGCTTATGTGCAGTGTCATATATGGCCAAGTTATGAATTTTTTATGTACAAAGAAAGGGTGTACAGCTCTGGTAAGGTACAGCACCTCTGAGAGTGAAGCTGTGTGTGTGCGTGTGTGTGTGTGTGTGTGTGTGTTGGATGCTTTAATTGCCTGCATTTGCTACAAGCCAAATCAGAAATCAAGTCTTTCTGACTTGGGGGTAGGGGGGAAGCGTCCGATGATCCCTAAGCAGCTTTATTTGACTTCTGTGTACACCAGAGCACATATGTGGGGGGGGGATCCTCCAACTTTCTGGATGCCACAGTAAGGGGGTGGCATTACACACTAACATGGGAACGTTTGGGAGGTCAGATTTGGCAGTGCTGCATCTGAGCAAATCCGAAGGGGGTGTGTTGGTTTCTGTGTGTCCCAGAGCAAGTTTAGTGAGGGGCGTTACTGTTACAGACTCTGTTACACATGTATGAAGCCCTTGCCTGCAGAATTGCTCTGAGGCACACAGAAATCTGCACAGCCCTTCAGACTTTGCGGGTGTTGCGGCAAGTCCGAGGAGCTCCAAGCAGCTTTGTTGCCTTTTGTGTACCCCAGAGCACGTGTGTGTGGGGTGGGTGGGAGTGGGGCAAGGACCCTGAGCTTACTGCGTGCCACAGCAATGGCAGGGCATTAGACAATAACATAGGCATGGTTGGGAGTGGACAGACTTAGCAGCATTCTGAATTTTGCATGATTTTCCACATTTTACTGTATGCTTCTTTGACTTGGATGCTGTTTTAATGTAAACACTAGATCTTTGAAGATATCTCTTGCAGGTTATCTCTCAAAAGGTACATGGTAGGCAGGTATGGCAAGGAAGGTTTGCAGTGGGGATGGGGGGGGCTATTCTTGGCTTCACCACCAGAAAAAAAACATGCGACTGCATACACTAAAATGTAAAAACATTACTGCATCTAGGGTGGTATCAGAAGTGTAGTAGGCAGGTGTGGAAGGCATGGTTACAGTGGGGATTTGGGGGAAGGGGCTTCCCAGCTTTCTCCAAGAGAAACAAAAAGAAAAGTTGAGTAAGAACTTACCATAACTATAAATCTTCAAAGAATATCTTGAAGCAGGTCACACCATAGGAACAACAATCTTCGGGCTCTGGAACCACATGGAAACCTTGCCCTAGCACCCCACCTCAACCATGCATTCTACCTGGGGCCATCCATGTGGATGTCATCTCATCGACATCTTCCCTATATAGCAAAAATGTTTCTGTGAGGTCCTGGTGTCTGATGGTTGTCTTTCCTGTGACCTACTGCAAGAGATTGTCTTGAAAATCTACTGTTGCAGTATGTATCTTCTTACAGAACTGTTTTTGTTTTTCTTGGGGAAAATCTGAAAAGACCCACCCCCAGATCCCCACTGTAACCCTGCCTTCCATAGCTGCCTACTATGTTTCGAGACCACCCAAGTGCATATTTGTCTGGTAGTATATTTGTTCTAAATCATGTTCAGTAGCCAATACTTGCATTGATTTGTGTTTTTTTGCATATGGTTATCTTTGTAAATCGAATTAAAATAAAACACATTAATTGCATTTTGGCTTGGAGATGTTTTTATTATACATGTCACAGAACACATTGTCTGCATTAAAACAAAGACTAGATTTTGGTGTCTATTTAGTATCAAACAGACATCAAAATGGGTTCCTCCTTGCTAGAAAAATGTTACTGTTACATGAGGCCATTTAATTTCACCTGCTGCCTTGATCTGAGAAAGGAATATTTTAATAAGTATGCCAGTTTGGCCAATGGAGTTCTGCAGTCAGTAGGCCAAACTTGGGTAGCTGTATAACATGCAATATGAGATTAAATGTTTTTGTTTTCTGTTGATGTATTTAAATCTGCATCAAAACATGATAAAACACTGACAGACAAATTTATTAATTAAAATGTGTGAATAATATTAAGTTTTGGATTACCGGAAAAATTCCGGAAATTGGATTCACAAACACCAGTAAAATCCCGGAATCCAGGATAGTCAAACAGAATTTGCTTTTTCCAAGCACCGAAAAAAAGTGGCCTTGACTATATGTTAATCACTCCATATAGTTATCACAAGTATTGTGATCTAAAAATAATAAATAGAACTGAAAGTGATCACTACCCATTAATACTATATAGGAAAAACTTGAAAGACATCAATAGAGAGCAACAGCTAGAAATACAAATCATTAATAATAAGATTAAATAGGGAAGAATGCTGGGACAAAAAGCAATGGCATTGAGTATGGAATTTATACAGACTTTAACCCCTAAAAAACAACCATGAAATAGACCCAATAAGTAGCTATGATGTAATAATCATACAATATGAACAGTTTGAACAAAACCTTGGAAAAGGTAATAATAATAATATATAGAGAAAACATGAAAATTGGTTCTACAAAAATTGTAGAGAAGGGAAAAGAAAATTGACACAAATGATAAGGGAAGTAAAGAAGAATCCAACAAAAGAGAATAGGAAAGCGTTGAACAGTTATAGAAAACAATATAAAGACAAGATAGAAGTACAAAAAAAGAGACATTAGATGGAACTGTGGGATAAGATGCAGAATGCAATCTACCAAAATGATGATAAAACTTATTGGACTCTTGTGGCAAAAGGGACCAACACATATAAAAGACAATCTGATTATTATATAGGGCCAGAAACATGGGTCGACTATTTTCAAAACATATTTACATCAGGGGAAGAGACTCAAAGTACAATTATAAATGAAATTGATGACTGCTTTGTCTGGTTTACAGAAGCTGAAGTAAAGGTAGCCCTGGAAAGTTTTAAGAATAACAAATCACCAGGACCAGATAAAATATGTATTGACTTTATAAAACTAAACGGTGACTGATGGGTGAAAACCCTCACCAGGTTATACAATTTGATGGTCATGTATGCATTTATACCAGATAGCTGGATAGGGAGTCATATAGCTCCTATACTTAAAAAAGTCTTGCATGTAGATCCAGCAAATTACACACCTATTGCCCTAATTGACACCATTGCTAAAATGTATGCTAAATTAATTTTAAACAGAATTACAATTGAGTTAGAAAATAATAAAAGTATATCTGATCTACAGGCTGGCTTTTGGAAAAAGACAGGAACTGTGAACCAGGTTTTTTTGCTCCATCATATTATAGATACATATTGTAACATAAAAGGGCAATCTATATTTGTCACATTTATAGATTTTACATCAGCTTTTGATACAATATTGAGAACATTACTATGGAAAAAGATGAGGGAAACGGGAATAGATAAGAATTTAATTATATTAGTACAAAGAATCTACAGAGAAACATTGGCAAAAATAAAATACACAGGAACAGGATTGCTAACTAATAAAGTGCAAACCAGTATAGGTGTCAGACAAGGGTGCATCTTAGCACCAACCCTTTTCAATATGTATATAAATAATATTATTGTAGCTCTAGACAATCCAGATTTTCACTCCCCCATAGTGGGAAAAATTAGAATTCCCGTATTAGCATATGCTGATGATTTAGTCATAATATTGACAAGTTGTTTAGGCCTCCAGAGAGCCCTTGATAAAATGGAAATGCTCTGTTTAGAGCATAATTTTAAGCCAAACATAAAAAAACCAAAGTAATGGTGTTTGGAACCAAGAAAAAATATGGAGTACTCAAGCTTATGAATAAAAACTTGGAATTTGTAAACAAATACAATTATCTTGGAGTAACACTATCAAAAAACCTCAAATGGAATAAGCATAGGGAATCTTGTATCAAAAAACTGCACAGTACACTGAACGCCCTGAAGAGATTCAATTACCTCTATGGTGGCAACACGGTGTTGCCAATGATTAAGGCAATAAATGCAAAAATGACCAATCGGGTTCTGTATGCTGCAGAAATCTGGGGGAATGAAAGTACAACCAAGTTGGAAGGTATATTGAACAAAACATACAAACAACTAATAAAGGTTCCCAACGGCACCCCTAGTGCACTTGTCAGAGCAGAGCTAGGGCAGATAAGACTCTCAGATATGATTTGCATAAGGCAAGTAAATTATTGGATTAAATTAACAAGAGAAGGGAAAAATTCTATACTGGGAGAATGTCTTAAAGAAAAAATGCAATACCTGGTACATAGTAAAAGTAAATGGCTGGGAAATGCCAGAACTATCCTACGGAATACAAATTTGGAATATATAATGAATTGGGTTGAAAAGGGAATAAGCCTAAATGAGGCCTATACAAAAACTGTAACAAGCACTTTAAAAGAACGCTCAAGATCAATGGACTTAGAAGCAATTAAAAACTCAAAAGCGGCCATTTGGCTTACTAATTATATGACAGAACATACTTTAAAACCTTATTTAGATATAGTTAAAATCCTGAATTTAGAAGTGTAATTACTCAATTTAGGTTTGAAGTTTTCCCGAGTAATGTGATTGAGGCAAGGTAGAACAAAGAGGAAAGTATCTCCTGTAATTGTCATTGTCAGTTACAAGAACTTGAAGATTTTAAACACGTAGTTTTAAGATGTCATTGGTATAAACACCTCCATAGTAAAAGGTTAGGAAAATATATTGGATCCTTATATATGCCTAACAAATTTATATTGGATCTTCTGTTCAATTCAGAAAACTCTGAAATACTAAATGAACTGGCAATATTCCTTACTGAAGTTAAAAATGTGAGGAACAAGCATATACAAGGATTTATTGTGCAATAAGAAAGAATAGTACGACTCCAAAACAGATCTTTCTTATGGAAATAGGTAAATGTGGAATAAACAGCACACACTTTAATTTTTTTAGTGACTGTATAAAATATGTGTTACTTATGTATGTAATTTATTGATTGTTTTATTTGATTTTGTTTTTGTAATGGCAAAAAGCCGAAAAATTAGCTTACTACTTTTATAGGTACATCAGGGAGCATAGAAAGACAAAGGGAGGGATAGTGAGGCTGAATAGAATGGACAGTGGGTGGGCAGAGAGGGACAATGAAAAAGCAGGGATACTGAATGAATATTTCTGCTCAGTATTCACAAAAGAGGAGGAGGGGGAGGTGCCTAATCCAAGTAACAGAAGCACTCTGGATAGAGGGGTCGATCCCAGTCCTTTCACAGAAGAAAGGGTTCTGAAAGAACTCCTAAAACTGAAGGTGGACAAAGCAATGGGGCCTGAAAGGAATTCAGCCCAGAATTCTAAAAGAATTAAGGGGAGAGCTACTGCCACCACTGATTATCCTTTTTAACAAACCATGGGAAGATGGTTTGGTACCTGAGGACTAGAGGAAGGTGAATGTGGTTCCCCTTCACAAAAGTGGGACCAAGACAGAGGCAGAAAACTACAGACCTGTTAGTTTGACCTCAGTGGTAGGGAAAATTATGGAACCACTTCTGAAAGAAAGAATTGTTGAGTACCTAGAGGCCAGTGGGGCACAGGACCCAAGGCAGCATGGACTCACAGTGGGAAGGTCATGTCAGATGAATCTAATTGATTTCTTTGACTGGGTGACCAAAATAGTAGACCAGGGAGGGGTTGTGGACATGGCCTACCTAGACTTTAGCAAGGCATTTGACACAGTCCCACACAAAAGATCAATAGTCAAATTAACCAGCCTGGGAGTGGGTCCCAGGGTGGTAGCCTGGGTAAAACATTGGCTGGACAATAGGACACAGAAGGTAATTGTAAATGGAATCCACTCTGAAGAAAGAGGGGTTACTAGTGGCATACCACAGGGTTCAGTACTGGGTCCAGTCCTTTTCAATGTCTTTATAAGTGACATTGCAGATGGACTGGAAGGAAAAGTATGCCTCTTTGCAGATGACACAAAGATCTGCAACAGGGTTGATATACAAGGAGGCATGGAAAGGATGAGAAGGGACTTGGCAAGGTTGGATGAATGGTCAGAAGTATGGCAGCTTGGATTCAATGCAAAGAAGTGCAAATAATGCACCTGGGAAACAAAACCCAGGGAAGATTACTCATTGGGGGAGGTAGTAACAACAACAAAATGGAAAGGGATCTGGGGTAATCATATCAGATGATCTTAAGGTTAGCAAGCAATGTGAGAAGGCAGTAGGAGGGCTGGGGGTACTGAGATGTATAGGGAGAGGCATCACCAGCATAAAATAGGCAGTTGTTATCCCTCTACAGACAGTTGGTGAAACCCCATCTGGAGTACTGCGTCCAGTTCTGGAGACCCCATCTCCACAAGGACATAGACAGGATAGAGGCAGTCCAGAAGAGGGCAACTGAAATGGTGCAGGGTCTGCAAGAGAAACCACACAAGGAGAGATTAAAGGAGCTTAATATGTATACCCTTGAGGAAACGAGGCAGAGGGGGGACATGATAGAAACTTTTAAGTACCTCAGTGGAATCAACAAAGTTTAAGAGGGTAGCATCTTTCAGAAAAACAGATGCGCAAGAACAAGGGGACACAATTTGAAGATACGGGGGGGCGGTTCAGGAGCAATGTGAGGAAGTATTTTTTCACGGAGAGGGTGGTGGATGCATGGAACAGCCTTCCTGAGGAGGTTGTGGGGTCTAAAACTGTGAGAGAATTCAAGAATACATGGGACAGACATAGGGGAATTTTTTTGGGGGTAGGAAGAAATAGACTGTTGGTTAGCTAGGATCTGCAGCTTATCCTGTAGGTAGGGAAATGAGCAGACTAGGTGAGCCAAGCGGTCCTTATCTGCCATCAAAGTCTATGTTTCATAGTGGTAAGAGGCTGTCTCAGCTGAGACTAGTACTTTTTAAGGTACCACTCTATGTCCCTTAGGTGCTGTTTTGCCCATAGGACTATTATGTGTGGTTCATAGCTCAGTGCTTATGTAACACAATGTTTATTAGGTAGTAGTATAGAATGTTTGTGCTTAGGTACTTGGATGCTTGAATTGAGTTGTTTGATAATATTTGGTGGTTTTGGCCTTTCTCTGTATCCCACCTGTAGGAAGGAAGCTTGGTTTAGAATTATGAAAACCCCCTGGTGGGATAAGAGTGCCGCAGAAGGAGGAAGTGTCTGGGAGGATGGAGGGTGAGTGCGACTCACTCTAAGCAAAGCGGGGAGTCAGCTGCTTCCTTTAAATAGGCTGTGGGGGAGGAGCTCTTCCCCCACATAATACTGGGCTACTCCCTGCAATTATGTGTGGTTCATAGCTCAGTGCTTATGTAGCATACAGTATATATTGTAGAAAGTTGTTGGATACAGAGGCCAGCATTAAGAGGACAATGCTTATTAGGTAGTAATGTAGAATGTTTGTGCTTAGGTACTTGGATGCTTGAATTGAGTTGTTTGATAATATTTGATGGTTTTGGCCTTTCTCTGTATCCCACCTGTAGGAAGGAAGCTTGGTTTAGAATTATGAAAGCCCCAAAAAGAATATATATATCAACGATTGTTCTTTAACTGAATGCTGAAGAAGTCATGCATGACAACACCTAATAATGATAGGAATAGACAATCACCTCCTCCAACTCTGGAGAGTGTGACCAGTAGCACTCAGGAAAGGAAAACCCCCCTTTGGGGGAACCTCTGAGGAACCATGGCTACTGACCTGCCTGTCCTTATGGGCATACTAAAGGAGAGAGATCCTAATTAAACTAAATTAATCAGCTAAATCTGAATTCTGATTTGTAGAATTTAATCCAGATAAATGGAGCTTAAGAAAGAACTGAATTGTAAATGTCCAGTGAAGTAATTTCCTCCTAATAAAGTCTGAGTCCGAGAATCCATGTACAATTCAGAATGATGGAGAGTGGATATATGAAGAACCTTCTTCCAGACTTCAGTTGAAAGAGGGCATAATCCAGGAAATGTATGATGGTGGAGATGAAGTTGCTGACTGACGAATTCAATACAGGAGACCAGATGCAGATAGATGCATCCAAACTTGACGTAAACGAGGCAGGATGAATAGAAGTAGTATGACTTCCTGATTTCTAATAGAGGGCCTGTATCATATGTGTAGTGAGAGAAGGCTTGTAGCCAGGCTACTGACTGATGAATCCAGTTCTGATAAGTGAAGTATAGTCTTAGGAATTGATATGAAGGCAACGGCTGTAGAGCTGAGTTGGAATAATGGCAAGCTGTAGAGGATAATCGGAGACACTGGTGCGAGGTATAAAGCATCCGAGTAGTAGAATATGGTGAGCCCAAAAAGGAAGCAAAGCAGTTGGACTGCTAATCCAAAGTGTGAGGTAGTAGGAGCAGGGATGGTACCCACGAAGGCAGATGAGAAGGAACAGGACGTGGCAATCAGCCCCTGAAGAAAGCGCAGCTGAACCGATAGCTGGTGAGGTAGGAGAGAGGCGGCTGATTCCAGGATGTACAGCGGAGCCAGACCCAGGAATGTCTGCTGACAGAATTCAAGCGTGGTAGATAGTCCTTCGACGGGATGCGCAGCAATCCATCATCTGGAGAGGTATGTAGAGAGGCAAGCAACTCCAGGTAACATGAAAGCAACTATACGTACGAAAGTCAGCCAGTAGAACAAGCGTGGCATAGGACCTCCAGGAGACGCATCTTGAATCATCCTCGAGCACAGTAGTAGTGCAGCTGTAAGGCAGACTTAGATAATGTAATAATGCTGAGGACCGATGTATCCAGATCAAGGAAGGCAGGGATCACAGGAAAGAGACTGAGGCAGAGATATGGCAACTAGACGAGAGAATAACATCCAAAACTGAAGGTATGCAAAGGTTGAGGAAGGAAAAGCAGATGAGACCCGAAGAGTCCCAGATGTAGAAAACTGAAGAGGCAGAATCCAAAGAAGTAGCGTTGTCACAGGACCAAATTCGGTAGAGCACAAGCATGATAATGAAAGTCTGCAGAAGACACCAACCAAGTCCTGGAAAGGAAGCAACAGCAAGTCCACGGCTGAGGCAGCAGGGCAAAACATCCATGAACATATGATGAAGAACAAACGACAGATGAAATCCATGAAAGGAGCTTCTGGTTGGCTGACATGGCAGCAAGTAGGCGCATAATAGAAAGTGAGGATCACCAGGCCTTGAGCAGGGCGCGGCAGAAGAGCAGAAGCAAGAAACCTCCCAGCCCGAAGGGCGAAGGCAGGTCGTAAATCTGTGAATCTCCAGGCTCAAGCTGGGTGAGCAGGCAAGAGTAGAAGTAGATAAACCTCCCAGCCTGATGGGTGAAGGCAGGACGTAGAAGCAGGTGAGTACGGTGTAGTAGTATATAGAAATGAAGGACTTCCAAGGCTTATAGAGGCACAGGTCTGATAGAGGCAGCAAGAATCCAGGAACTGAAGTTATGCAATGCATGAGGGTATTGGTTCAATCAGGGAGACAATAAGAAAAGTTCAGCAGGGAATACTGGCCAAGGCAGCAGTATTAACTCTGGGAAATTAGAATTAACATGGGAAGGAGCGTCCAGTGCAACAAAGGTAGGCCATAATCAATGAGCATCTTGATAAGAAGTATCCAGGGATATGGAGGCAAGTCCAAATGAGAGGCTGAGTCAGTCAAGCAGCGTAGTATGGCCGAGGAGCCATAGGGCACAGGAGTAGCCATGAAGGGGATGAATCATACCCCCCAATCCTCTTGCAGGAAGGCACAGCAGTCTGCAATTCATAGGAAGGGCCAGAAGGTGGAGTAATGGCATAGTGCAACCATAGAAGTGGACCCATAGAAGGAGAGACAAGAATGGGCTATCAACGGTGCTCAGCAAGGAAACAGGCCATGCATCCAAGGAGTCGGACAAAGGACTAATCAGGAAGCTCGCACAGCACAGGTAAATTTGAGGTCAAAGCAGAGCTCCAAGCTGTTCAGAACAAAGGAGCGTAGAGGGATGGATAGGCTAGCGGCGCTGTGAAATTCTAGTCTCTGGTAGGAGCAACCCGCATCTGCTGGAAGGTAGTCACTGGGAAGCAGGCAAGCATTGTCCCAGCAGGAGCTTGACAGGAATTGGATAAGGTTCAGCTTCAGAGTGCATACAGGAAGTGGCATACAAATGAGAAGACATAGCCTGAAGAGCAGTCCCAGGGAGAATATAGATATGGCTTGCCTCAGCTAGAATGCTAGAAATAATCCTGCTGCCATGCAGAAGCCAGAGGAATGTGGAGTGGCAATGATAGGTGAATTAGATAGCCGTCCATCTATGGCAAACTGCACGTTGAGAGCTATGAAAATTAATGGGAACGACAGAGAGAGGACGGGCAGCTAGGCTAGCACTGCTCAAACAAAATGCTGTAAACGGCTGCAGAGATAAGCTTACAGGTCTGGAACAGCAACTGTAAGGAAGAAAGGCATCCAGATACGAGCTAAACAGGGCTCCAGAGTTGTCATATCTGTCGGCTAGTCCAGGTCTGATAGAGGTACGAGGTCCTGAGAAGCCGGGTGGTAGCGTACATGTCAGCATAATTGCAGAGGCGAAGTTGAAGGAGTAGGAACGAACATGGAAGAGCACCCCGTAGGAGCACGCAGGCTGCACAGGTGGAAGAGAAGGCATAGGGAGCCGAGCAGCATAGAACAGCAGGCAGGTGCAGCAATAGCAAACAATGCGCTTCTCGGCTGAGCATAAAATCCAAACAGGCGGCCAGCGAGCAAGAAGCAGCCAAATGGATGCATAGGTTGTAATGCACAGGAGCAGGTAGTCGGCACAGCGGCGATATAAAGAACCCCCATGCTAATCGAAGGCAAGAACAAAGCGGTGACAAACTACGCATGGGGCCGGGCTACCCGAAAGGGGAGGCAACAACACCAGGGCTGAAAACATGAGAAAAGGAAGCAGGCAGAACAAACAGCAGCAGTCAGAATGGAGCCAGACCCCAAAAGAACAAACAAAAGGAAACAAACCAAACGGGGGGGTGGAGATGAGGAAACGCAGGAGAAGGGGAAAGGGAGAACAGGCAGCAGGCATAACAGAGCTAGATCCCAAAACAAACAAATAAGGGAAGCAAATGAATGGGGGAGGACGAGAAACAAATGACAGGACAGGCGGATAAGGAAAGGCAGCCACGGACCAGCGTCGACACAACAGGGAGCACGACTCGCTCTAAGCAGAGCAGAGAGTCAGCTGCTTCCTTTAAATAGGCTGTGGGGGAGGAGCTCTTCCCCCACATAATACCGGGCTACTCCCTGCAATTGAGGAGGTTGCTGACATGTAACCTAGCAATCTGAGATAATTGTGTGCAGACCTCTTTGTTTCTATTTGGAAGTTAGATAGAAACATAGAAAGGCGACATAAAGGGACCTTACAAGTCATCTAGTCTGCCCATTTCAAAGTCACAACCCCCTTCCCTAATTACTGCTGAGTGCTATAATTCATTTGTATTTATCCCATGCGTGTTTAAAACTTCTGACCATCCTGACCCCTACCACCACCCTCTCCGTGAAGAACTTCCTCGCGTTGCTCCGTATCTTCCCTCCCTCAATCTTCATATCATGCCCTCTGGTTTTTGTGTAACCCCTACCACTGAACAGGTCTTATACCTGAGTTTTATTGGTGCCTTTTAGATATTTGAAGGTCTCTATCATGTCCCCTCTATCTTTCCTCTGTTCTAGAGAATACATGTTGAGTTCTCTCAATCTATCTTCCTACGGTGTCTCGTGCAGCCCTTGTATCATTTTTGTTGCCCTGCGCTGAACCCTCTCCAATCTATTTATGTCCTTCCTGAGATGCGGCCCCCAGAACCGTACACAGTATTGCAGATGTGGCCTCACTAGAGATCTGTAGAGCAGGAGCACCACCTCCCTTTTCCTGTTTCTGATTCCCCTACCTATGCAACCTAGCATTTCATTTGCTCTAAGCACAGCCTTTTCACACTGTTTGCTTGTTTTTAGGACATCTATAATAATCACCCCATGTCCTTCTCCTGCTTTGTGACCTCCAGTCTCATTCCTCCCATGAAGTACTCCTCACTCAGGTTCCCCTTTCCCAAGTGCATGACCTCGCACTTCTTCGCACTGAAATTCAGCTGCCTGGTCTCAGATCACTGTTTCAGTCTCTTTAGGTCAGATTTCATCCTTTGCACACACACCCCCAGGAGTGTCTACTCTGTTACTGATCTTTGTGTCATCTGCAAACATACACACTTTTCCCTCTAACCCTTCGACTATGTCACTAATGAAGATGGTAAATAAGATAGGGCCTAATACTGACCCCTGAGGCACCCCACTGGTCACCTCCCTTTCCCCAGATAGTGTTCCATTTACTATTACCCTCTGGGTTCTTCCACTCAGCCAGTTTTGAACCCAGTTTACTATTTTCAGACTAACTCCTAAGATGTCTAGCTTATTTAGCAACCTACTGTGTGGAACGGAGTCAAATGCTTTACTGAAATCAAGATAGACTATGTTCACTGCTCCGCCCTGGTCCACTATCTTGGACACTGAGTTAAAGAAGTCTATCAAATTTGTTTGGTACGATCTCCCTGTCGTGAACCCATGTTGTCTAGGATCTACTGTTGCACTCACCTCTAGATAGGACATGATTCTTTCTTTGAGGAGTATTTTCATAATCTTGCCCACAACTGATGTAAGGCTTACTGACCTATAATTACCTGTGACTTCCCTGCTGCCACTCTTATGGAGAGGGACCACAGTGGCTATTCACCAATCCTCAGGGACAACTCCCTGTTCCAAAGATAGGTTGAAGAGTTCTGCCAGAGGTTCTGCCAGTTCTTTCCTCAGCTCCTTGAATATCCTGTGGTGTATTTCATCAGGCCCCAATACTTTGTTTACCATGAGTTTCCCTAGTTCTTCTAGGACTCTGTCCCTTGTGAAGGGTCCTGAGCCCACCTCCCTATCAGACATGCTGCTCCTGCTTAGCTTGGGTCTGCTACCATCTCTTTCCTTGGTAAACACTGAGCAAAAGTATCCATTTAGCATCTCTGCTTTTTCCCTGTCATCCTCTGCTATTCTTACTATACCCCATCCGTTCTTTCTTATTTCATTTATATATCTAAAGAAGGCTTTGTCCCCCTTTTTAACCCCTTTAGCTATTATTTCCTCTGTTGGTGCCTTTGCGAGTCTTACTGTTCTCTCTGCTTCCCTCAACTTTTCCTTGTATGCATCCCTGTTTTGATCAGTTTTAGTGCCTTTGTACCTTTTTTCTTGGATTTTGGCAGCCACTTCCCTGGAAAACCAAAGTGGGTTTCTCCTTTTTGTTTTACTTACACTTTTTATGCATTGATTTGAAGCATCGGTTATAGCTATCTTGATCCTTTTCCAGTGTTCCTCTACCCCCTTCCCTCAGTTACTGCACCTAGAAGGTTTTGCTTAAGATTTTCCTTCATTTTGTTAAAGTGTGCCTTTCTAAAATCTAGGACTTTAGTTTTGGAGTGGTTTGTTTCCCTACTTGTATTCACCTGGAACCACACTGTGCAGTGGTCACTAGTTCAGAGATGACTACCAACTGTTACTTCTGAGATGTTTTCACTATTTGTGAGCAGCAGGTCAAGGACCACTTCCCCTCTCTGTTCCTTGACTAGCTGCCTTAATCCTGATCCCGCTAGAGAATCAAGAAAGCATTTGCTCTTCGATGAGCTTGCCGAGTTGGAACTTCAATTTATGTCTGGCAAGATGATGTTTCCTATTAGTATTACTTCTCCCTTGTCTGCCATCTTGTGTATGGATTCTATGAGCTCTTTGTCGCCTTCTAGTCCCTGCACTGGAGGGCTGTAGATTATGCCAACCCTAGTTACCACGACGTTCCCCATCTCAAGTGTGACCCAGAGTGCCTCAGACTCTTTCTGACTATTTTGGATCATTGTGGCATTGATTCCCTCCCTCCCTCACATACAGTGCCACTCCACCCCCTTTTTTACCCTCCCTGTCCTTCTGGAAGACATTGAAACCTGGGATAGTTGTTTCCCAGCTGTGGTGTTCGTTATACCAGGTCTCAGTGATTGCAACCCAGTCCAGGTCTGCCTCCACAATAATTGCTGCTAGATCTGCTGCCTTGTTGGTAAGGCTCCGAGCATTAGTGAACATAGCCTTCCATACCTTTGTTCCTTGTTTTTTATTGCTTGGCTCTCTGTTTGATCCTGTGTTTTCTGTCCCTTTTTCCCTGACCCGTGTTGCATTTTTCCTTGTTTTAGTTGTTTTGTCCTTAAGGATCTTATTTGTTGCTTTTGGGGAGTGGTAACAGGACCCTGCGGTGCTGTCTCCACCTCCCCATAATCTAGTTTAAATGCCCAATGAAGACATCCAGCTTTTGCCATAGCACGCTTATGCCTTCATTTATTAGATGCAGTCCATCGTGCCTAAATAGTCTCCTGTCCAAAAGTCTTGCCAGTTTCCGATATGGATGGAAGAGGGTTGCCTGGATATTGTGGCAGTCACAGAAACATGGTACACAGAGAACCATGACTGGGATGTCAACATACCAGGATACACAATCTACAGGAGGGACAGGGAGGGTAAAAGAGGAGGAGGAGTAGCTCTTTATGTAAAGGAAGGAATCAAAGCAACAGAACTAAAGAGTAAACAGGGAGCAGATGAGACACTCTGGGTCATCCTGGAGACAGGAAATGGCACCACAATCCGCATGGGGGTTGTATACAGACCCCCATCTCAGGGGGAGGGAATGGACAAGGAAATGATAGAAGGCTTCCTTAGAATGGCAGAAAAAGGGGAGATATTGTTGATGGGGGACCTGAATATGCCAGATGTTAACTGGAGCACCTTTGCTGCAGGCACATCCAAGAGCAAGGTCATTCTTGATGCCCTACAGGGGGCATGCCTCAGACAGCTAGTATTGGAACCCACTCAGGAGGGAGCAATCTTAGACCTGGTACTCTCAAATGGGGACAGAGAAAGAATCTCAGATTTAGAAGTGGGTAGCCATCTGGGAACAAGCGACCACCAAACAGTGTGGTTCACGATAAACACAGCCATACAATCAAGCCATACAAAAGCAAGAGTATTGAACTTTAGGAGGGCGGACTTTGGGAAAATGAGAAAGTGCCTCAGAAAAGCACTAGCAAACAGGCAAGAAGGAGGGCTGGAGGAGCAATGGAGAGTAATCAAAACAGCCATCACAGAGGCAACAAGCCTTTGTGTAAAGCAAATCAACAAAACACAACGAAGGAAAAAAACGCTATGGTTCTCAAAAGAGGTGGCAGGGAAGGTTAAGGAGAAAAGGATGGTATTCAGGAAATATAAGGAAACACAGAAGGAGAAGGACAGAGAACTTTATCAGTTAAAGCAGAAAGAGGCTGGGAAGGCAGTCAGAATAGCAAAGGCCCAAACCGAGAAAAGGATAGCCAACTCTGTTAAGAAGGGGGATAAGACCTTTTACAGGTACATTATGGAGCGAAGAAAGACCAAAGAAGGGATACTGAGGCTTAATAAAGGGGAAGGAATGTGGGTAGAGGGTGACAATGAAAAAGCAGGGATACTGAACGAATATTTCTGCTCAGTATTCACAAAGGAAGAGGAGGGGGAGGTACCTAAACCAAACAAGAGAAACACTCTGAAGACGAGGGTTGATACCAGTCCATTTACAGAAGAAAGGGTTCTGAAAGAACTAATAAATTGAAGGTGGACAAAGCAATGGGCCTGATGGGATTCACCCAAGAATTCTAAAAGAACTAAGGTAGAAACTAATGACACCGCTTGACTACTCTCTTTAACAAATCATGGGAGGATGGGTGGTACCTGAGGACTGGAGGAGGCAGATATGATTCCTCTTCACAAAAGTGGGAGCAGGACAGAGGCAGGAAACTACAGACCAGTTAGTTTGACCTCAGTGGTAGGTAAAATGATGGAATCACTTGAAGGAAAGAACTGTTGAATACCTAGAGGACAGTGGGGCACAGGACCCAAGGCAGCATGGATTCACGATGGAAAGGTCGTGTCAGATGAATCTAATAGATTTCTTTGACTGGGTACCAAAGTAGCAGATCAGGGAGGGGCTGTGGACATGTTACACCTAGATTTAGCAAGGCATTTGATACAGTCCCACACAAAAGATTAATGCACAATTAGCCAGCCTTGGAGTGGGTCCCAAGGTGGTAGCCTAGATAAAAATTGGCTAGACAGCGGGACGCAAGGGTAGTAGTAAATGGAGTCCACGGTGAAGAAAGGAGGGTTACTAGTGGGGACCACATGAGGTTCAGTACTGGAACGGTCCTTTTAATGTCTTTATATATGACATTGCAGAGAACTGGAAGGAAAAGTAGTGCTCTTTGCAGATGACACAAAGATCTGCAACAGGGTTGATACACCAGATGGAGTGGAAAGGATGAGAAGGGACTTGGCAAGGTTGGAGGAATGGTCAAATGTATGGCAGCTCAGATTCAATGCAAAGAAGTGCAAGGTAATGCACCTGGGAAACAAAAACCCAGGGCAAGAGTACACAATGGGGGGTGAGATACTGACAACAGTAAAAATGGAAAGGGACCTGGGGGTAATTATATCAGATGACCTAAAGGTGGGCAAGCAATGTGAGAAGGCAGTAAGGAAGGCTGGGGGGATACTGGGATGCATAGGAGAGGCATCAATAGTAGAAAACAGGAAGTTGTTATCCTCTGTACAGACAGTTGGTGAGACCCCATCTGAGTATTGTGTGCAGTTCTGGAGACCCCATCTCAGCAAAGACATAGACAGAGTGGAGGCTGTCCAGAGGAGGGCACCAAAATGGTGCAGGGTCTGCACCAGAAGACATCTGAAGAAAGACTAAAGGAGCTTAATATGTATACCCTTGAGGAAAGGAGGGAGAGGGGACATGATAGAAACTTTTAAGTACCTCAAGGAATCAACAAAGTCCAAGAGGGTGGCATCTTTCAGAAAAAGAGATGTGCAAGAACAAGGGGGCACAATTTGAAGATAGAAGGGGGACCGCTCAGAGGTAATGTGAGGAAGTATTTTTTCACAGAGAGGGTTGTGGATGCATGGAACAGCCTCCCTGAGGAGGTTGTGGAGTCAAGAACAGTGGGGGAATTCAAAAATGCATGGGACCGACATAAGGCAGTCCTAGTGGGGGGTAGGAGGAAGTAAGCTGTTGGTTAATTAGGATCTGCAGCTTATCTGTTAGGTAGGAAAATGGGCAGACTAGGTGGGCCAAGCGGTCCTTATCTGCCGTCAAATTGTATGTTTCTATGTTTCTATAGAGACACCCCTTCTCAAGGCACCATCCTTTAAGCCATGTATTTAGTTCCTTGATTTCTCTGTCTCTGATTTTATGCCTGCAAAAGCTACTAATGTCTGGACTCTCTCCCAGGGCACAAATGTTTTGGCCTGTACTATGTCCAGTTCTGCCCCTATGAATTTTATTTATTTGATTTACTAGGAAAGTGAACTGGATCAAAGACCCATTTTCAGTCATGCCTGGGGAGAAGGGGGTAACAATATGTATACAATATAAGGATACTGTTTACATAGACATTACATTGAAATAAAATCTACAATATATACATAAGTACAATAAGTGGATGAGTAGATAAACATATATTAAAAACTGATCAATTATTGTCAAAACAACCACACACTGACAATGCATTTAAGTAAGTTTTTACACTTCTTATATAAAATGGCTAGAAGAAATCTAGAAATTTCATTGGTTGAGAGACATCACCTGGCTGTGCATTAAATCTCCATAAATGCACAGTCAGGTGCCAAATCTCATTTTTCCTCCCCCCCAAAAACCTACTTAGAGCAATTTTATAAGCGTAATAAGCCCCTCCAGGGTGTACATCATAGCATTTTAATGCACTTCCCGGGGGTGTGGACACCCAACCTCTGGCCTCATGCCTTACCACACCACTGGAACTTGCATTAAAAATAGAATAATATATAGTAGAGGGTGTGTTACAAGGTAGTAATACCATCGAGAGGTTCTGGGGACATGGGAACCTCGAGAGTGAAGTTTGAGAGGTTCCACATCTCCCCAGAACCTCAAGATGGTTTTACTCCCTTGAAACACACACTTTGTTATCTATTATTTTTTGTAATATAGGGATCCGATTTAAAAAAAATTCCTTGGCTGGACGACAGGCACCCGGAAAGTTCACTGTAAGCTCCCTCAACAATAGGTACCCGACAATTGCACTGAACACTTACTCGCACCACGAACACTGCACTGAACGCTTGTCTTACTTGGTAGTTCACTGCAGTGCTGAGTGAAAGCAGGATCAACTAGATTGTGTTTTACATGTAAAAAGAAACAAACAAAAAAATTGCCGATCCTAGGAGGCAGGTAAATTACTCTCACTAAGCAAGAGAGACAGCCACCATGTTGGGTTTTTTTATATATACATTTTTTTGATTTTCTCCCTTTTTTACCTCCGACCCATGACCATAGCAGACATGCACATGCGTGGAGGTGCACACACACACACTGGGCACCAGCTTGGTCCCTTCTGCCCCACCCCTGGCATTATTGCTGCCACTCACCCTTGCCTGTGCTACCCACCGGACCTCCACCCAGTGGTAATGGAACTACAGGAGCAGCAGACAACCACCCCCCCAGGAGGGGGAGAGCTGCCTACCACAGCTCAATCCCGCTCCTACCCTTCCCCCATGCCAGCTCCCCAGCAACCCAAGGTCATTCTCGAACCTGGGTCACCAGCATAGCATGAGGTAACACATCCAGCGCCGCAGCGTTCAGTGCCACCGGACCGAGCCACCATGTTTTGAAAGGTGTTATGAACTCCCACAGATGAAAAGCTGCCAGTCACAAGGCATGCTTTGAAATACCTCACGTTATCTGTCTAGGAAGAGAACTTGGCACTATGGCAACCAGGTTAGTGTAGCAGGCAGACTTGTGCTGTTGTATTTGAGTGATAATACTATCGTTCAGAGCTCTGAACGATAGTATTACGGACCCTGAATGATAGTATTATCGAAGCAAAACACAAAAAAACAGTGGCTCAGAGAAACTAACATTTTATATAGATATATAAATTTTTTGATTTTCTCCCTTTTTTACCTCCGACCCATGACCACGGCAGACACGCACGTGTGCATGCATGGAGGTGCACATGCATGCCGGGCAACGGCTTGGTCCCTTCCGCCCCACCCCTGGCATTATTGCCTCTGCTCCCCCTTGCCTATGCTTCCCACTGGACCTCCAACCAGTGGTAGTGGAACTACAGGAGCAGCAGACAACCACCCACCAGGAGGGGCGAGCTGCCTACTGCAGCTCAATCCCGCTGTCTGACCCTCCCCCCATGCTTGCTCCCCGGTCACCTAAGGTCATTCCCAAACCCGGGTCACCAGCATAATGTGAGGTAAGGCGTCCAGTGCCTCAGCCCTCAGTGCCAGCAGGCCGAGCTGCCATGTTTTGAAAGGTGTTTTGCCCTCCCACAGATGAAAAGCAGCCAGTCACAAGGCATGCTTTGAAATACCTCGCATCGCCTCTCTAGGAAGGGGACTTGGCACATGGCAACCAGGTTAGTGTAAAACATACAGAAACATAGAATTTGATGGCAGATAAGGACTGCTTGGTCCACCTAGTCTTCCCATTTCCCTACCTAATGGAAAAGCTGCAAAGCCTGATAACCAACAGTCTACTTCCTCCTACCCACCAATAGAATTGCCTTGTGTCTATCCCATGCATTCTTGAATCCCCCCACACACACACACACACACTGTTCTTGACTCCACAACCTCCTCGGGAAGGCTGTTCCATGCATCCACAATCCTCTCCATGAAAAAATACTTCCTCACATTACCTCTGAGCCGTCCTCCCCTCTATCTTCAAATCGTGCCCCCTTGTTCTTGCACATCTCTTTTTCTGAAAGATGCTACCCTCTTGGACTTTCTTGATTCCCTTGAGGTACTTGAAAGTTTCTATCATGTTCCCACTCTCCCTTCTTTCCTCGAGGGTATTCATATTAAGCTCCTTTAGTCTCTCTTCGTATGTCTTCTGGTGCAGATCCTGCATGATTTTGGCTGCCCTCCTCTGGACAGCCTCCACCCTGTCTATGTCTTTGCGGAGATGGGGTCTCCAGAACTGCACACAGTACTCCAGATGGGGTCTCACCAACTGTCTGTACAGAGGGATGACAACTTCCTGTTTTCTACTGGTGATGCCTCTCCCTATGCATCCCAGCATCCTGCCAGCCCTTCTTACTGCCTTCTCACATTGCTTGCCCACCTTTAGGTCATCTTATAGAACTACCCCCAGGTCCCTTTGTATTTTTTTTGTTGTCAGTATCTCACCCCCCCATTGTGTACTCTTCCCCTGGGTTTTTGTTTTCCAGGTGCATTACTTTGCACTTCTTTGCGTTGAATCTAAGCTGCCATACATTTGAACATTCCTCCAACTTTGCCAAGTCCCTTCTCATCCTTTCCACTCCACCTTGTGTATCAACCCTGTTGCAGATCTTTGTGACATCTGCAAAGAGACATACTTTTTCCTTCCAGTCCCTCTGCAATGTCACTTATAAAAACATTAAAAAGGACTGGACCCAGTACTGAACCATGCGGTACTCCACTAGTAACCCCCTTTTCTTCACTGTGGACTCCGTTTACTATCACCCTCTGCGTCCTGTTGTCTAGCCAATGTTTTACCCAGGCTACCACCCTGGGACCCATTCCCAGGCTGGCTAATTTGTTTATTAATATTTTGTGTGGGGACTGTGTCAAATGCCTTGCTAAAGTCTACGTAGGCCATGTCAACAGCCCCTCCCTGGTCTACTACTTTGGTCACCCAGTCAAAGAAATTGATTAGATTCATCTGACATAACCTTCCCACTGTGAATCCATGCTACCTTGGGTCCTGTTCCCCACTGGCCTCTAGGTACTCAACAATTCTTTCCTTCAGAAGTGACTCCATCATTTTCCCTACCACTGAGGTCAAACTGACAGGTCTGTAGTTTCCTGCCTCTGTCTTGCTCCCACGTTTGTGAAGGGGAATCACATCTGCCCTCCCCCAGTCCTCCCTCAGGTACCACCCCATCCTCCCATGATTTGTTAGAAAGGGTAGTCAATAGTGTTACGAGTTCTCCCCTTAGTTCTTTTAGAATTCAAATCCCATCAGGCACCATTGCTTTGTCCACCTTCAGTTTTAGGAGTTCTTTCAGAACCCTTTCTTCTCTGAAATGACTGATATCAACCCCCCTATCCAGAGTGCTTCTATTGACTGGATTAGGTATCTTGCCCTCCTCTTCCTTTGTGAATACTGAGCAGAAGTATTTGTTCAGTATCCCTGCTTTTTCACTGTCCCTCTCTGCCCACTCACCTTCCTCTTTATTCAGCCTCACTATCCCTCCCTTTGTCTTTCTTCACTCCCTAATGTGCATATAAAAGGTTTTATCCCCCTTCTTAACCGAGTTGGCTATCTTTTCCTCGGTTTGGGCCTATGCTTTTCTGACTGCCTTCCCCACTTCCTTCTGCTTTAACTGGTACAGTTCCCTGACCTGCTCCTTCTGTGTTTTCTTATACTTCCTGGTTGCTATCTTTTTCCTCCCTAACCTTCCCTGCCACCTCTTTTGAGGGAGGCAGACTTGTGCTTGTGCTGTTGTATATGAGTAATAATACTATAGTTCAGAGCTCTGAACGATAATATTATGGACCCTGAACAATAGTATTATCATAGCAAAACACAAAGAAACAGTGGCTCAGAGAAACTAAAATTCACAAGCTCAGAGTGCACTTACCGTGGTGCGGTAAATCCAGGCCTCAGTATTGCCATAGCAGTCAAGGGGATCAGCACTCCAAAAGCCCTGTAGTAATCCAAGAATCTTTAAATAAATGAGTGGAGACATTTTTAAAGTAAATAACTTGAATTCCTTTGTTTAAATAATCCACAAGCAGCAGTCAAACAGGTACCAAAACTCATGGCAGACAGGTAGCAAGACTTACAGTGTGGTTCAACTTAGAGCGGTAATTTAATCCAATGTTTGCAATGGATCTGCCATTCCATTAATTTTACAGATCCAGTTCTAACTAGTTGTCTTCTGTTTGACAAATATTGTCTAAATCAATCAAATGTGTATTTCCCCACTCCTGTGTTTTCAAGCTTATGGATCAGTATGGGGTGGTCCACCAGATTGAAGGACTCAGTCAGGTCAACAAAAATTCCCTCAGTAAACAATCCACGGTCCATGCTGTCATATATGTTGCTAGTTAACCTAATCAAGGCAGTCAACATGCTCTACACTCCCCTGAAACCATAGTGATCTTGTGTGAAGAGTTGATTCTCTTCCAAGTGTTATGATAATTGATTAAATACTACTTTCTCTAGGAGCTTTGCCAAAGCTGGCACAACAGAGATTGGGCTATAACTGGAGACTATTTGTTTGTCACCTGTCTTGTATACAGGCATTGCAATTGCTGTTTTCCAACAATCCAGTATACAATTTGTACATAGGGATAAGTTGAAAAGATATGTCACTGGTTTAGCCAATTGTTTTGCAGCTATTTTTAACAATCTAGGAAACTGATCATTCACACCTGGGCCTTTATTTCCCCCAAGTTTTGACAAAAGTGTACAGTCTACCCTTTCCTTTACCTTGAAAAAGTTAAATGTTGTTAAGCAAGGTTTACGATTTGTCAATCTTTACTTTAGTAGCAGGTTAATTAAATTCTTTAAAAGAATCCCCAAAACTCGTAGAGTTAGCTAAGTCTATCAGCTGTTTTTCTTTGTAATACATTAGTGTCTGTACTGGCTCCATGGTAGACTTTTCTAGGTTTTGGAGGAAACTCAAGTTGAGCATTAATTCCATGACTTTCTGCATTGATGCCTCTGTTTCCATTTTTGTCTTTCCACACACTAACCAGCCATCTAAGTATGGATGGGCTGTGACACCAACTTTCCTTAGCGCTACTGCCACTACCGCCATGCACTTTGTGAACACTCTTGGAGCAGATATGAAGACAAGTAGGTTCAAGCAAGTGGGTATGGAGTTGCAGACACCCAGAACAAGTTAATCACAGGTAAGTGGGTTACAAAAGGGGAAAACAATAGACTCCCTATCTAGGGTAGGGTATCAAATAAATTTCAGACAAGCAAAGGGAGAGGTAGGAATTCAATGGGCATAGAAAAAAGGCTGTAAGGTACAGGGCAGTTTCAAAAGGCATTAAGGTAAAGAAAGGAAACAGCATGGGAGTGGTGCAGTGCAACAGGTGTGGAGCAGCAGTCTTTCGGGACACCTTCTGGAGACTGGAGCCACAGTCTTTCGGGACACCTTCTGGAGACAACTTCTGGTGCCACCCTATTTGTACTCACCTCTCTTGGTTGATGGCAGAGGTTGCTGAACTTCAGGCTGAACTGGCAAAGGTTCAGACACCCTTGTGGCCCACACAGGGGTCACCAAGTCTCACCCCCCCGAGGATGCCTAGGTAGAGGCAGAATGGTGGAGTATGGAGGACTCCAGGAGGGTGGGGGAGGTGGGAAGGGTATACACTCCTCAGCCTGTGCCCCTGCACAATTTCTTCTACATACTAGTGGGATGGGGTAGCTGAGAGGAGGCACTTGTAGCAGTGGGAATAGTGGAAGTGAGGGTCCTCAGAAAAGGAGTCCCAAAGGAGGGAGGATAAGGCCCTCAGCTGAGGAGGAAGAAGCTGCTGGAGGGAGAGTCTATTGTTAGTGGAGATGAACCGCCTTCCAAATGCTTCAGCTTGGTGGGGTAGAGAGCAGATCCATAGGATAGCTAGGGCAAAAGGAGATGGGAGACAGCTAGATGTCTTTGTTCACTGGGGCACAAATGACCTGCCAAGGGACAGGGATAGGGGTAGGGGTAGTGGAAAGCAATTTCAGAGAGCTGGGGAAGGCTCAGAAGCAGATGGCATGCACAGTGGTGTTTGTTGACGTGTTACCTGTAAACAGCTGGGGACAGACAGGACAGTCAGCATCAAGTCTTTTAACCTGGTTGAAGGCATGGTGTGTGGGAACTGGGGGTGAACCCGGAAGGATACGGGCCTCTACAGGAGAGATGGCCTGCATCTTTTCAGGAGGTGGACCACAGTCCTTAATCAGAGGTTTAAATGCTACTTGGATGAGTATTTAAACTAGCCAGGAGGAGGTTGTAAAACCAAGGGATGCAACTACTGCTCCCCAGGTGATGAAGAAGCAGGGAGGAAGAGCCAGAGGGGAGTAATCTCCCCCAGGTTAAGGGCACACGAAGGCAGGAGTAGGAACAAGGTAGAGGACAAGGGGGTTATAGATATTGGGAAAGCAAGAAGAAAGGAGTAAAGGAGATGGGTGACAGAGAAGGTAACAAGGGAAGAGAGGGGTCGGGGGAGTTTCAGGGAACAGCACAAGCAGATGGGGAAGCAGAAAAGTAGGTAAGGAGGGAGAGAGTAAGGTACTGTATGGAGAGCCATGTGGGCCAATGCAAGGAGTTTGGGAACTAAAATTCTGGACCTGGAGGCCATCATGGCTGATGCTAGCTTGGATTTGGTGGTCATAATAGAGTCATGATGCACTGACAGCCATGACTAGGACATAGCCATACCAGGCTACTCTCTATTCAGGAGAGAGTCAGGGAAGGGAGGAGATGTTGTACTATATGTAAGGAAGAACAAAAGGCAACAGAAGTCAGGGGCACCTGGAGGATGAGGAGCTGCTGGAGGTGCTGTGTGTCATCCTGGGGACAGGTACTTTGGCCACTAACCATGTAGGGTGGTATACAGACTTCCAGCACAGGTTGATTAGTTGGATAAGGCACTTGGGGAAGCCATTATCAGGATGGCAAGTAAGAGGGAGGTGTTACTAGTTGGGACTTCAGTCTTCCAGATGTGGATTGGGGTCTTCCAACTGCAGCTTTGGCAAGGAGCAGGACCATCCTTGACTCTCTGCAAGGGGCTTTTCTCAGACAGCTAGTCAAGGAACCCCACTAGGGACAGGGCAGTTCTGGACCTGCTGCTTTCAAACCAGGACGGCATTGCAGATGTCATAGTGGGCAGTCCCCTAGGTACCAGTGATCACCATTCAGTGTGGTTTCACATTAAAATGGAAGAGAGGCAAACAACATAAGGACAAGGTTCCTGGACTTTAGAATAGCATATTTTAAAGAAATGGGACACTGCCTCAGAAACTGCCTTATTTGGAGAGGACTGCAGGGTAGGGGCAGAAGCACAGTGGGGAAAAATGAGGGAGTGGTTAATTAAGGCAACTAACCACTGCATGAAGGAAGAGAGTAAAAGAAGAAGGAAAAAGAGACATGTTACGGTTCTCTAGGGAAGTGGAGACATGCTACGGTTCTCTAGAGAAGTGACCAAGGTGGGAGGAAAAAAGGGTGGCAGACAGGAAGTATAAGGAAACACAGAGGGAGGAAGACAGAGAGACATACCAAGTAAAACAGAAACAGGAAAGGTAGTGAAAGGTGCAAAGGTGCAGACAGAGGAAAGGACAGCAAAAGAGGTAGCTAAAGCGAATAATACTTTCTTCGGGTACGTAAGTGAGAAGAGGAAAGTAAGGGAAGGAATACTAAGAATAGAAAGGGTGGGAGGAAGACACTGCACAGAAGAGGATCAAGAAAAAGCAGACATCCTGAACAGGTACTTCTGCTCAGTCTTCACTGTAGGTGGAGTAATGGAATGGACCACCAGAGAGCAGGAGGAATAAGGGGGGGTGAGATCGACACAAGTCATAAGAGAAATTACCCAATAACTGCACTATTGAGAAGATTTAATTCACATAGCAATGTTTAAAATAAAATGAATGAGTTTGTGAAGAGGATTTTGATATCATCCTCTTCAACAGATAAAAAATGGCAGTAATCCACATTGTAGAAAGCATTAAACCAGAGTGAAACTAGAAAGAGACGTAGCCGTTGCCTAGAGAGGTAGCGTACAGCTTGTTACAGCATAAAACAAAGAACAAAACAGGAGTACTGTGGTGAAGGGGTATTAAACACTATATAGTGCTGTAACAAAGATATCACTTGCAAGGTATTGGAATGCCAGTTAAAAAAAGTTTGGCAAATAAGTGAATAAATATTATACTCCTTGCAGTAAGAAGTAATTGTCATATGAAGCAAGATAGACAAGCACAACAGTAAGGTATAGATTGGTTACAATTAATTACCAATATTTACTAGGTTGTCTGTAGACACGAGAAGGCCGAGGCCCATCAAGGATGTCTTCCACGTATAGTGGGTGTATTAGTATTAGGCTCTGCCCAGTTCAAGTGCTTGTCTAATCTCTCTTTAAAAATGCTGAAATTATTTGCTTCAACAATATACTGTGGTAGGGCATTCCACTTCTTAACAGCTCTGATTGTGAAAAAAGTGATCCCTTTTATGAGTGTCGGCTCTGGGAACAACCAGCTGTTGCTTGTGGCTTCTCAGAGCTGTAGTACGGTTTGTAAAGTTTAGACCACATTATGCTCTTAACGTCTGATTATGAAGAATTTTGTATAGTTGCAGGAGAGCACCCCTGTTTCTTCTTTCCTCCAGTGTTACTAATCCAGTTTGCAATAGCCTATCCTTGTAAGGATCATTTCTAAGTGTTGGGATTAGCTTTGTGACCAGATGCTGTACTCGTTCTACAGGGTTAATATCTTTTCAGAGGTATGGACTCCAGAAGGGAGAGCAAAAACAGAAGTGAGGCCTAATATATGTTGTATATAGTGGGATGATAAATTGTTTACTCCTATTTACAAATGCGCATTTGATGCAGTTAAGAATCATGTTGGAGGTCTGAGCTATTTATTTGAAGTAATTACTGCTGGAAAGGGAGTTGTTGATAATTATACCCAAATCCCTTTCTTTAATGACCTTTTTTATAGGTGTTTGGTGAAGAGTATAGGTAGTGTGAGGATTATTGATGCCTATATGAAGAACAACACATTTATCCAGATTCAATGACATTTTGTTAGTGATAGCCCATTACTCTATTTGTTTAAGGGACAGTTGTTTATCAGTGGTGTCCACTTCCCCTCCCAATTTGGTAGCATCATCAAATTTTGCTATACAATTTTTGATGTTTTTGTTTATGTCACTTACGAAGAGATTAAACAGGGTTGGTCTGAGGACTGAGCCCTGTGGGACCCCACTACTGACTACTACAATGGCTGAGAGTGCATTTCCAAATCTGACCTGCTGCTTCCTGCTATCAAGCCGGTTATTTATCCATTTGATCAATGGCATTGATAGGCCAATTATGAGTAGCTTATTGATTAATTCACCATGCGGGACCTTGTCGAAAGCCTTGCAAAAGTCAAGAAGGATCACATCCACAGGTTTAGAATTGTCAAAGCTAACTCCTACATTATTATAAAAGGTGATCAGGTTTGTGGTACATGAGTGCTCACTCCTAAACCCATGTTGGTGAGGGTTAGTTATCCCCAGAGACTCGAGCTCAACTGTAATTTTATTTTTAATTAGTTGTTCCATGGTTTTGCAAATGGTATATGTTAGGCTAATTGGTCTGAAATTGGCAACATTATTCTTCACTCCATTTATATGAATGGGAACAACTATTGAATTTTTCCAGTCATTGGGAAACTCACCAGTAGCTACTGATTTGTTGTATAATTTAATTAAAGGGTGAGCTAGGGCAATGGATGCCTTTACTATTAATCTAAGACTTAGGTTGTCAGGGCCTAGAGATGAGTTTACCCTAAGTTTTTTTATGACTGCTAGTGTTTCCTCTTTGGCGAATATAATGGTAAATATAATTTGAAGTATCTTTTAAAAAGAAAATTACTTATTAATTGTATTTATTTTTTAGAAACTGACAATAATTCCCCTGGAAGAAGCCTACTATTACTAGGCGAAACGCTGGAGTATATGAAATAAATTATCAGAAGTTTGAAGATAACAGCATTTGAGTGGTTTCTTTTCAAAGGCCTCAGCACCCACAAACCACTAAAACTTTAAGTCAGACTGGACCTTCAGTGGGAGTGATACATTACCTCAAGATACAGCCATTCCTCTGATCTCGGCAATTTTGAATGAGAACTGGCAGGGATCTTAAGAAACTCGAGGAGTGGTCAAGAGCATGGCAGTTGGGGGTTCAATGCCAAAAAGTGCAGCACTGAGGGCATAGGAACACAGGAGCTAAATTATAGGATGGGGGGAGGGTACTGACAATCACTAACCGCAAAAACAGCCTTGGGGTTATCACATCTGATAACCTCAAAATGGCAGGGCAATGTGACAAAGCAGTGGATAGGGCCAGTAGGATGCTGGATGTATAAGGAGAAAGGTACCTCCTGCAGATGGAAGGAGGAATGTGTTGCCACTGTATTGTGCACTTCTGAGACCCTACCTGAAGTACTGTGCAGTGTTCTGGAGACTGCAGCTTAGAAAATACAGAGACAGGATGGAGGCAGTCCAGAAGAAGTCAACTAAAATGGTGCAGGGGTTGCATCAAAAGCTCTGCAAAGAGAGACTGAGGGATCGCCACATGTACACCCTGGAAGAAAGAAGAGTGAGAAGGGACATGGTAGTGACCTACAAGTTCCTCATGGGGGTGAACAGGGTGCAGAAGGGGAGTCTCTTTCAAATGAGGAAGAACACCAGGACCAGAAGCCATACAGTAAAGCTGGAAGGAGGGAGTTTAAGAGGGATGTGAGGCACAGTGGCAAGGCAACCGCTTGCAACGTTTCAGTTAGGCCCGTCAACCCCAAGGTACACCCAACACCTGTTGGTGTGTGGAGAGTGGGGGGTGGGGGTGGGTAGGGTTGTGACCCTAACATTGAATTTCCAAACTTTTGTTGCTGTAATGACAACCCTAACTGATGCATTAGCAAAGTTTTTTGCAATGAATTTCTCTTCTTTTTGAGAAAGTGTAATATTACTCATATGTGGTTGTGGGAGCGCAGGGCCCCCATCATGCATACATTTTGTAATTGTCTCTGATTTTCATGTGACTGGGTCCTGTGCTCCCATCTATACATAAGTGTACTGATATTTTAATGATATTACATCTCCGTGTGGGAGCGCAGGGCCCTATGCTCATAAGTATAGAAACATAGCACACGCCTAGAGCCATTCCAGGTAACCCTTATTCATAGGTTCATAGGTAACTACAAGTTCGTGGGAATGGCCCAATATGAACTCACCACCATTAGCTTAATGACAGATAAGATATTTTTTGTTGCTGATGTAGTTATCAAGATTAACCTTAAACTGTTCTAAATTCTCACTTAATGCCACTTCAGGTGGCAGGGAGTTCCATATTGGTGATACTCTTTGGATTATAAACCCATTTATTTTTACTGTGTTATTTATGTTCATTTTTAATTTCAGTTTATGAGACCTAGTGTTATTATGTGTTATGTACCACTCTAAGCAGACTGTTTCAAACAGGGCAGTATCCCTTGTAGTCCTGTATACTAAACAAAGATCCCATCTCAGTGATATATATTCAAGTAAGAATAGCTCTAAGGTTTTGAGTCTGTTTTCATAATTGAGATTATTTAGGTTGGTGATATTTCTAGTTAGTCTCCTTTGAACTTTCTCAACTGTGGCTCTGCCACCTACTGAGGTGGGTGCACAGAATGGGGCACAGAACTCCAAATGGGATCTGACCAGACTAGAATATAAAAGTACTAGCACCTCAGGTTCCCGGCTTTTGATGTTTTTCAGGATACAGGTATTCATACTATGACATTTCCTAACCATTTTATTAATATGTTCACTAAATTTTAAATTATTTGTAATGTGGATCCCTAGATCTCTTTCTGAGGTGGCCACTTGTAGTTGGGTATTATTCAGACAGTATTCCGCCATCTTGTTATTTTTGCCACCGTGCATAACCTTGCATTTTGATGTGTTGAATATCATTTTGTTTTCTGATGCATAGGTGACTAAGGTATTCAAATTGGTTTGAAGCGACATGATAGATTGTTTGTCATTCACTATGCAACCTAGCTTGCTATTGTCAGCATATTTATTCATCCACACCCCGTTTGTGGTTTGCATAGTAGCAATCAAGATGTCAAATAATATAGGTCCCAAAACAGAGCCCTGAGGCACCCCACTAGTGACTCTGACCCAATCAGACTTATGCCCATGGATATTAACTTCTTGTTTCCTATCCATTAACCATGATTCAGTCCACTTAATAATATTCGGATGTAGATTAATCGTTATTAACTGTTCGATCGGTATTTTGTGGGATACTGAATCAAAAGCCTTTTCATAATCAAGAAAGATGACATCGACTCGTAATCCATCATCTAGTGCCTTACTAGTTGGCTCAAAAAATTAATCAGGTTATTTTGACAAGATCTCCCCGTGAATAAAACCATACTGGATAATGTCAATGTGACTATTTTCATAAATATGTGTACTGATTTTTTGCAACAGTAGTCTCTTCATAATTTTACCCATGCAGGAGGTCAGACTAATTGGTCTATAATTGGACACCTTTTGTTTTGACCCTCCTTTATGGATAGGAATAACTGTGGCCATTTTTCAATCCGGTATTGCTACACCTTCCCTTAAGGATGTATTATATAATAGGGTTAATAAGCCCAACAGCTCATTAGCTGTTTCTTTTATAAATTTAAGTGGAATGTTATCTGGCCCCACTGATGAATTTATTTTGGTTACATTAATTGTGGTTATAGTATCCTCTTTAGTAAAGAACAGAGGTGTATCTTGATTATATTGGCCTTCTACAGTAGGTAAACTTTTTCTTTGGGTTTGTATACACTCAGGAAGTAAGAATTAAATTCTTCAGCCATTTTTGTTCATCTGAAATAAGGTCATTGTTATTTACTATTGGTTCAACTTTAGGCCCATTGCCTTTTAAAGATATTATATAATTGAAAAATATTTTTTGTTGTCTTTTGTTACTGTGGCCAGGTTATAGTCAAGTTTTTTTAAGCCATTATAATGGCTTTTTTGGTCTTGTTGGCTTTAGTTTTAAACCTTTTCTAGTTGTGGTCTGTTTTTTGTTTCTTATATTTGTTGGAAGCCCTTTTTTGTTCTTGATTCATCTCTGGATATCTGTGGTATACCATAAGGGAAGTCTCCTGTTATTATTATATTTTATGCGATCAGGCACCTAACCCTCTATACAGTATTCAATTTTGTTTCTAATTTTTTTCCACGTTTTCAGAGTTTAAATCTTCCAGTTCATTTTCCCAGTTCCAATTTGAGATATTCCTTAATCCTAACATAATTAGCGTTGAAGAAGTTTTTTGGTTTTGTAATTCCTCTAGGAGTATTATTATAATATCTAAGAGTCCAAGAAACCATACAGTGATCACTGTCACTAAGTGGTTCAATCACTTTGGGAGGTTCCCCAGTGTATTTGATGTTTGTAAGGATTAAATCTAGGATATTATTGTGCCTAGTTGGGTCAGAGACTAGTCGTTCTAGATCATGTTGTAGTATAACATCCAGGAACCTATTATCTAAGGCACTTTTACCTCCCAAAGATTTCCAACATATATTCAGTAGGTTAAAGTCACCTATTAATATAAGGTCATTGAATTGTTTCATATTTTGAATAGTTTCCATAAAGATGTTATTGCTTAAGGTGTCTATGTTGGGAGAGCAGTAACAAAGACCCATGGTTAGAGCTCTGTAATCCATTTTAATTTTTACCCAGATAATCTCAGAGTCAGAGGCTAGGTAATCACCATCCTTGATTTCATAACTATTTAGGTAGTCCTTTATATAGAAAGCAACCACTCCACCTTTAGTTGTTGTTTGATTTTTTAATACAGAAGTATAACCTGGAATGTTATGGCCCCAAAAGGAATCAGTAAACTAGGTCCCAATGACACCACAAACATCAATGCTATCTTTATTCAACATGTACTGAAGTTCACCATTTTACTGTTTAAACTTCTAGCACTGATAAGCAATAGCTTAAGCTCTGAGCAGGCAACATTAGACATGGCTTCATTAGACATCATTTCACTCACAGAATTGATGGGGGCTTCGTCACCTATAGTAGAAGGTCTAAAAGGGGTGAGTATCTGTTGATTGTCAGGTCTCCCCTTCCCCCATAGAAATACAGAAACATAGAATTTGATGGCAGATAAGGACCGAATGGCCCACCTAGTCTGCCCATTTCCCTACCTAACGGATAAACTGCAGATCCTAGTTAACCAACAACCTACTTCCTCCTACCCCCCACCAGAATTGCCTTATGTTTTAGTTTAAATGTTGGTCTATGTAGGCATTAATATGGTGCCCCAACAATGAGGAGCCCTTCCTGCTCAGGTGGAGACCGTCCCAGCAGATAAGATTCCTATTGTCATAGAACTCTTCCCAGTGGGTAATACACCCCAAATTTTGTTTAAGACACCACAACCATAACCAATTATTTACCTGTTTGATTTTGGCTTCAATATATAAATCTGATTTGGATACAGGAAGTATTTCTGAAAGAGCTATATTGCTTCCAATGTCAGTGAATCTGTTGGTTAAACCCACATATTCCTTTTATTCTCTGAATATTTTGGTGCATTATGTTATTAACCCCAACATGAATAATAACTATGGGATTGTCACCACTATTCTTTAAAATTTACCTTGACATTTTAGTTATGTCCTGAATTCTAGCTCCTCTAAAACAGGACACTGTTCTGCTTGTTTTGTCTTGGTCACATATAGGTCAGTCAAGGTGTTTAATTACTGAGTCGCCTAAGACATAAATCTGTTTTGGGTTATGCATGCTGGGGACGTCTATATCCATGAGGTTTACGATATTATGTTCAGTATTTTGGAGTAGATCCTGGTGCATAATCGTTTCACATACATTCAAATTCATGCTAGGTAGAGAAGTAGGTTCCGAGAATGTAGGGGGGGGGGCAGCTACCTGCTCTTCAAGAAGATTAAATAGAGGATCAAAGTTATTGTACAGTGGTATATGGAAATGGTCAGCTTTCCTGCCTTTTTTAATAGTTTTAGTACTCTGAACCAAGTACCAGTCATTTTCCAGATCATTAAGATCCTCTTCTTCCCATGCCTGTTTTTTTTTATGAGTACTCGGGAGGGTACTGCTACAATCATTTGTTCCAGGTATCAGAGAAACATTATTATGATGTCTTTGTGAACTAGCATCTTGAGTAATTGATTCTTTATTTCTTTATTATTAATAGCTGCAGTTTGAAATATTCTTTTTGAGGTCTCAATTTGACTTTGTTCCAGAGAATGCAGTCTTGCACTGAACAGACTGATTTCTAGAGACATATCCTCATTTTTAGCACATTTTATACATTTGAACACATTATTTATAGGGTCATGGGAATTAAAGCAGTACATTAAACAACTGCTACATTTGATACCAACCCTGCCATCAACTGACATTTTATGCTCAGTCATTTTAGCTACGTATGAATGTATTAAAGGTATACACTGCAATAATACACAGGGGTGTTCGGCTTACCACCAGAACTGTCAGGGGTATGAAGCTCTGCTACAGCATACTCCACCAATAACTTCCAAACATGAAAAACACATGCAGATGCACGTGTCTCCACGTGCATCAACGCACACTCACCCTGCTCGCTGCAGGCTGAGTTTTTATTTGAGCCAGTGACCCAGAAGTAGTTCTCAAGGTCACGCAGTGAGGCTATTCTTGATTTAGTGCCAAAACCTTAGAAACTATTAAAAAGAGCTCTCATGTGTGGCTCAAGTAATAAAATGTGCCCAAAGTATTGCTTTGTAGAAACATTTTACTGTTAGTGAGTAGTAGTTTCACCTCTAATGGTAGAAAACTACTACCCCTCTTCCTGTTCCTGTCTGGTACAGGGCTCCAAGGTGCTCAAGCCAACATTAGTACACTACAAGTTTCATTCAGGATTTAAGAGAATACAGCATAAAAATACTTGCCACAGTTGCAGAAACACCTCTTGCAACTAGGGAAATGTGTATCTAACTCACACTCACTGCAGGCCAAGTTTGTATGTGAGCCAGTGATCCAGAAGTAGCTCTCGGGGACAAGCAGTGAGGCTACTCTTCATTTAGTGCCAAAACCTTTGAAACTATTAAAATAGAGCATCTCATGTATGGCTCAAGTAAAAAATGTGCCCACAGTATTGTTATGCAGAAAAATATTACTGTCAGTGAGTAGTTGTTTCACCTCTAATGGTAGAAAACTATTACCCCTCTTCCTGTTCCTGTCTGGTACCGGGCTCCAAGGTGCTCAAGCAAACAATAGTACACTATAAGTTTCATTCAGGATTTAAGAGAATACAGCTTAAAATGCTTCCCACAGTTGCAGAAACACCTCTTGCAACTAGGGAAATGTGTGCTGCAAAAGTTGCAATATCTCAGGAACCGTAGGAACTTTGGGAAAAAAGTCCTTTGCAGTTGTATTCATGGCCTGGCCACCTCCACATATGCTTAAAGGTGTACAAGAAATCTGTGTCTCAAACCTTTTTCGAGATATAGCTGCTGAAAGGCACCACGACTGCCACAATGTTATCCTATGGGAAAATTCGCAACTTCGGAGTACTGTGCTATGGAACCAGTGTCCATTCCTTCACCAAACCAGCAAAGGACACATCTGTGGGGCGAGGGCTTGCCACCCTGCTGATTTCAGCCCAAAAGTCCTAACTCTTTTCTTGCTATGAAGTAGCAAAGAAACTGTTTTTTGAGGCTGTTTACCTGCTTTCACTTTCAGATCATACATTTTTCCCATAGACTATAATGGGAAACTTTAAAATTTAATAACTTTTGAACGAATTAATATTTTTTCACCAAACCTTCAAAAGGCACATCTGTGAGGCAAAGGCTTTCTACCCTGAAAACTTCAGGCCACATCCTAAAGCCATTTCTGAGATCCAGGTAGACACAGAAATGTCAAAAAAACACGCATTTTTCTGTTTTTCAACACTCTATATCTCAGAAATCACACAACAGATTCTCACATTTGGCAGGGCAAAAGACCTACCCCCTAGACATTATGCATAACAAATATCCTGTAAAACTGCTGAATGGTTCCAAAGTTATTAATGTTCAACAATTCAGGTTTAACATAGAAGTTACCTTATGTTATCCTATGGGAAAATGCACAACTACAGAGTGCTGTAACTATGGAACCAGGATCCATTTCTTCACCAAACTAGAAAAGGGTACATCTGTGGAGCAAGGGCTTGCCACCCTGAAACTGTCAGCCCAAAAGTCCTAACTGTTTTCTTGCTAAGAAGTGGCAAAGAAACTGTTTTGGAGGGCTGTTTACCTGCTTTCAATTTCAGATCATATATTTTTCCTATAGGCTATAATGGAAAATTTTAAAGTTCAATAACTTTTGAACGGATTGATATTTTTTCACCAAACCTTCAAAAGGCACATCTATGAGGCAAAAGCTTTCGAGCCTGAAAATTTCAGACCACAACCAAAAGCCATTTCTGAGATCCAGGTGGACAAAGAAATGTCAAAAAACATGGATTTTTTCTGTTTTTTCCGCAATCTATATCTCAGAAACCACACAATAGATTCCCACAAAATTTGGCAAGAGACCTACCCCTAGACATTATGCCTGCCAAATGTCATGCAAATCCATTGAATGGTTCCAAAGTTATTACTATTAAAAAAATTGGGTTTAACATAGAAGTTACCTTTCACCCTAACCATACTGGCACTACTGTGCCACTATAATAAATATAGACATATTCATGGCAAAAAAACTCCATTAATGCATCAGTTAGAGTTGTTACACAGCGACAAAAGCAGGGAAATTCAGTGTTAAGGTTCAAAACCCTAGCTCCGTATTCCCCCCCAACCCCACCACCACCACACACACACATACATGCAAGTAGGGAAAGGACCAAGGCAACACAACCAAACACACACAACCAGCAGAAGGGCTATACCTCTGTTAACGTAGCAAGTGGTGAAAAAATTCAAGTTCAGGTATCATACAGTATTTTCAAACTTGTTTCAACAGGTTACTTCACCTAAAGGTGAACCAAGCTGCCAGTAGCGAAAACCATGTACCTCACTTCGTTTTCGCCATATGGGTGGCGAAAGGCGTGATAGGCGCCACAATGTTAGCCTATGGGAAATTACTCAATTTTGGAGCATTGTAACTTTGTGATCCTTAACTATTTTTGCACCAAAGTAGCAAAAGGCACATCTGTGGGACCACGACGTGCCACCCTGCATATTTCAGCCCAAAGGACCCAACCATTTGCTTGCAGGAGGATGGCCAAAATGTGCAGTTATCAAGAGCATAGTTTCGCAAAATACTTTCGCAAACACGAGAGATGTCGCAAATGGAATACATGACGCTTTTGCATTTCTGAAAGCATGTAAAATGCTTTCGCAAAATACTTTCGCAAACACAAAAGTGTCGCAAATGTATAACATGGCACTTTACATTTACAAAAGTATTTTGTGAAACTATTTTCAGGAAATGTCCAAAATCCTGTTTTGGGGATTGTAAACCCCCAAAAAGTATATGTATAGTCTGTGTTGTGTGTTGCTAACAGTATGGGGCCCAAGATTCCCAGTTGTTCATAATGATATGTGTTTGGTGGAGCATGGAACTTCTGGGATCAGAGTTAGCAGTGACGACCCCATGCCACACCCCGACATCTGTTGGTGTGTGGAGGATGGGAACATAGGGTCTGGTTTTGTGGTTTAGATAGTTGTATGTTATTTCTCTTACCTGCTGCTGGTTGTGTGTGATTGGTTGTGTTGCCTTGGTTCTTCTCCTACTTGCATGTATGTGAGTGTGTGGTGGTAGTGGGGGTGAGGGGAAGGCAGAGTTAGGGTTTTGAACCCTAACACCTAATTTCCATGCTTTTGTCACTGTGTAACCCTAACTGATGCACTAGCAGAGTTTTTTGCCATGAATTTCCCTTCTTTTTGAGAATGTGAACTATAAATAGTGAATGGTATACCTTGGTGGGAGCATGGGGCTCTTTGGGCCCCGCACTCCCAGCAACCTGCCTACTCTGTCTTAATCACATGTGTTTGTGGGAGTGCAGGCCCTCCAGGCCCTGCGCTCCCACATGCAGAGAAGCAGGATGCCATAGTGCAGCCTTGTAGTGTAAGAAAATCTTGTAACACTGATTTGACACACTAAGGATGACAGTAACAGTAATGCTAACACTAAGGATAAGGATAATGGTAACGTTAACATTAATGGTAATGGAAATGGTAACGCTAATGCTAATGGTAGCAGTAATGGTAATGCTGATGGCAATGGTAACGCAAATGCAAACGTTAACGGTAATGCTAATGGTAACAGTAATGGTAATGCAAACAGAAAGGCAAATGGTAACGCAAATGCAAACAGTAACACAAATGGTAACACTAATGCAAGCAGAAATGGAAATGCAACTGGTAATGGTAACATGAACAGTAACAGAAACGCAAACGTGAATGTAACGGAAATGCTAACGCAAATGCAAACGATAGGGTAACAGTACCAGAAATGCAAACAGTAATGGTAACACTAACAGTAATACTAACACTAATGGTAACACTATCAGTAACATAAATGGAAATGCAAATGGTAACGATAATGCAAACACAAATGCTAACGGTAAAGGAAATAGTAACGGTAACGCTACCGGTAACAGTAACGCAAACGGAAGTGGAAATGCAAGCGCAAATGGTAATGCAAATGCAAATGGTTACAAAAACAATAATGTAAATGTAAACGCAAACACAAAAACAAATAGTAATGGTAACGCACACGCTAATGGTAACGCTAACAGAAAAGCTAATGGTAACAGTAACACACATGCTAATGGTAATGCTAACAGTAACGATGACGCAAACTCAAACAGAAAAGCAAATGCCAATGGTAATGGTAGCGCAAATGGTAATGGTAACAGTGATGCAAATGGTAACAGTATAACAAACACAAATATGAACGCAAATGCAAATGGTTACGGTAACACAAATGCAAATGCTAACGCAAATGGTAACGCAAACGCAAAAAGTAACGGTAATGGTGACACAAACACAAAAGTAAATGGTAACAGTAATGTGAACATAAACACTAACAGTGATGCAAATGTAAACGCAAACAGTAACGGAAAGTAAGTGCAAACACAAACCGTAACGTAAACGGTGACAGAAACACAAACGGAAATGCAAATGGAAAAGGTAGTACAAACACAAGTGTAAACGGAAATGGTAATGGTAACAGTGATGCAAACAGAAACACTAATGCAAATGGTAACGGAAACGCAAACGCAAATGTAAACACAAACGCTAATGCTAGCCATAATGCTAACTTTGACAGAAATGCAAACTGAATCACTAATGGTAATGATAACGGTGTCGCAAACGTAAACGCAAATGGTAATCCTAAGACAAGCGCAAATGCAAAAGGTAATGGGACGCTAATGGTGATGCAAACAGAAACACTAACACAATGGTAATGGAAACACAAGCGCAAATGTAAACACAAACGCTAACACTAACGGTAACACTAACGCACACGCGTTGTGTCCAAAACAGGTGCATCAAGAAGCACAGTGAATACAAATAATGTGGGCATAATGGTGGCTTTCGGACAGGAAAATGAGCACTTGGAATACTAAATTGCTCTCAGGAACCGTACGAGGTAGAAAAAAAATTTAAACCTCATATTATTTATGATTTTCCAGGCTAGTTTTGTATTTAGCTCCCCAGTGGGGGACTGAAAATTTTTGTGACGAAAAGTCCATATCTCGAACCGTTTTCGAGATACGGGACTGAAAGGCGCAACGGACACCATAATGTTATCCTATGGGAAAAACTGTCAACTTCTGTGTGCCATAACTTTGGGAGCCCTGTAATATTTTGGCACCAAACCACCAAAAGGCACATCTGTGGGGTCTTTGCTTTCTTCCCTGCAAATTTCAGCCCAAAAGGACAAACTGTTGTTTTGCAGGGGGTTGGCAAAGATTTCCTGAGGCTTTGCCTATATTTTCATAAATTACTTTCGCAAATCAAGAACGTTTCTCAAAAAAATCACGAAACCCATGGGCCCCCCTCTCCAATAGAGGGGTACTCCTGGCAACAGTCTATATCTCGTCCCTCCTCTGGGTGGACAGGCTCATAGGCTCAGGGTATCCAAAATTAGGGGACAAGTGTACAATGATACACCTCCCATCAGCTTCTACAATGGAGAGCCCCGCTTGAGCTATTTAGCCCACCTCAGCCCATCAGCTCATGAGAAAGGGGTTATGCTGTGATATTTTCCACTTTGCAAGTAGAATGGGCTGAGGCAACCAAATCTCATTGGTCAGCCCTAAATTACTCGGCCTTCTGGCAGTGTTACTACTCTTGGCTGGGAACATACAACCTAGCCCTGGCCCTAACACCATCAACTGCTCAATATTGTCCCCTTATGACCCCCACTGGGTGTCCACAAAGGGGCTAAAGATAGCGCATATGAACATATGCAGCCTCAGATCAAAAATGCAGGAGGTACAAGCCTGGCTTAATCTCTACAAGCCAGATATCCTTGCCATCTCAGAGACTTGGCTTAAGGCCCACGTCCCTGATTATGAGGTACTGGCCCAAGGATATAGTATTTATCAGAGGGACAGGGTTACCGAAAGAGAAGGTGGTGTACTCATCTACACCAAAGAAGCCCTAACCATAACGCCCCTCATCCTACAGCAAAGGACCTGCATTGATGGTGAATCTATATTCATACAAGTCACCCTAGGGCATTCCAAGCAACTCGCTATTGGCTGCGTATACAGCCCACCCAAGTCGGCACTTCAATACTTAGAAGCAATAACTAAAACCACGGCCCAAGGAGTTACTTCAGAACTCCTAATTCTGGGTGACTTCAATCTTAACTGGGCCAGGGACCCAAACAACGCCTTCTTGGCATTGACCCAAGAAGCAAACCTGGTTCAGGTCATCTCAGAACCAACCAGACTGAACTACAAATCGGGGAACTATACCACCCTCGACTGGGCTCTTGTGTCCAACCCGGCCAATATTCAGAAGGCTGGAATAATGGCGGACTCCTTAAGTGACCACTCCCCCATATTCTGCATATGGAAAAATAGGGCACCCAAGATTCAACCTAGAATACTCACTGCTCGGGACTATACCAACTTCTCAGTAGGGCAGTTCAATGACTACCTACACAGCCTGGACTGGAGCCAAATTAGGCTCCTCCCTACTTTGGCTGAGGCTCTGGAGCATCTTCACAATGCAGTATGTATTGCAGCTGATCTCTTCGCCCCTTTGAAAAAGTGTAGAGCAAAATGAAGCTGCTACAGGTGGATCTCTCCATCCTTGAAAACCCTTATGGTCAGTCGGGACAAGGCCTGGAAGAAGTTCAGGCTCTCCTCCCTTCCTGCTGACTTCGTATCACACAAAGCCCTAAGAAATAAATGCAAGAAAGCCATCAAGCTTGCGAAAAGGGAGTATGTCACTCATCTACAACAAATTAACTTGAGCAACCCCAAACAATTCTGGCAGCACGTCAACAACCTGATCAGGGGTAACACTAAGACAGAACCCGGCCCCACTGAGGTCAATGGTCAGCCTGTGAGCGACTCATTTGAAATTGTTACTGCCCTAAACAATCACTTCACAAACCTCGATGCCTACAAGGTCAGCCTGTCCTTGCCAACTGCGGCTCCCAATGTATTCGAGACTGTGTGCCTAGACCGTCCCTCCTTCCATCTAAGACTTGTCAAGAGAAAAGAGGTCCTAACCCTCCTTAGGACCCTGAAGAATAGTGGCACAGGAGGATCTGATGGGATTAACCCTCAGCTACTTAAGGCGGGAGCCCCATCCCTCTCAAAACCCCTGACCTGGCTCCTAAACAGATCCCTACTTGAAGGGACTGTTTTGGACCAGTGGAAACTTGCTGACATGATCCCTATCCACAAGGGTGGCTCCAGGGGAAACTTAAGCACTTACAGGCCTATTTCCCTGCTCAGTACACTCATAGTTACAAGAAAGGTTAGTCTATGGCCAACTCCACGACTACCTGGAGTCCCATCAGCTACTATCCTCCTCTCAGCATGGTTTTAGAACTAACCATGGGACAGACACAGCCCTAATCCAGTTCTTGAATGACGTGCTCGGAGCAATGGATACTGGTACACCTACTGGTGCCATCTTTATAGACCTGTCCAAGGCATTTGACCTTGTAGATCACAAACTCCTGCTACAAAAACTGGTTAAAATTGGCTTAGACCCCCTCGCCCTCAAGTGGTTTGGGAGTTACCTATCGGGCCGATCCCAGAGATTCATCTGGAAGGGTGCTACATCGGGTTCACTCCCCCTAACAGAGGGAGTACCACAGAGCTCGATTCTGGGACCACTCCTTTTCTCTATATTTAATAATGACCTTAACCTCCACTGTGGGAGTAGCTCAGTCGTTCAGTACGCGGATGACACCATCATCTACCTACCCTGGGGGACACAGCAGCTCTCGGTCCCCTTCTCCAAGTTGACCTCACATCTCTTGAGGCCTGGCTGAGAGCAAATAGGATGATCCTAAATGCAAGCAAAACTAAGGTGATGCTGTTCGTACACAAAGCCCTTGGTCATGACAGGTCGAATGCTTTGCATCTCACATCTCTCTCAGGAAGTGTCACTGAGGTTGTGCCCTCCCTAAAATACTTAGGACTGACACTGGACCATTGTCTTACCTTCAAGCCCCATGTGGATCAAGTTACCAAGACCATACACCGTAAACTTGGTACCTTGTACCGACTAAAGGACTAGCTCCTCCCTGAGGCCAGGACCTCAATTGCCATAAGTGTCCTCCTCCCCACCCTGACCTATGCTGCCCTGATCATTCAGGGCATGGCCAAGCAGGAGGTCACCAGGATGCAAATCTTGTACAACAAGGTTGCTCGGTTTGCTACCCAGGACCACTCGCAAAGTCACCACTGTAACACACTTGCCCAACTATGCTGACCCTCTCTTACAGCTCATCTTAACTACCCCCTGCTTTGCTTGACCTTCAAGCTACTCAGCCCCTTTGCCCCTCCCAGCTTAGTTGGTACTATAACAATCAAACATAACCCTAGGAGTCTACAGACATCAGGCCGAACTCTGCTGAAAGTTCCTAGAGTCAGGACAAAAGCTGGTGGCAGGTCTTTCTCCTATTCAGCCCCCTGCCAATGGAACAAGCTCCCTCCTCCAGTGCAGGAAGCTTCCTCACTGATGAATTTCTGCACCAGACTCAAAGCCCATATGACTGATACTAGCACTTGCCACTGCCACGGCTTATGAGCACTCCCCCCCCTCACTTGTTCCAACCCTCAAACTGACCTGATTCATCCATGCATCTCTTCAGGTTCCAAGGTGTTTCTTATCTAGACATTGTCCTTCAACTAACTTCCACACCTTTTCTTAATTAATTGTGACAAGCTTACTTATAGGGTCTGTAGCATGTTGATAACCATGGCTGTAACCTGCATACTCACCTGTATCTACTCTGTAAACCAAGTCTTCTTGTATGAAAATATGTATTGTTATCCCAGGTCGCCCCTGAAAAAGGGACCTTCAGGGCTCAGTGAGCCTACCCGGTCACCAAAATTTCATAAATAAAATAAATAAATAAATAAATTTGTGAAAGTTAAAAACATATTTCTGGGGGGTTTTACCCCCAAAAAAGATATGGCTTGCATCCTCAGGACTCGACTAGCTGAACACAAGAATTGTGTTCATAGAGGGTCCCAGTTTTAAACGCCAGGCATTTTTCTGAGCTGTAACTGAAAAAAAAATGTCTGACTCACGAAAGTAAAAGGGTAATTTGCAACACTGAAAATGGCCATTTGCGAAACTTTTGCATCTGTTAACTTTTCCCATTGACTATAATGGGGAACCTTGTTTTTTGAATAACTTTTGAACTGTTTAATATTTTTTCATGAAATCTTTGAAAGACACATTGGGGACCCTGACTGCAGGTTTTCTGAAGCTTTTGGACTGAACGCGAAAACCATGCAGGCTGTAGGCATGAGCAAAGAAACGTGCAAAAAGTCTTTTTTTTTTCGCATTTTGTGTCGCTCTGTAGCTCCATAACCGCACATCCGACCGTGACGCAACTTGCCAGATCCAGAGACCTATTTTACCAGACTGTGCATGCAAACTTTCAGGCAAATCCGTCATACAGTTGCAAAGTTATTAAGGTGCAAATTTGAGATTTAACCATAAAGTGGGTACTCAACCCTAACTATAGTGGGACTACCGTGCCACTATATATATATATATATAGATAGATAGATAGATAGATAGATATATATACACACACTTAAATTAACACTTTATCACTTTGCCATCAAATTAGTTGGAGAGCTGCCTGGGGTGACCACTATCTTCACTGGAAAGTAAAGAGCAGATAAAGATAATAGATAAAGTAAGAGACAGCACAGATAAAGAGAGTTTTCCTTTTAAAACAAACACTCGCTGGCCCGCTGGCGCAGCAGTTGGATTTCCGCTTGCGACGCTAGCGACCCGGGTTCGGGAACAAGCTTGGGACGCTGGAGGGCCAGCCGGGGGAAGTCCACTTAAGCATCCCACGAATGCTTGCTGTCTTCAGGGAGGGAGGGAGAACTGCGACCTGGTGCTGGGCAACCGCTGGTGGAGACCAGGGGTAGGGCAACACGTCGGGTCATTGCTGGGAGGTGCGTGGCAAACGTCGGCTCTTGCCATGACGTCCGGACTTCACACACCACAAGGAAATCATGAAAAATCGCTCGCTGGCTGCCGGATGATGGCGCTCTGTTCCCTAAGAGCCTCCAGTGCCTTCCCAGGGCCTTCTGTCCTCGGCAGCATCCTGGGCCCTAGAAGTATGTGCTGGAGTCCTTCCCCCTTCCTGGTGCCTTCCCCCTCGAAGAAGGGGGACCCGCCCGGCGAAGGGATACACCGGGATATCCCAGGGTCAGCTGTGATACGAGGTCCAGTGGAGGGCTGGGTAAGGACAGTGGGGTGAGTGGGGACATGTAGGAGCCTGAAGGAGTGGGAGTCAGCGAGCACAGGGGTGGGAAAAAAAAAAAACACTAAGTTCCAGAGCAAATCTGTGTTGTTCCAAAGCCTGAAGTTCATAAGTTTAGGAAGTTTGAGAAAAGAATTAAAATGGGGTCAGTAATGATACAGACTTCTAGGAGAACCTAATTTTATAATTTAGAAAATAGTGGTGTTTTTCCACAAACTCGTACAAATGCACATAAATAATAAGTTAAAAATTGATGGCACCGGCAACCCGGATTCGGGAACGGACTTGGGTCATCAGGGAGCCAGCATGGGGGGGAAGGTGAGAGCAGTACTGAGCAGCCATAGGCAGCTCTCCTCTCTCAGGGTGGTCGTTGCCCCCCCCCCCCGTACTTCTGCTGCCATGGGGTGGAGGTCCAGTGGCTAGCGTAGGTGGGAGGGGGTGGCATGTTGCGGGAGGGTGACTCAATCTGAGGCATACGTATGTTTCCACATGTGCACACCTGGCTGAGAATGGGCACGGATGAAAAACAGGGAGAAAATGCAAAAAATCTATATAGAAAAAAAAATTGGTGACAAAAGTCAAGGACAGTAACCGTTTGAAACAATAAGAAACTGGTTCAGGCCCCTGCCATCACCACACTGATTTTGGGGAGGCTACAGCCCCCCGCCAAGGTAAGCTCAAGCCCCCCCAATCATTTTCCTGATTAAAATTTAAAGAATCACAGCTTCACTGCTGAGAAAAATTGCTGAGAAAAAAAATGAAGCCCTGATTTTCTTTCAAGTTTCGACACTTCACAGTGCCACCATATGGAACACACTTTCATTTTTCTCCGTTGAACTTCATGAGTGCTTGTTCACTCATGAAGTCCAGTGAAGAAAAACAAAAGTAAGTCTTGCAAGCGCGCTGGTGGCTGGCTACTGTGTGTGCTGTGCAATGGAGAGGAGATTGGATTCGGTACAGGAGTTGAGATGTCACGCCATGGGAGAGCTCAAAGCTTGGGGCAGGGATTTGTCATCATGGCGTGACCATTTGTCTGACAGCGAGCGCCGTGGGGGAGGTCACAAATACGGTCCCGATCCAGCTCCCTCCACTATTACATAAGTCCGCTGACTAAAGTCATAACATGTTCCAAAGCCAATAGTTAAGGTTACTCTGCCTCTGCAGTCTTGCAAATGCCCTTCTGGGCCCTGTGGCTGATATATGAATTTAATTTGTATGTGATGGCTTCCATTTAATATGTACTGTAGGGCATGAGATAGGTGCATTAGATAATAGTGTACAGCATTTTTTTATTTGTAAAAATTAGACACAAAAAATTACTGCATCTACAGTATTCAGTCCTAACAGCCATACAACTAGGTAAACACAGGACCCTACTGAAAAAAAAGGAAAGAGAAAGGGAAATTGTTTAACCTGGAAAGGCAGACTAAGCCGAAGCTTGTTTTCAGGTGCGACCTGGGAGCACAAGGAAGTTAAGCAACTTGTTCAGGGTCACACAGTCCGCTCAGTTCAGCAGTGCAAGGGGTTGGGCATGCCTTGTCCTGTGGGAGGGGACACCGGGACAGGGAAGGACTGGGAGTGACAGCTGAACAATGGACTTTTTTCTTGTTCTCATTTGCCTTCACCCTTCTCATTCTTGTTCTCCTTGTTGAATAAGAAAAACATACAATAAATGAAGTCTCATTTATACACATGTACCCCCCCCCCCAAACAACACCATTAGGGAGCTATGCGTCAGCTATTCATGTCTGCTGTCAAATTGTAACCAGCTAACCTGGGCATAAAGATCACAGGTGTGTGTCAAGCATGCGGCACCAGTAAGGAGGTGGCATGCTTTATTTAAGCTGTTTTGATACATCAGAGGGCAGTGTCTATAGCCACACCGTAAATGATAAGACCATAGTCCGCGAGAGAGATCACAGAACTGTGGATGGCTGTGTTCAGTGCTTCTGGAGTGGGATTATGTTTGTTCCTGTATAGAACTCCTAAACACTGGTAAACAGCTTTAGCTGTTCAGTCGATGTGCTAGGTGAAAGACAGGGTAGAGTCAATAGTTATACCCAGGTACTTGAAATGGTGACCCAGTTAAAGAGGGGAGCCAGTGTCATTAATGATGGTAAGCGGGAATGTTTTGTGTCTGCTTTGGGAGGTCGAAAACAACATTGTCTTAGTCTTGTTATAATTAAGGATGAGCTTATTATCCCGAAACTATGTCTCTGCAGATGTAAAGGATTGCTGAAGCTGGTCTTGGAGAAGGTCAGGGTCCATGTTGCTGGTAAAAAGTACAGCGTCATCAGCATAAAGAAGTATGTGGTCACAGCTAGCTCCTGGTAGGGAATTGAGGAAGATGCTAAAAAGCAATGGACCCAAGACAAATCCCTGTGGGACTACAGAGCATACAGGCCTACTATCGGACAGGGCGTTACCAATTTTTACCTGTTGCATTCGGCTGCTTAAGTAGCTGGAGAACCAGCTTGTAGTGTTGGAGGAAGGAAAGACCAATGGAGAAGAGTTGTCTGACAAGGAGATCAGTGGTTGACAGTGTCAAAGGCCTTGGTAAGGTCTATGAAAGTTGCCCCTACCACAAGCCCTTGTTCCAGAGAGTTATTGAGAAAGCCTGTAAACTCCAGGAGTGCAGTGATGGTACTATGGCCACATCTAAATCCATGCTGTTGGGGTCATTGGAGTTGGTAGTTATCCAGATACTCTATGCGCTCCAGGGCCTTAGAGACTGGGGAAAGAACAGAGATCGGGTGGTAATTTCACTGCAGTGCTCAGTCGCCACTGTTGTGCACTGGGGTGACCACTGCTGATTTCCAAAGATATGGAAATTGTGACTGACAGAGTGACAGGTTGATTCTTTTGGTGAGAGGTGTGAGGATTCCTTGAGGGTAAGGGCAACAAACTTTAAGTCCAAGTAGTCCCCACTGAATCTAGCTTTCCCCAGTACCTTCTTAAGATAATGTCTGGCTTCATTTATAGACACTGCTTTGAAGTAAAATAGTGCGTGGTCTCAGGTTGGGTGGGTTCTGGACTGCAGTGTTCATACCTATGCGGGTAACCACGAAGCAGTAAGGGGGAAGAATGTTGCTAAGATCTGTAAATGCTTTGTTGAAAGCACTCGCGATGGCTTTTGGGTCCACGGTAGGTGTGCCATCGATGTTCAGCATGTTAGGGGTAGTTTTGGGATCTTTACCAGTGATGTCTTGGATGTGCTTCCAGAACATCCTGCTTTTCTTCCAGGAGGTGGAAAGGGCTTCTTTGAAATACTGGCTTTTATCAGAACGGATAGCATGGGTACACTCATTTCTTGCTGCTTTGTACCTCTGTAGGTTAGCTTGTGTCCCCGGCGCTTGAGAGATGTGCCAGAGGTGATCCTTGTGTTTTAGTAGATCAAGAAGAGCAGGAGTGATCCAGGGATTATGGGTTCTCCTGATTTTTGTAGTTTTGAAGAGAGCATGCTTATCGCAGGTTGCATTAAAGAGATCAATGAAGAGTTCCAATGCAGTGTCGACATTGCTGGCTATATAAACATTAGACCAATCAGTGATCCTCAGGTCAGCTTTTATTAGATCAAAGTATTCTGGAATGAGGACCCAGCTAGTGATAGTTCTGGCAGGGGGCTTGCGGTAGTTATTGGACTTGACAGGGAAGTGATCACTAATACAGTCGAGTACAACAGAGGTGCCCCTGATATTATCTGGCCGGTTAGATAGCATCCAGTCCAGTAAGGTATTTGTCCCAGTTTTGTAGTTCCTCCTGGTTGGGACTTCTATAAGCTGTGAAAGATGGGTAGTAGATAATGCGTCCTTGGCATCAGTGACATTAGGGGAGAGCCAGTTTATATTAAAATCTCCAAGCATTAGAAATTCTGAGTGAAAGCTCATCCCTCTTAAGGTTTTTACAAAGGATGCAAAACCATGTTTAGCGTGCCTTGGAGGGATGTAAACAGAAAGCATGGTGAGTGTTTTGTTGTGTGCACCAAGAAGCAATTTAATTGCCAGCATTTGGATTAAATCACTACAACTGGGGTGGGAATTCCCAGGCCCTGCAAAGTGTCCTTTACGTAGATCACTCATACACCACCATGCTGAGAAAGGCAATCACACCTAAATACCGTATAGCCAGGAAGTAGGATTGCTGCATCAAGGACATTAGGAGTGAGCCAGGTTTCTACTACTGAGAGTACATCTGGATTACATTTTCTGTATTTTTCTTGCTTTTATTTTTCATTACAAGACTTTTACATGGAGGCAGGATCCTTGTCCTGAAAGATGATCTGTTCTGGGGTCCTATAACCTTCCCAGCAGATATGCTGAGATAATGGTGTCTCTCTGTCAGTTGTTCTCTGGGGTTCTGTAAGCTACCCATCCCAACAGATCTGCTGTAATTATAGTATCTGTTTTTCTCTGGGATTCTATAACCTTCCCAGCAGATCTCCTGGGATAATGGTGTCTGTCTGTTGGTTTTTCATCTGGAGTCCTGTAATGTTCCCCAACAGATCTGTCTGTTGTCCTTGTTGATCCAGTAACCATATCTTTCCACATGTATGAAATACAGGTGATGATAACCGGGATTTTCAAACACTTCTTTCACCATTAAAATGCAGGAAAAGCCACCATTTGAAGGTAAAAATTTCAAAATTGTATGGGGGAGCATGCTCGCAGACCCCCCTAGCTTTGTTAAGATTTTTACTGTGGAGCATTAGCCCCCCCCTCCCCAACTTTATACCTCTGCTGACACCCCTGGTTTGAGCCCATCTGTACCTGTACTCCTGTCAGTTGGCATTTTCTTCAACATTTGCAAAACCTTACCAGGTTCAATAACATGCAAATAAAATGAGGAACAGAATTAATTCCATCAGCAATAGGTTCACATAATACATGATACTGGTCTCATCAAATGTTGCTTTAAACATGAACAAATTAGAAAATGTGTCCATAAAAGCATCACTAATACTGGAAGGCTGTACTAAAGGCTCTCCTTTATACAATATAGTGTCAGTTACCTCTTTTCTTGAAGGATTAATTAAACCTTTGAGTGAGGACTAGAACTATTTCAGGTCGCCAAAGATTCATTATGCGTTGTTTGAAAAGAATTAGTTCTAGTAGTTAGTATACTTCTTCCAATCAGATATCATATTGGACAGTTTAAACTTTTTCTAGCACTTCTCCCTCTGCCTCATTAAATAAAATATTTTATTTCCCTGCTGAGCCTCTCTTGGCCTAGTATTGTGAGTTATACTGTCTCTGATAGAAACCCCCTTCCCATACCTCCCCTTCCATAAGGCCTATTATAACCTTTAGATTTATTTTCCCTTTCCATCAGGTTTTTGAAAGTTGTCTTTGTTTCATCAACATTCTCCATATAGCTTTCACATCACCAAAGAGTGATGTATCCTCAATGGGGAGATTAGCAGATTTGTTTTGAAAATCAAGTGAAAGTCCAGAGGTTCTCACCCACTGCATTTGCTAGCCTAGACCTCTGGTGGCAGTGTCATTTACATCTGCTGCCATATGGAGCTGGTTCTTGGCTACATCCAAGCCATTTTTAGTCACCTGTAATGCCTGTGACCTGCCATCAGAGGGCAAGCTGTCACAGAAAACCAGCATTTCTTTCCACAGGGTTTCCTGATAGTAAGCTGTGTAGCTCAGAAAAGCAGCCTGCCTCATAATAGGAGAAGATGATGAATAGAAATGCTTTCTCAGAATAAAATGCTGCTACAGGAACAATCAGCTTGTAATTCTTTTACTAGTTGATTTATGTATGTTTGTTATTAGACTTATTGTCATGTAATTTGTTTATAATCCAGTGTCAGTGGCTCAGCAGGTTGCACACTCGCCTCTGAGGCTGGAAGATCAGAAGGTTATGGGTTCTGTCCCCACACCAGGCACTTGGGTTAAATCCCATTACTGACATTGTAGTGCAGCATGAGGGGGGTGCTGCACTCATGAAGTGCTGTCTTTCGGATGACACGTTAAACCAAGGTTCCATCTGCCTGTTCAGGTGAATGTTAAAGATCCCATGGCACTACTTGAAAAGAGTAGGGGGAATTTTCCCCGGTGCCCTGGCTAAATTTCTCCCCATTCACTAAAAATACCACCTGCAGCTTAATCTGGTTCCCATCCCCAGGTCGTGCCTGAAAATAGGCAGGATTCGTCTAGTGTACTTACCCGGTCAACAAAAACTAAATAAAATTAATAATAATCATGACTTAGGACATTCTGTAAATGAAACATAGACTTTGATGGCAGATAAGGACTGCTTAGCCCACCCAGTCTGCCCATTTCCCTACCTACTGGATAAGCTGCAGATCCTAGTTAACCAACAGCCTACTTCTTCCTACCCCCACAAGAATTACCTTATGTCTGTACCCTTCCATTCTTGAATTCCCCACTGTTTTTGACCCCACAACCTTCTCAGGAAGGCTGTGCCATGTGTCTACCACTCTCTCTGTGAAAAAATACTTCCTAATTGCCCCTGAGCCGTCCCCCCTCTATCTTCAAATTGTGCCCCCTTGTTCTTGCACATCTCTTTTTCTGAAAGATGCTACCCTCTTGGACTTTGCTGATTCACTTGAGGTACTTGAAAGTTTCTATCATGTACCCACTATTCCTTCTTTTCTCAATGGTATACATATTAAGCTCTTTTAGTCTCTCTTCGTATGTCTTCTGCCGCAGACTCTGCACCATTTTAATTGCCTTCCTCTGGACTGCTTCCATCCTGTCTATGTTTTTGCGGAGATGGGGTCTCCAGAACTGCTCGCAGTACTCCTGGGGGTCTCACCAACTGTCTGTACGGAGGGATAACAACTTCCTGTTTTCTTCTAAATGAGACTTGCTTCTCATGGAACCTGTCTTGTACTTCTGCAACTTTCAAATAAAAAAAGAGAACATCAGTCTTTTGAAAATCCTTATCTGGGGTGATTTTAAAAGGGCTATCTTTGCCTTTTTGCAAGCAGAGCCTGAATTAGTCACTCAGGGCTTGGGTGCTTGCACAGAATGTCAGACACTGACCAGGTGACTTGATAACTTCTTGTCAGTTTTCTTATCAACTGCCATTCCAGAGGATGGCAGCTCCAAAACTGTGTCACTAATATTTCTTAGAAGTAGCTTGAATGGGTATATTAACCCTTCTTGGAGGGGTGAGCCCTAACATGCTAAGAAATGCAGACTCACTATCCTGCTGTGCACCACGTGGAGCTGCTCAAAATGGCCATTCACCCCACAGACACCAGCAGTCATCCTGTTGTTTGAGCTCACTTTGGGCAGCATAACTCCCCGAATCCTAGGACTGCTCTACCAGAGCGATCGGTTTATGTAGCCTTACATGAATGTGCTGTTCTGCAAAACGTGAGGCTGACACGCCGATGTTTTCACTTCTGAATGTTTTAAATGCAAAACTCAGGATGAATTGTTGAACTGTTAATAACAGCACAAATGGTGTTTTCTAATTAGTTGACTGAGTCAGATGGAGGGCAAGCCATAGTTACCGCATATGCTGGCAAGAATTTCAGATCAGGTCCGAGCTTAGCTTGTAAAATAGATTGCAAAGCAGGACTTAAAACAGTAAATGAATTGTGTGCTCAGCGCAGTGTAAAGGGAGATACAGGACTCCAAGCAGTGTCTGACTAATAGAGTCTGATGGGCTGTTGTTTCCTGGGCCTGATTAGTGGTATTTTGTATTATTTGTGTCCCATTTGGGACATCACAGTGTTGGGCTCAAATTTCACTCTCTCTCTCTCTCTCTCTCTCTCTTTCTCCCCATTTCGGTATCCCCTGTGAAGTCTGCTGCCTCAGAATCCCATCCCAGCAGCTGAGGATGGAGTGGGCCTTCTTTCAGGTCCTCGCCCTCCCCCTTCCGTCCATCTTGGCTGCTACCCACCTTATCACTAGGACACCAAGGCAGAACTTGTCTGATTGTTTTTTCACGCAGCACCAATAGGGGAATAATCACACCCACCCACCCCCAGCCTCCCTCACCTCCCTGGAGGTGTTCCCTTTATATTCCTCCCAATTTACTTCACCAGACTTTCGAAAGTGTTCAGTGCTCCCACCTGAAAAGAAGCCTCTCCTCACTCAGTTCCTGAATAGCCCAGGCCCCACTTACATTCTGACCCACAATCTTTGAGCCCTATTTCTCACTCCTACCTCCTCTTCATCTTCTACTATGCTCATGCTATAACTACTCTTGTCCTGTTTTCTCCTATGTAGACCATCCATCCCTTCCTCCCCTCTTTCCACTCTCTTCCCTTCTCGCAACCCTCCATCTTGGACCATCCCCCCTTATCCTCTTCAATCCACTCTTCAGTCACCCCAGTTACAACCTACCCCATGCCACTTCCACAATGCAACCAGTTTACTCCACCCTACCAGGCCCCCTGTCTTCCCCTTTTCCAAATCCCCTCTAAATATCGATTCACATCCCAATTGCCCACTGCTCCATTCTTCCGCTCCCTCACCTACTCATTCTAGCTTTCTTTCCTCCTCTTATCTTAACTTTGAGGCCTCCTTCACTGTGTCCATCTCTTCACACCCCTTCCCACTCTCACTCTGCCAGAAGGTCCAAGTACTCCCCACACTTCTCCCTCTACCTGCTCCTCCTACTCCTATCAGGGGATGTCGAAATAAATCCAGGTCCCCCACCCACTCCAACTTCCTCTGCTCAGCCAAAGGGACTATGCCTTTTCATGTAAATGCCAGGAGCTTCCTTCCTAAATTGGACGCCCTTAAAGTCTGGGTCACCCAATACCCCCCAACATTCTGTGTGTGATCGAATCTTGGCTTTCTACCAGAATCCCAGAATCATGCCTCACTATCCCTGATTTCAACCTATTCCACCAAGACCATGGGAAATGTGGCGGCAGCATGGCTATCTATACTAGGCAATCTCTGTCATGCTCACTCTCCCACTGAGATGCCCGCCCCTCCTCCCACAAGCTTCTTATTGTTCACCTTTCCCTCCCTTCCACCCTCCCACTCTACACTGGAGTAATGTACAGCCCACAATTCTATTTTTGAGAGCATCTCTGCCCGTGTATGGACATTTCGTCCCCGGAAATAATGTCGCGGTCAATAAGTTGAAGACATTATGTCGCAGGGACAAAACATTGTTACCGTAATGGTCGCCAGTCAACAAATGTAGCAGTCAAATGGGCACCACAATACTTTACTTGCTGATACGCATAAGCCTATAGATATACAGTATACAAACAAAACAGATGAGCACAACAACTCTAATGATAAAACTGACTGTCGAACTATAGATATACAGTATACAAACAAAACGGATGAGCACAACAACTCTAATAATAAAACTGACTGTCGAACTATAGATATACAGTATACAAACAAAACAGATGAGCACAACTTTAATAATAAAACTGACTGTCGAACTATAGATATACAGTATACAAACAAAACAGATGAGCACAACAACTCTAATAATAAAACTGACTGTCGAACTATAGATATACAGTATACAAACAAAACAGATGAGCACAACTTTAATAATAAAACTGACTGTCGAACTATAGATATACAGTATACAAACAAAACAGATGAGCACAACAACTCTAATAATAAAACTGACTGTCGAACTATAGATATACAGTATACAAACAAAACAGATGAGCACAACAACTCTAATAATAAAACTGACTGTCGAACTATAGATATACAGTATACAAACAAAACAGATGAGCACAACAACTCTAATAATAAAACTGACTGTCGAACTATAGATATACAGTATACAAACAAAACAGATGAGCACAACAACTTTAATAATAAAACTGACTGTCGAACTATAGATATACAGTATACAAACAAAACAGATGAGCACAACTTTAATAATAAAACTGACTGTCGAACTATAGATATACAGTATACAAACAAAACAGATGAGCACAACTCTAATAATAAAACTGACTGTCGAACTATAGATATACAGTATACAAACAAAACAGATGAGCACAACTCTAATAATAAAACTGACTGTCTAACTATAGATATACAGTATACAAACAAAACAGATGAGCACAACTCTAATAATAAAACTGACTGTCGAACTATAGATATACAGTATACAAACAAAACAGATGAGCACAACAACTCTAATAATAAAACTGACTGTCGAACTATAGATATACAGTATACAAACAAAACAGATGAGCACAACTTTAATAATAAAACTGACTGTCGAACTATAGATATACAGTATACAAACAAAACAGATGAGCACAACAACTCTAATAATAAAACTGACTATCGAACTATAGATATACAGTATACAAACAAAACAGATGAGCACAACTCTAATAATAAAACTGACTGTCGAACTATAGATATACAGTATACAAACAAAACAGATGAGCACAACTCTAATAATAAAACTGACTGTCGAACTATAGATATACAGTATACAAACAAAACAGATGAGCACAACAACTCTAATAATAAAACTGACTGTCGAACTGGCACCATTAACTTTAATTATACTCTAAGATGGATTCTCTATTTCACAGGATATATTATATAGAAAGGCTCCACTTAAGAATTTTTACAGCCTTTAATGTCAGATAAGTTCCTCGTACACTTTAGAGACCAAACAGGATGTGCCATGCTTGCTGTCCTGCAAACCCTATGCGCCTCATGGTCAGCACCTGCCATCTTTGTGAGCATCCACCCGCTTTCCCCTTTGTGTCAATGTGAACAATTATTGCCCAGGTTCAAGTAAAACCACTATTTTAATAAGAAAGGTAAAATTAACTTAGCCATTCAGCTTCTTCAGCATGGCTCTCAATCATCTTCTTCTGAGCAATCTTCTTGGTGTTGATTACAATGTTCTCCACTGCAGAACTCTGTCACAATTTTGTCCTCTCATTTCCTCGTCTCCCCGTATGTTATCTGGAGACATGCAGCAGGCCCTTAACCTCTGTGACAGTATCCAGCTTCTGAGGAGCCCCTGACAGATTGCGGCTGATATGCAGATACCTTTGACTGTCAATCAGCAACAGTGAAAATTGTCACCGCTAAATCGTCGCTGTGGCTCCTTTTTGACCGTGACTGATTTGGCAGGCAATGGCAAGTATAATCGCCTAAATGACAGCAACATATTGTCTGTGGCTATTTTTAACGCAACTAAATGTCCGTATGCCTCTCTGCTATCTCATCCCACTCAGGCAAGGGTGTGCTCATCCTGCTCGATGACTTCAATCAGGACTGACTCTCCCCCTCCGCCAAATCATCTACCCTTAAAATCAAATCACTAAATCTTTGTCTGTTGATTTCTAAACCAACTTGCCTCAACCCCAAATCTTTAAACCACTCTGTTCTCGACTAGGTGCTCGCCTCCCACCCCCACCGCATCTATTGCCACTGGAGTACTCCCTGATGCCCTCAGTGATCATTGCATCACTTTCTGCATAACGAAAGCCTCAATTCCCCAATCAGCCCCCAGATGCTTATTGCATGGCCCCTTTGCACCTTGGATACAAATTCCCTTCTACAGCACCTGACTCAAGCTGACTGGTCCCCTCTATATACAGCCCCAGAAGTAGATTCAGCTTTCCAGTTCTTTTCCAGTACCCTAAATGGTATCTGGAACATCCATGCCCCACTAAAAAAGGCCAGAGTACAGCACAATCACCACCCATGGATTACTCCTGAGCTCCTTGCCATCTGCAGAACTTGGCATAAATACTGGGTTACTTACAATTTATTTATTTATTTATTCAATTTTTTTTTTTTTTTTATTATTTCTTTATCTCCCCTCATGCCTCGCAACCCACCACTCCTTCGGGCTACCTAGATCTTTCACCCATTCTGCCTGTCCCGTCCTGAGCCCCCTCCAGCTTCACATCACAGCCACCCCTTGGGTAACCCAGACATAATCCTTCACCAGGCGGGTACCCCTTCTCTGAGGGGGAAGGCACCAGAGGGGTCAGCCAGCACATACTTGGCCCCAGGGTGCTGCTGAAGTGAAGGGGCTCTTTCAGGGCATCGGCAGTAACACAGGACCAGCAGCTGTCATTCGGTCAGCTGCCAGGTGAATTTCTGCTTTTCTGCATTGTTCCCCATGTGTCGCCCTCTGCAGTGCTCCTGGTCTCCACCAGGGGCCGTGGCAGAGCGATGCCAGCCCACTACCCACTCCAGGAGAGGAGAGCAGTCCCTACAGATGCTCAATCCTCTCCTTCCCCTGCCAGCCCCCAGTGTCCCAAGTCCGTTCCCGAACCCAGGTCACCAGTGTGGCGCAAAGTGTGGCATCCAGTACCTCAACCCTCAGGGCCACCAGGCCGGCTATTTATTCAATTTTGATAACCGGGTAGGCCCACTGAGCCCCGGAGGTCCCTTTTTCAGGGGTGACCGGGAATTAGTTACAGAAGGATACAAGTACAGGAGTATACCAAGGTCACAGTGCAGCAATACAGGAGAGCAAATTAAATACATAATTACAACTTACAAGGCTTCCCTCCTATCATCACATCTCCAACTTTGTAAGTCCCACAGAAACACCTGCCCCAAGGCCATCAGAATAGCCAAATCGAATTTCTTCAAATCCCAGCTACAGGCTAGATCCAACTACCCATCTAACTTCTGTAAAGTTCTCCACTCCCTCTTAAACCCTCCCACATCACAAGCCCCCTTCATACTAAACCAAGAAGGTTTGACAATCACAGACTCAGCTTCAATCGCAGATAACTTCAACACTTTATTTACAACCTGCAGCCTCCCTGACCATCCCTCCCCTCCTGGCTCTGACTTTGTCTTCCCCCATATTCCTCCCAAGAAGTCTTCCAGGCATTAATGTCACTCAACCTTGCTAAAACTAGTTCAGACGGCCTACATCCCAAGATTCTTCACATATCTGACCTGCAATAAGCACCCTCCTCACTTATCTCCCAAACCTCTCCCTTACAACTTGCACTGTGCCCCAGGCCTGGAAAGTCGCCAAGGTGATCCCCCTCCATAAAGGTGGGGACCCCACCTTGCCTGAGAACTATAGGCCTACCTCTCTCCTTCCTGCTCTTTCTTTCCTGAACTTTATAAAACATGTTGCCAGTGCTGCTGTCTCAGGGTGTTGTTTTTTGTCTTTGTGTTCTGTAACATGCTTCTCTGAGGATTCTGCCTTAGAGGCTATACCCCTTGGTGAAGCTAAATCTGTTGACGTAATTGGCAAAGGATTTATAGCCTTTACAGGGAAACACGCTTTGGAACCTGATAGAGAGGTTGGGGCTGACAATGAAAGCCTTTTTGCATGTCTCCTTTTCTGTGTCTTACGAAAAAACACTTTGCCCAGCTCACAGTTTTTCCATTCGTTGGCTGTGCCTAAACTCTTATAACACTCTGTATGCCTATCTGCCTTAGGCAAACTAGTGCCACACTGTGCACACCTTTTAAATCCAGCAGGCCCTGTCTTTTTCTTTAGTTTTCTAGCCTCTACATAAAACCATGAAGGGCATCACAGTAAAAAGTATGATCTCAGTCCTAGAGAGCTGTTGTGAATGTTGACCAGTCTTTGACAGCCAACTTGCAAAATATGCAGATGACTGTAAACTAGGCAGCATTGTGAACAATATCAAAGCAGCAAAGCATCCCCAGGAGAACCCTGATATACTGGAGACCTGGGCTACTGCAAATAAAATGAGTTTTAGACTAAATGTAAGATCATGCACCTTGGCCATAGCAATCCAAGGAACTCATATAACTTAAATAATGTTAAGCTTCATGAGACAACTGATGAAAGGGATTTGGGAGTGACTGTCAACAATAAATTAACCATTGATACCCATACTAGGATTATGGTTAAAAAATACCATAGAATTATTGGGTGTATTCTTAAAAAGATAAAAAAGCAGATAAGCTGGTGTCCTTATCCCCCTCTATACTGCTTTGGTACTGCCACATCTAGATTATTGTGCCCTGTTCTGTGCTCCTTCATCCATTGGTGGGAAAAAGCTAGTAGAAGGTGTACAGAGAAGAATTACTAGAAGCATAAGGAATATACAAATTCTTCCTTATGGGGATAGGTTAAATCAACTTGGACTATACTCCATGCAGTATAGGCACCGAAGAGGGGATCTATGGTTTACATTCAATGCATTTCAAAATTATTTTCTATTTGAATCAGTTGGGTTAATGAGACATAGAGGTCTCACCATCACTAGAACCCATGATCTGAAATTAAGAGGTGAAGTTAAAAGAACAAGAAAGAGAAATATCTGTTATACCCGTAGGATTATTTCAATATGGAATTTATTACCTTAATCAATAGTTAATAGTGAAAACATGATCTTGTTTAAAACAAGGTTAGATAAATTCATGGGTAATAAAAAGACTGCATACCTTGACTCCACCTAAACAAGTGACGAGTTTCAAAGACCTTCGGCTTCCTAACTCGTATCCATCCTATGAACCTATAATATTGACCACAGTCTCTGTGTGCTAGCTTGTAAGTTTCGAAATGGTGAAACCGAGTAATATATGTCAGTTCTGGCAGAAGCACTCAAAGATCGACCAGAGTCGGCATGAGCTGGTAGTAGTTCCCAAATAAGACTTTAAAAGAGTACAGGTCAAAAAATAGGAATAAACAACATATTTTGTAAACCAGGAGGTTTTTAAACAAACTGCAAACACTCTGGCACAGTCTTTGTGAGCAGAGAATTTTTGCGGTCTATTTCTTGGTTCCCGGAAAGCAGAAGGGAACTGAGAAAAAAACAATGATTCATGTTAAAACTGCTAAAACACAGATCAGAGAAAGAAAAAACTATGTTAATAAACAAAACATATGTAAACTTTATAACATTTTAGCAGTTAGCCATCAAATTAGTTGGAGCACTGCCTGGGGTGACCACTCTCTTCAGAAGGAAGTAAAGATCAGATAAAGATAATAGATAAAGTGTGAGACTAATACACACAGAGAGTTTTCATTTAAAAAAAAACATTGTGGCCCAGATATTCAAACTGCCCCCGGCTGTGGCGCAAGCTTGGGCGCAGCTCAACTTGGCTGTGCAGGGGTGCGGACTAAGCGATATTCAAAGGAGCTGTGCCATGGCTCAGCAGCTTTGAATATCGCACCCTGGCCAACCCCAGTGTGCATGGCGCAGTGGCACTGCACCAGCGCAAGTGGCCAGAGTGGAGCATGGAGATGCGCTAGCGCAAGTACTATTGCGCCATGCACAGCAACCGCAATATTCAAAACTGAACATGCAAATGGGGCCAAAATGTATGCAAGGCGCACATGGGGCCTTTTGCATGTCATTATGGCCCCATTTGCATGCAGGTGCACCAATCCCTGACAACTTGCACCTGGCACCCTGCCAGGCAGCAGCCATCTGGGGCCCATGCCCCTGCAGCCCGATTGCAGGCATCTGTCCAAAAATAGAAAACTGTCCTATATCCCTGGTAGTCCAGTGGACCGCTATGTGCCTGATCACGGGCATCTGTCCAAAAATAGAAAACCATCCTATATCCCTGGTGGTCCAGTGGACCGCTATGTGCCTGATCACGGGCATCTGTCCAAAAATAGAAAACCGTCCTATATCCCTGGTGGTCCAGTGGACCGCTAGCTGCCTGATCGCAGGCATTGTTAAAAAAACAAACATGTCCAATATCCCTGGTGGTCTAGGTACCCCCACCCCACCCGCCCACTGAATCCCACCGCCTGCTCCCCCGGTCAGCTGGCAGGCGCAGCACCCACCTGCCTGCGCCCGGGCTGACACATCAGTAGGGCTGTACGCCCATTGGTTCACAGCAGAGCCAAAAGTGGCAGTTCGAGCTCTGGCTATGACACATTCCAGATATGTGTCATTCACATATCTGGACTGTGTAGTATGATCAGTCTCTCAAGTGAGCGAGGCTCATTCCCAAACCTTGATTGCCAGCGTCACAGTCGGTAACTCTACCACTGCACCGACAGACCAGCCAATGTAGTGCAAAGACTTGCTCACAGCACAATCACCCCTGATGGAAGTCAACCTGTTCTTGTCTTAATACTGTACTTGTTCTACCACTGGCTTCATCCTGTTCAACATAATACTAGCCATAGCTTTTCCAGGTACCGAGAGTAGTGTTATTCCCCTCCAGTTGGTACATTCAGTTAGATCTCTTTTCTTGGCAAGTGGAACTATTATTCCATCTTTCCAATCTTAATGTACTTTCCCTGTCTCCCATATGTGATTACACAGCTTAGTCAATACAAGACCAGTCCACTGAATTTATTTCCAGCATCAACTCATCCAAATTAGTCTTCCGGAAAGCCCTAAAAGAAATCATTTTTGGTTTAAATCTAGAGATTTTTCTACTCCTCATACAAAAAGTAGGTAGGAAGTTGCTAACTGAAACTGCAAAGATTCCACTACTAGTGACTCTATTAATGTTATTAGGGAGGCGCTAATGTCATATGGTCTTGGCTTAGCTGTTTTTTTCGAGTGGGGAATTTATAAGTCGGGAGTGAAGCAAAATTTTACTCAAATGCTCCTACTTATGTTGGAATGTGAATCACAATTTAAAATAAGATCTCCAAAATAAATGTATACCTATTGGTACTACAAAAACCCATACAATCAAGTACTTCAGTTAACCTCCCCAGACCAAATACATGAATAAGCCAGCAGAAGAAGGTAATTTGGTCTATCTAGTCTGAGAGAAGGGACATGATTGAGGCCTTCAAGCATTTGATAGGAATAAATAGGGTGGATAAGAAAGGTCCATTCAAGCTTAGTAGAAACTGAAACACTAGGGGACACAGTCTTAAGCTGGGGATAGGCTAGGAGAGAGGCTATGTGGCACTTCTTCACAGAGACCCTCTGGCAGCGTTGGAATGCGCTTCCAGAAGAGATGGTTTTGTTGAAGATGGTGGGCAGCTTCAATAGAGGCTGGGATAGAGTTAAGGAGCAAATAAGGGTCGAGGCAGGGGAGGACAGATGGGAAGGGTGGATTGGGGAGGGAGGGGGAAGGTTCAGTAGCTTTAGCTGTTAAAGACCCTGCAATACAAGCAGACTAGATAGACCAAATGGCCTTCTTCTGCTGGCTTCTTTGTATGTTCATATGTATTTCAGAGGATTATAAACTGTGCAAAATGATAACTTTTGTTAGCCACCCAAACACAGCTCCAAATGTAGCCATCCACAATTTGTTTTAAAGGTGAATACAATAACAGGTTCAGATAACTCCAAATTTTTTTTAAAATAAACAATGATGCCTTCAGGGTGGGGGCAGCAATTTGGGAACTCACCATTCCTTTTGAAAATATGGGACTCACACCATCCCACAATCCCCTGCATGGCATGTAACAGAGGATCCACTCAGGGACCCGGTCGGGCATCCAATTGGATGCCCGCCTGTGTCCTCTGATATGCTCCCCATACACCAGCGCACCAGTGAGGCAGGGCCATGGACTGGTGCCCTGTGGTTGTTGATGATCATGAATGCCAGCCACCATACATGTGTCTGTGGGTATGGAGCTGCACAGGGCCAAGAACTTGCCTATCGTGCATACCCAAGCCCAAATGGTGCATAGGCACCACTGTAAGTGCATTTCCATATGGATACATAAAATGGCACCTACTGCTCAGAGCTAGTCTCGGAGAGAAGACAGGATGAAACTGATCCTCTCCCATGCTGGTGGACTAATGGAGTCTACTGCAATCTAGTTATTGGACTTTCTCTGCATTCCTTTGCCTTTGGTTTTAGAAGTTTCCAGTATGATTCTATACATGTGTGTAGTGTTCTACAGTGCTGAATGCTGGGCAAGGGTATGGCAGCAGGCACCCTGCTGTATCTTCTGCATGCCTCCCATGGAAGACAACAGCTGGCCATGGCAGGAAGGAAAATACAATGTGCTGTGCCACCCCAGCCCTTCAGTCAGGAAGGGAGTGCTGAGGGAGGCACTTTGGGCACTCTCCCATTCCTTCTGAAAATACAGGATTCACACCATCCCACTATCCCCTGCCTCACACAGAGCAGAGGATACACTCAGTAACCAGGTCAGACATCCGAATGGAAGCCCACCTGTGTCTTCCAATCTGTTGCCCATGCATCAGTGCACCAAAGGGCTGGGCTTCAGACAGCCATCCTGCGGTGACTGGTGATTGTGAATGCCAGCCACCATGCACCTGTCCATGGGTACGAAGCTGCATCGGCCGTGTATGCACCTATCACACATGCCTGAACTTGAATGGTGTATAAGCACCATTGTGAGTGCATTTCCATATGGTTTCATAAAATGGCACCCCATGCTCAGAGCTGGTCTCGGGGAGGATACAGGATGAAGCTGCTCCTCTCCCATGCTGGTGGACTAATGGAGTCTAATGCTTTCTCTGCATTCCTTTGCCTTTGATTTTAGGAGTTTCCAGTATGGTTCTATACATGTCTAGTGTTCTTTGGAATATTTAACTTTTATTTCCAGTTCTGTAGTGTGAGGAGTATCAGCAGTTTCATTAGCCATTGTATCTAATCCTGTAGATGTGGCTCCACAATGTCTAGAAAGTTTGTCAAGGACAGTCCCGCACTCACCCACCTCCAATGAAGTACTGCTCACACCGTCTGCTTGTGCTGACAAATATTTTATTGAAGTGCCAGTGCCAAAAGCACCCTCCACACGCCTTTATGCATTTCGGAAATCAGGTCCTTTAGCGAAAAGGATGTGGTACAAAGTCAGGTCTCGTCTTTTATACAGAAAATTATGTCATAAAACATGGACATATCAAAAGCAAATGACATCACACAATGCAGTAATAATAAACTCATGCCTATTTACATCTAATACCAAAGTTAAAAACCAGTCACACACATTCTCAATGTTTCATAGTATAAATAGACCATAAATATACAAGACAGAAGTCAAATAAATATCAGAACATGTAGATTGAATAAATAAATAAAAGAAATAGGAAAATCCTGAGAGTCCATTCTTTTGAGTATAAAGGTCCTTGTGGTGACACAGAGATATGCAAAGAGGGGTGGTCTGCTCCCTCAAAGATTTTTACCAGAAAAGTGTAGTTCATTGCCTGAAAGATAAAAAAAAACTATTGCATTGATTTCTATATCTAAATTCTGGTTTGAAAGAAACACTCTCAACTATTTCTAGTATCCATAGACCTGTATTGTTATATTTCATTTTACAATTTAAAAATGACTGAATTTTATAAAAGTTAGATGGTGCTGTGCACTTTATTTAATTTCATTATAGTTCATACTTATATACTCATATCATAACATGTTTGTTGTTTCTGTACAATATCACCTTAATAATGAAAAATCATGGAAGACCGTAAATTCTACCATCACACCTAAAATTTTAATAATATTTCTGTAAATAGGGTGACAGATCAAAACTGTCATTTAAGCCTGGAAATCTGAAGGATTTTAAGGTGTATATCCAGAATCCTTTATGTTGTAATACTAGGTTGTCAAAATCAGCACCACAAGCCTGGGAGAAAACCTTCTCTATTGCTTTAATGCAAATAATGCTCATTTCTGTTTCTTGCTTCCTTTATATGTAAGGCTGTCACATAGGTCTCATCTGCATTCCTTATGATCCTAGCGTGTTCTCCCATTCAGGTTTTGAACTGTCATGTGGTCTTTCCAATGTAGAAAGCCCCACATTGACAATTCGCCTGGCAAATCACCCCCTACAGTATCGCATGTAATAAGTTGCTGTATTCCAAATGATCTCTGTATGTTAGTACTAGTGAATTCTTTTCCCTGTGCAATAAATTGGCAATTCACACATTTGTTACACTTGTAGCAACCCACATACTTATTAGTGAACCAGGCAGTCTGTGTGGGTTTTTTGCTGCCTACTGTGTATGAGCACATCCCTGAGGTTTGTGGCCCTCTTGTACAAAACTCTCGGAACATTCGAATGGTATTCCTTAAGTCCTACGTCTCTCCCCTCAGAATGTTCCAATTCCTGTTTATAATATCAACCACTTTGTGTACATGTACAGTGTATGTTGTCACAAAGTTCAGCTGCCCCCATTGTGAGGGTTGTGGATGCATGGAACGGCCTTCCGGAAGAAGTTGTGGAGTCAAAAACAGTGATTGAATTCAAGCATGCATGGGACAGCCATAAAGCAATTCTAGGGGGTTGGGGTAGAAAGAAGTAGGCTGCTGGTTAACTAGGATCTGCAGCTTATCCATTAGGTAGGGAAATGGGCAGACTGGGTGGGCCAAGCAGTCCTTATCTGCCATCAAATTCTATGTTTCTATGTTTCTTTCATCATGTGAATTTGATTGCAAAGTATGGGACCTGGTAATATTTCTCACTTCCTGACAAGTCTGTAATACAGCACCTTTTTTTATACCCCCTTTACTGAAATCTATGTGTAAGCTCGTCTGCAGCTTTGTCATACAGATCATTTGTGCTGCAATTTTGCCTCAATCTCAAAAATTGTCCTTTCAGGATATTTTGAATTGTGTGACGGGGTGGCAGCTAGAGGACAGGAGAAGGGTATTTCTTTCACATTCCTTCCTGAAAATATCAGTCACAAAATTCCCCAAATCATCTTTACTGATGCATAAGTCCAAAAACTGTAATTCATTTTGACTAGCTTTATATGAGAAATGCAGGTTTGGATTTGAACAGTATAAAAAATCCACAAACTCATCTAGTTCCTGTAACGTACCCTTCCACACAATGAGTACATCATCAATAAATTGACGATTTAAATCCATGTGTGCAAAGAAGAGGTTTTGATCAGGGTCCTTCACAGTTTCAATCAATCAATCAATCAATCAAAATCTTTTATTTATTCAGGCGAACATCATTGAGCAAAGCTCATTTACAAGATGGACCTGAGTGGTCATACAAATGAGGATACAAGTATTATTACATAGACAAGAATAGAATAAATAGTAATACAATGGCATGAAATGATTATATACAACAATTTACATATATACAAGTAACAATAGAACCATTTAGCCTGTAGGAAAAAAAAGAGGACAAAGGGTATAGCAGTCCTAAAATATAAGTTATATGGTCTAAACTAGTTTTTAAGTGAATATAATAGGTGATTCGGAAGAAAGAAATTGAGTTAATATAATGGATAGAAAAAGGGAGGTTTAGTTGGGTCAGATTGGTGGGGATTATGCTTTATAAAAGCAATTGCAGAGCTCTGGAAAAAGCGGAGAACAATCTTTTGAAGGATGCCAGAGGTAGTAGGCTATCTAGCTTCATGGATTTTGGGAGAGTTCATGCAGCTGCTAAGGAATAGCAAGCAACCCTCCCATACGGGTGCAGGCATTGGGGACCTTTAATGTGATGAGTTTACTGATCCTTAGGTGTATGGCCTGGTTGTAATTTGGGTAAAGCAATCAGTGATATAGGTCGGTGAGTTTGCCTGTTAGCGCTTTGAGTATCCAGATAACAGCATTCCTATTTCTTCATGTTTGCAATGATGTCCAGTTGACTGCCATATAAAGGAGCAATGATGGGTGTTGGAGGAAGGTCAGTAATAAATCTTATGGACCTGTGATACAGGGTGTCCAGCTTATGTAAGAGATGACTTGAACAATGGCAGTAGAGAAAATCAGCATAATCAATGAGGGATAGGAATGAGGCCTGAATTAACCTTTTTGGAATCACTGTTTAGGTAATGTTTTATTCAAAAAATAGTCCGAGCCTCTGTCTTAGCTTTTAAGTAACTCTTCAATATGGACAGAATAGTCAAGCCTGTTATCTATCCAGACTCAAAGGTATTTGAAGTTATCAACAAATTCAAGTTTCTCTCCAAGTAAAGGTGGATATATGTAGGGTGTTGGATGCTGGGGTAGTGGTAGTACAGCTCTTTGTGGTAAGAACATAGCTTTTGTTTTTTTGCATTTAGAAGTAGTTTTTGTCAAGTAGATTGTGCTGCAGAATGGAGAATCGGATAGTAGAAGTTCACAGGCTTTGGAAGGTGAGGATTGCTGACATACAATACAGTATCATCAGCAAACAGATGAATGTTAGATTGAGTGAGGTTGGCATCAATATTGTTTATATAAATAGCAAGAGGATAGGGCCAAGAATAGAGCCTTGTGGTACACCCCTTAGCAGAGGTTTTGAGGTGGATAGGTAATTTCATTTCTAACCAGTTGAGACCTATCTGAAAGGTAATCCTTAAACCAGTTGAGTGATAGGGAATCCAGGCCTAATGAGTTAAGGGAGGTGAGTAATAAGTCATGATCCACTGTGTCAAAGGCTTTACTCAAATCCAGAAACACAGCACAGAGTAAAATTTTTTGTCCAAATTAGTCTGCCAATCGTTGGTTACCTTGGCTAAGGCAGTAATGGTGCTATGCTTTGATCTAAATCCAGATTGTGCAGAATTTAGAAGGTTATTGTTATCCAGATAGTCCCTTAACTGAGAGTTTACTAGTTTTCGAGCATCTTAGATAGTACTGGTAGGATGGAGATAGGTCTGTAATTGTTGAGATCCTAGTATCACCAGATTTGAGTAATGGAACTACTTGAGCTGTTTTCCAAGTAGATGGAATGGATCCAGTAGTTAGGAAAGATTGAAGAGATGAGTAAGGGGCAGATAAGACATGTGAAGCAATTTTCAGGAAATAGGATCCAGGAGTCTGACCTGCACTTTTAGTTGTGTCTAAATTAGAGGAGATCTTCCACTTCTTTCACGGATATTGGGATGAAGGAAAAAGTTGAAGTGGCCATTTGTCCCACAGTAGTTTGCAGGTTCAAGGAAGATCTCAGGATATTTGCAGGTGATGAGTCAAATGCTAGGCCAGCAGTGGTGAAGTGAACATTGAAGGTATTTAAGATTTCTTGTTTACCTGTAATTTCTGTGTCATTTAGTAGCAATTTGGTGGTTAAGGCAGGAGTAGAATTCTGGCCCAGAAGTCCTTTATTGTACCCCAGAGTCTGGATGGTTTATTGTAGGAGGCATCCAATTCAGCTGTATAGTAGGCAGTTTTGGCAGTTCTTATTTTTTTGTACATGAATTCCTTGCTTTTCTGAAATTTAGCCAATCACTGGTGTCCTTTGTTTTTCTTGCCTTTTTCCACAGCTTGTCTCTGGTTCTCAAGGCTGCTTTAAGCTCAGAGAGTAGAACCAAGGGCAGGATTTTACCTTAGTTCTGATACTGGTGATAGGTGCATGAATATTGAGAACATTGGTGATAATATCCTTTAAAGTCTGGAGTGCTGTTTCAACAGAGGTTGTAAGATAGAAATCTTGCCAATATATTGTAGTACTCAGGTCATGGAGGTAACCTGAGATATTGAAATTCTTTTTTGACCTTTTGAGGATAAATTCTGCAGGATTTGGTGGTTTGAGTGTGGATCTTATGCCAGCTATAGGGTAATGGTCACTCACATCACTTGGCAGTACTCCTGCATGTGAGTATAAGTGAGGCTTGTTTACCAACATAATATCCAGGAGTGAGCTGTTGCTGGAATTTCTTGGTTAATCCTAGTTGGGTCTTTAATCAGCTGTGTGAATCCATAGGTGTCACAAAAGGTTATCAAAGGTTGCAGATACATTAGACAACCAGTTTAAATTCAAATCACCAAGGATAGCGGTATCTTCAGGGCCTTGGTTGAGAATTGACCCTAGGTGAGAAAGCAGTTTAAGGCCTGCAGAGGGGCCTATAGCATCCAATCAGTTTAAATGGAGGCGAATTAGGAAGGCAAATTTTGATTGATAAACATTCAAATTCATTTGGCTCAGATGTGTTGATGAGGCAGGTTGCAGAGATGGTGTCCTTAATGTATATGGCCACCCACCACCCCTGGAAGGGCGATCTGCTCTGAAGAGCTGGTAATTGGGAAGGTTTACACTGTCTTTTGTTGTAGGCCTGAGCCAAGATTCAGAGATGACCAGGAAGTCTGGAAGAGTATGTGCCACCCAAGCCTGTATAGATGAACTTTTTAGGAGGCTGCAAGCATTGAAGTGTATGAAGCTTAGTCCTTTTATGGTAGTCAGCTCAGAAGGGAAGATAAATTGACAATGGGGCCAGGATTAATCTCAATGGTGCCAATGCATAAAAGGAGGTAGAAGATTAATTTGACTAGGGCTCCAAGGGATAGGGATAGAGAGTGATCAGAGCATTTCCTCTTAATCCTAGATGCACACTGTGTAGTGGGAGATGGTGCTGTTATATAGGTGTGTCTTTTATCATAACATAGGAGTCTGATGGACAGGCATAGGGTTTTATAGATCCAGGATACATGTAAAGGGCTAGGGAGAGCTGGATTGTTAGAGAGGCTTTATGTAGGATACCCCAGGGGTTGCAGTGTAATAGTGGTTCAAAGTGAATAAGGAATAGATGGTTGTACATTGTGGATGGCAGTGGAGGGCAGAACATACTCATTAACTTATTCGTCATGACAGGGGTATAATATGATTATCATAATGGAATGGGGAGATGAGAGGTTAAGGAACAGAAAACAAGTTAGCATTGTGCGGGGTAGGTATGGGTTAACAGAAGAGGAATTAGATGTAAGCGTGGATGAGAGAAATGGCGGAAAAGAGTGTATAAATACAATTAACCAAGAGGGGAGGGCAGGCAAAATTTTGCAACTTGCCCGTACCTTTCACACTACTTCTCCCGGCCTCCTGGAACTCTTGGTCGGCTGGAGGTCACCGCCGGCCCGCTGGCGGCTCGGAGCCCCTTCTGCGGCTGGAGCTGGAGGGCAATGCCGGCTGCAAGTCAGGGGACAGAGGAGAAGGCAGTGAGAAGGCAATTTTATTGCAGGCAATCTGCAATTAGGTGCAAGAAACAAGAATCTGCACAACAAAAGACTGGGAGGGTTTGGGGGTTAGGCGCCTAAGCGCCTAGCCCACACAGATCCCAGAAAAGGCTGAATCACTAGCAAACATCACATCAAAACATGTTTAAATTACCCACAATTTTAAGTAAAACAGCTCTTTTAAGAAATTAACACAAGTTACAGCTAATCAGAAAAATCCCATCCAGAAAAGTGTTGCAGAGTCCAGCTAAAGTCAATGGGAAAGGCGCACCAATCGAAGCAAAGGCAGAGACAGGTCGCTTCGATTAGTTGCGGCTTGCCCGCATCTTTCACACTGCTTCTCCCGGCCTCCTGGAACTCTTGGTCGGCTGGAGGTCACCGCCCGACCGCTGGCGGCTCGGAGCCCTTCTGCGGCTGGAGCTGGAGGGCAATGCCCGGCTTTCACGCTGCTCTTCGGCCTCCTGGAACTCTTGGTCGGGCTGGAGGTCACGCCGCTCACTGGCGGCTCGAGCCCTCTGCGGCTGGAGCTGGAGGGCAATGCAGCTTCACTGCCTCCCGGCCTCCTGGAACTCTTGGTCGGCTGGAGGTCACCGCCGGCCCGCTGGCGGCTCGGAGCCCCTTCTGTGGCTGGAGCTGGAGGGCAATGCCGGCTTTCACACTGCTTCATTTTCCCACTTCCCCACATATATGTTTGCAAAGCTGAGGTTCGTGGCCCTCCTGTACAAAAGTAGACCCCATAGCCGTGCCTTTGGTTTGTAAGAAGAATTCCCCTAAGAATGAAAAGGCATTGAATTTTAAAACAAATTGAGAAAGTTTTAGAAGAAACTCAGTGGCAGTTCAGTCTGACTGTCTCTAGTGTTTAAAAAGAAGGCCAAAGCATCAAGGGCATCTTCCTGCAGAATGTTTGTGTACAAAGAGTCCACATCCAGAGTGACTAGATAGGAATCCCTGCTCACTATGTAGGATCCTAACTCTTACACAAAGGGTCTGATAAAAAAAGTCCATGTAGTGTGATAGAGGCTCAGTCACAGACCCGATCCCACTGACTGTTGGCCTGCCAGGGGGAGGGAGGGCCTCAACATTTTTATGGACTTTCGGAAGTGTATATATGGTAGCACAAATTGGATGTTCTACAGTTAGAAAATCCTTAGTGTCAGAGTCAATCCATTCACTTTCAAAAACTTCCATAATATACTCGTCAATTCTAAACTTGAATTGGGTAGTGGGATCAGCCACTGCACACCCTCAGAGCGCCAGCTGTTGTGTGCCCATCATTGGAGTGCCAAACCCACAAGTCGCCCCCCCATCCCCAAGGTCCACTGGCTCCAGTTGCCACCGAGCCCCCAATGTAGCCCAGATCCATCTCAGCAGCACCTGGGCCAAGTAGCATGTACTGGCCTGCCCCTACCAGTGCCTATCTCCCTCGGAAGAGGGGGACCCACCCGGCGAAGGGTTATATCTGTGTTACACAGAGGGGGGCTGCAAATATGAGGTGGTGGTGGCTGGCATCGGGCCATGGGTGCCAGCAGAGACATAGGCGGCCTGAAGGAGTGGCCAACCTGGAGCAAGGGAAGGTGGGAAAAAAAAAAAACAGGTCACATAAATTCACAATGTTCCATAGTATAAATAGACCATAAGTATACAGACAGAACTCAAAACAATATCATAAAAATGTAGACTAAATAAATAAAGAAAGAAATGGGAAAATCCTAAGAGTCCATTCTTTTGCATATAAAGGTCCTTGTGGTGACACAGAGACGTGCAAAGAGAGGTGGCTGGCTCTCTTGAAGATTTTTACCAGAAAAGTGTAGTTCATTGCCTGAAAGATAAAAAACAATTACATTGATTTCTATATCTAAATTCTGGTTTGAAAGAAACACTCTCAACTATTTCTAGTATCCATAGACCTGTATTGTTATATTTTATTTTACAATTTAAAAATGACTGAATTCTATAAAAGTTATATGGTGCAGTGCAATTTATTTTATTTCATTATAGTCCATACTTATATACTCATATCATAACAGGTTTGTTGCTTCTGTGCAATATCACCTTAATAAAAAATCACGGAAGACCGTAACTCCTACCATCACACCTAAAATTCAAATATTATTTCTATAAATAGGGTGACAGATCAAAACTGTCATTTAAGCCTGGAAATCTGAAGAATGTTAAGGTGTATATCCAGAATCCTTCACATTGTAATATAGTAGAAGCCACTTAATCGGGAAGCAGTTAATGGGGATGTCCGCATTATTGGGATGTCCTGCCCGGAACTGACTAAGTGGCCATTCACTTCAATGGAATCCTCATCTGTTTAATTGGTACAGTGAGGCCAGATAATTGGGATGATTTCTTTCTAGTCTACTATATTCTTACACACTGCCAGCTGTTAATGGGCTGCTGAGTATGTGAGATTATGTGTGAATGGCCCACAGGCTACTTCCTGTTTCCAATCCTCTTGTCTTTTTGTCTTTTTACTGTTTATCTGATCAACTACCCCCCTGCTCCCCCACACACACACTTACTCTTAACCCATTGATCTCCGCGTTCTCCCGCTGATTCTGAGTCCATTGCGCTTCGTGTTTTCCCGCATTTTCTCCCCCTTACTCTTGTTGGCTGCAGTCTGATTACAGTTGCAAAACGAAAAAACTGATCATTTCTCTTTGTCTTCTTCTCCTATCAGAGGCTGTCTTCTTGATCGATATTTGTGAGTGGGAATCTTTTGATGCTGGTGCTGACTGCCAACTGACCAACTCTCAGAAGAGAGGCAGTTGTTTTTTGACTTCTTAAATACAGCACATTTTTTTGAGAGAGAGGAGAAAGGAGATAAAAGACTGAGACCAAGACAAAGTTAGAGAAATTCCCCAAAGGAACCAGTAGGAGCACATTTACAGCCTGACACGGGATGCAAAACTCCAGTGTCAGCTTCGTAGTTTCACTTTGAGTTATTGAATTAAAGTACTGTGGTACTATACATTTATTTGTGATCCTACTGGCATTATTTGGCATCTTTTATGTCACTATGTATGCCACTAGCTTCAGGGAAAAAGTGCAATGGGCAAACAGAGGCAAAATAAGTAAGCAATAATACCCGACAGGGTGGGCATTATTGGGAAATACTGGACTGCCATGGGACGTGATGAGGCCCGACACCGCAGGCGGAGGGTCTTATAGCCCCTGGAAGGTCTGGTATTTCCCAATAATGCCCACCCTGGAGGGTATTATTGCGCTTATAAAATGGTTTTCTTAGTAAGTTTTAATGCAGAGAGGAAATTATTATAAAAAATTAATAACATTAGCAGAAACAAAAGTATTTAAAAAAAAATAGTCCATGTTTCTTTAAGATTGTTCCAGGTTCTGTTGCTCCTCCCCACAGCTATCACCCCCGCTTCCCAACACAGACACATCCACCTGAAGAATTAGTAAATATGCAGAAGCAGTCTGTGGGCATCGTTTTTAAGTCGTGTCATGTTTGTTTAACATTTTTTTTTTAATTGGGCTGCAGTTGTACATTGCGTCTGTTAAGCGCGGGACCTATGGATGAGAACTATGCATTGACGAGCAGCTCCGAGGTAAATTATGCATTTAATTTAGATTGGTATTGTAGTTTGAGGCAGTTCTGGCATTTGTGGCAGTAGAATGATACAATTTTGAAAACGGTGTTGGTGTTTCATTGTAACAAGCTTCGGAGCAATGGATTCTTTCACTTCCAGTTAAGCGCAGTGCTGCGATAGTGCGGTCGGGAGAGTGCAGCTGTGAGAAAAAAAAGATTTGAGCACTCTTCCCGACCGCAGAATAAGTGGAGTGTCTTTTTTTTTTATTTGAAGAGGAGCGAGCTTATAGTGAAGGAGCATGTGTGTGGGGGGGTGGGGGGTTCAGTTGCTCTCACTAAGGAAGAGAAAAACATGGCGGGGATTTTAAATGTTAGCTGGTGGTTTCAGCCAATGACTAAGCAGGGTGTGCACCCCTGCACAAGGGTATGTGGTAAGGTGGCACTCAGGCTGGTACTAATTTCTTGCTGGGCATTTATTGAAAAATAAATGCCCAGCTTGGAGGTGGTATTAGCCAATCAGCACTGAGAATCCATTCTGGCCATTTTATAACTAATTTTAAATGCCTTCTGTTAAATGGGATGGCTGCTTGATAGGGATGAATAGCCTGCCACTAGGGTGTCCCAAGTAAGCGGCTTCTACTGTACTAGGTTGTCAAAATCACCACCCCAAGCTTGGGGGAAAACCGTCTCTATTGATTTAAATGTAAATGAATGCTCATTTCTGTTTCTTGCTTCCTTTACAAGTAAGACTGTCGCATAGGTCTCATCTTCATTCCTTATGGTCCTAGCATGTTTTCCCACTCAGGTTTTGAATTGTCATGTAGTCTTTCCAATGTAGAAAGCCCCACACTGACAATTTGCCTGGTAAATCACCCATACAGTATCGTATGTGATAATTTGCCATATTGCAAATGTTCTCTGTAAGTTAGTGTCATGAACCCACTCCTGGGAGTCAGGTCCACTGAGCTCACAGTGTCCATCCCTAAGTGCAATCCATGACAGGGGGGAACAGGAATACCCTCATGTCCTTCTATAGTGCTCACTGAGTTCACAACTGAACACCAACCACGAGGACCCAGGTGGTCCCTCTTTAAACTCTGGATAAGGGTGCAATACTAGTCTCGACTCTTGCAACCAAATGAGAACCCTTCTTTGGTTGTTACACAAAGGGGGAAAATCCAGGCATTACATGCTCTTTAGGGTAGCTGTGTGATCCCAATTTTGTCTTCTTTCACAGGACATGCAATAACTTTGTTCAAATCCCCACAGACTCTTCCCTGAGACTTTTGTATTCTCCTTATCTTTACTCAGATTTCCCTTACAGATCCTTGCTCAACTGGCTGCTTATTTTGGCACCCCTTTAGCAATAACAGACTGGTCACAGATTATTAATAGATGTCTCACAATCTTACACACAATATAGGAAATCTCTCTCAGGCAGGATTCCTTAACAAAACAAATGTTTTTACTAAATACTTAAACAACTAAAAGATGCATAAATTTGGTCACAAAATAACACAAATAAAAGTGGATATGTACAAGAAAGTGCACTATAACTGTTATCTAATTTCTACCTTAAGTCCGTAGTGAATTGAAGACCAGAAGGATACATAGTTTTTCCAAGGTTTCAGTCCTTTCTGTAGCAGTCTTGCTTCTGGTATGTCAGGAGAGTGTATAAAATGAAATGTTCCAGGAAAATGAGAGAGAATGACTCTGGCTCATCACTTATATGGTGATCCGAAATCCCTGGTCTGGTCATAATTTTTAGGCCAGTAGATGTCACTGTTACACTTTCCCCACAACCCAATTTTCCTAGCTGTCTTTTGATGTCTCACTATCTTACTGGTAATACAATTGACACCAGCATGTCAAAACTGCTTACTTCCTAGATCCTGGTTTCCCAAGCATCCTGCTTTGAAGTGAAAATGGTTATCTCCTGAAACATTTGATTACCGCTGCTTCCCTCAACTAGTTAATCAGGGAAATAGTCTTTGAAAGTGGACTCTTGGCTTCTTGATAATCAGCATGTTTCTCAGTTCACAGAGGTATGTCAAATATTTTTGCAAGACAATTCTCTCCCTTGAAGGGCATAGTTTATTACAAGCAAATGGATTCTGACATATCCTTGTTGAGCAGCCCTTGAAGTAAGTTGGCTTCCTGTCCAGAAAGCTTCCCCCTCAGGCACAAGGAAGGTCAAACATTTGAAAAATCCAGTCTCTCTCTCTATGGGACCCTTTCTTTAACATTGACAGTCGTATGGCATTATGACGTACACAAAATCACATAAAAATAGACAGAATATGTCTGAAAATATGACTGGCAGTGGCTAACTTGCCACATTCCTGAGTCCTAGACTGTATTTGTGGGAACATGCCCCCTACTGCATGGTAAGGTTTTCACAAATTCTGTTACTGTTCTAACTGGTGAGATAGGCCATCTGCGTGTGCGTTGATATGACCTGCCCTGTGCATAATGGCCATATCATAGGCCTGTAGGGCAATACTCCACCTTAAGAGATGACCATTTGTTTTATCCATCTGATTTAGCCACACCAGAGGGTTATGATTGGTCTGTACCTTGAAGCATCTCCTGTATAGATATGCCTCCAATTTTTTCAGGGTCCATACCAGCACAAGGCATTCCTTTTCTACCGTGGAATATGCCTACTCATGGGGAAGTAACTTTTTGCTCAGGTATATAATTGGGTGGTCTTTTCCCTGATTAGATGTCTGACTGAGGACTACTCCAATCCCCACATCTGAGGCATCTGTCTGGACTACAAATTGCTTAGTGTAATCTGGATTGGCCAACACAGGGGCACTGCACAGTGTCTCTTTTAGCCATGCAAAGGCTTGTTCACAGGCTGGCTCCCACTTTACCTTTTTGGGCTGTCTTTTCTTTAGCAGGCCAGATAGGGGAGCTGCCAGGGTACTGTAATTTGGTACAAACTTTTGATAGTATCTTGCAGTCTCTAGGAAGCTCCTAACCTGCTTCTGGATTTCATGCATGGGCCACACTTCTATCACATCAATCTCTGCTTGATTAGGATTAAGCTGCCCTTGCCCCACTACATGGCATAGGTATGCCACCTCCACCATAGCCACCTGGCACTTTTCAGCCTTGACAGTGAGACCTGCCCTCTGCATCCTGCCCAACACTTCCTTCAGGTGGGATAGGTATTCCTTCCAACTGGTACTGAAGATAGCAATATAATCCAGATACACCATTGCGTACTCTTCAGTACCATGTAACACCTGGTTTACCGACCTTTGGAAGGTGGCAGGGGTGTTCTTCATTCCAAAAGGCATTACCAAGAACTTGAATAACCCTATTGGAGTGATGAAGGCTAACCACTCTCTAGCCCTGGCAGTTAACTCCACCTGCTGCCAGTACTCTTTTGTCAAGTCAGCTGTGGTAAGGTATGTTGCCCCTCCCAACTTGTCCAGTAGTTCCTCCATCCATGACATTGGGTGGACGTCAGACTTCGTGACTGCATTGAGTCCACAATAGTCCACACAAAAGCGAGTAGAGACATCCGGCATGGGAACAAGGACTACCGGTGAGGCCCAGGGACTGTGAGATTTCTGGATTACCCCTAAATCCAGCATTTCCTCTACCTCCCTCCCTCCTAATGTCCTTTAGGACAGTCTTAGATACCCGGTAGGCTGTCCACTGTATGGGCACTTGTGTCCCTGTGTCTACATCATGTGTCGCTAACGGGTTCATCCAGGCTTGGCAGTAAACAAAGGGGCAAAGTCCTCTAAAACCTCCCTCACTTCCTGGGACTGTTCTAGGGTCAACTGGGGCAATAGTTTGATTGCCTCCACAGATGACTCCCGCTTACTTTCCTCCAGCAAATCCAGTAGCAGGTCCTCTTCCTCCGTCCCCTCTCCAGGACTACACGCTGAAAATACCATGTCAGCCCTATTTGCATATGACTTCATCATGTTGACATGGTACATCCTATGGGTACAGTGGTGATCACAGAAAAGTTTCCAAGTACCAAGGTACCATGGTATAACGCAATACTCTAGGTTGCATTAGCGGCACTGCCGGTGATGCCTGAAAAGTGGTAGCAGTAGCAGTGCTTAATGTGTGGTGGTACACTGTATGCGGCAAGGTATGTGGCATTTGACACTTTATGTTATTAGTGGACCTTTCGGTAAGTAAATCCAGCAGGCGGCACTGTTCTCTGTATGATGCATCTGCTATTTTCAAATTTTTTGCCAGGTGTCTCCATAGTCCACATTGAAAAAAAGGCTATATGTATGAAATACCTGTTCTCCCGGCTGTTTGCCCCTCCCCCCAATAAATCTGATGAAATTGTGCATGAAAGTTTATCTTTAATTCCCCATAACCTTTCTTTCATCTGGTCTGAAAACCGAGGTTGCCTTTTGTTTTCTCCACTACAGCAAATGAATCATGGAATTGATTTCAAAGAAATAAGTAGGATAAAGTGGGCCAATTTATTTCTTAACAGTAAGGTCAATTAACTTAATTTTTGTCATGCTTTTACTGCTGTTTCATAACAGATGTAGCACAGTAATGTGCTCAACTGAAAACTGCCACTGTTTCAGATAGTCCTGCAGGTGCTTCCCCACTCGATTTTAAACATCTTTTTCACTGTGATTCTACATATTCCCACAGACTAGTAAAATCTAAGTAAGCTTTACAGTGTGAAGCTGTTCTGCGTGATAGAGAGCTGAATCATTTCATTCAGCCAATGTGTAAACTTTGGCTTCTTTAGGTTTCATTACAATGTGTGACAGTATATTTTCCACAGTTCCCATTTTTAAATGTAATAAAACATCTGTTTAACTGCAACGATACATTTTCAGTGATTCATGACACAATTATACATTTTCTCACAGTCTAGTACAGGAAACTAGTACAGGAAAATTTAACTATTTAATTAGCCTAAACATAGTTCACTTGATATATTGAAATGTGTGCATCAAACAGCCTAGGCATCTTTTCTGTGTGAAGATAAAAAAAATCGCAGTTACAGTATGTACAGTAACAGCGAAGTCCTATGTCCAGGTTACAAAGTGGGTCACTTCATCACAGCCAGAAATTGATGCTCTGCAGCTTGAGGCAACCGGGATGTTTGTTTTTCAAACATACATATTTTATACTTTGCAATGCAAGGAAACTGAGAAGTGACACATCCTACAATCATAAGTCATAGTCTGCATCTCAAAACTGGGGAAACACAGTGCTAACTATAAGCCTCTGTGCGGGTCATCACACTATTTCTGAGGCTGCATGTATAGTTTTCTGTCTCATAAATTCAAGAGAGACATGTAAATGCAGTCAAACATAGCATGGATGATGAAACCTATGATGCCATGATCCAATTACTCCCCCCCATCCCCCATGGTACCAATTGAATACCATATTTTGCTGGACTAAAATCAAAGAAAGAGTGCAGCATATATCTACACAAATGCCAGTGATAATAATTAATTGGTAGCTGCGGATTTAATGTGGCAAAGCCATAGCATGCAATTTTGTTTGCTAGCAATGAGGGTGGGGGGGGGCGTGTGTGTGACTGTGTTTGTATGTGTGGGGGGGGCATTGAACCATTTCTGATCATTGCTCCTCCTAGAGAATATCCAGTAATGTCAGCAATTTGTGACAATGGATACAATTTCCGTTTGTCAGCAGCGCGCCACACTGTAGAAAAACCTGTTGGGTCAAAACTGCACAGTACAAGCAGCTCTCATTCCTCATGCTGTGACTGAATAAACAGCAACAAAACAAAATTATGTATTTTTTATACTATATTTATTGTTATTTGTACACTGATCACCCATGAAAATGGGTAATTTTTGGCCCATGGTCCTATCAGTATAAATAAATAAATCAAACAAACAAACAAAACACATACAATATTGCAGTGACCACCCCAGTTAGTTCACCTCAAACCATATTTATGATTTAGGAGGTCACTGACAGACATGGTCCCTCTCGTTCTCATCCAGAATCAACATGAATTTCTGTTAGTGTAAAACTCCATTTAAGGACAAAGAACCTCAGTACACAAGCACTGAGGCAATGGTTACTCCAAAGGGCATTGGCCAGGAAGCCAAGTTTCAAAGAAATACAAAATCACACATACCCCCATAATGCAAAGCACCATGGGCTGTATATGCAAATCACCACAGAATATTATGCTGGTTCAACTTTAAGCAGAAATGCATGGTGCCAAAAGGCCTCTCACACAGTCTGCAAAGGGTGCCAACAGAAGACACATACATGTGTTTCGTCCTACCAGGACACATCAGTGTGCCTCGTCTGTGTGATACCCCAGTGGAATGAACCACACTGTTTGGTGGTCGCTTGTCTATCTGGGTTATGCTGTGGTGAGCCCAATAAAAACCAAAAACAAGCTTAAAGACAAAGAACCTCAGTGCACAAGTACTGAGGCAATGGTTACCCCAAAGGGCATTGGCCTCACGAAGATGCTGTTGAATGGTTCGAGCAATTTCAAGCATGGATTTCTTTTAGTGGTTGGACTGATCCTTTGCATATTTTCAATGCCTCGCACTTGCTTCTGAGAGGGACTGCCATATCCTGGTTCAACGCACTTATGGAACAAGTCAAAGCGGACATTGCCACCCTGCATGCAACTTTCAAAGACCATTTTCTTCAAGCACATCCACCCTGGTTATTGGAACAATAGCTGTGGGAATGCACCATGCAACCCTCTGAATCTCTAGAAACATTCATAGTGGACACTGAGACATGCTGCAAACACCTGCAAAAAACAGGGAAAGATCAGGTCACAGCCTTTGTTTGGGGACTGCTTCCTCAATTCTGTACTTATGTAATGCAGCAAAAGCCAACAACCTGTATGGACGCAATCCAAGCTGCACAACTTGCACAAGAGTCCATATCCATGTTCCAGGCCACCACTGTACAAGCACCTTAGTCCTCACAAATTGCTGCACTTGCAATATGTCCAACAGCAACAAGCAATGAATGTCAAGTTCATCACAACTGTCAATACCTTACACCTCAACTCAACTGCTTCCTCTGCAACTTCTGTCAACACTCTGCAACCACCTCAACAGCGACCTGATCCACCTTCGCCTTCACAAGAGCCTGTGACCTGCCAGTGGTGTGGATTCAGAGGACACACTGCCACTGTCTGCCGTAAGCTAAAGTGTTACAACAGAACTCAAGAGAACCAAAGACGCCCACCACAGCACAATTAGCAAGATAATTGCAACCACCCCCAGGATCAGGGAAATTAGCACTGCCCAACAGATTAGGGGCTTTTGTTGGGCAGGGGAACACAGCAACTGACTGCCCCTCTGACTCTCGCAATTCAAACAAACTGCACCCTCTAACTGCCAACTCAGGCACCCCCTCACTTTCAGTAGCAAAGGAACCTGTCATCAGATCACCTCTCCTAGCAAACTATGTATCTGTAACCATCAGAGATTGGTCCACGCACGCCTTGGTCAACACTGGATCAGAAATCTCCGTTATCAACAACAGTATTCTGAACAATCAAGCTATTCATTACATGACTAATGTCTCTCCAGCCAACCTAAAATACATTATTACAGCAAGTACAGCTATAGTACCTATCACAGGCATGGTCCAGCTTAAGTTACACTTTGGCTCACAGCAAGCTACTGTCAAGTTCTACCTAGTGCCTGATCTACAACCTGCAGTAAATCTTGGCCTGGACTTCCTCAAAGCTCACAAAGCCATTTTGGACTTCGCATCAAACAAACTGTTACTGGATCGTCAGAGGCAACTCACAGCTATAGACTCAGTCACCGTGCCTCCTCAAACTGAGATGGTTTTAACTGCATATATTTGAGGTGAACCACTCCCACAAGATGTTGTTGGCATCATCATGGGATCCCCCACTCTGCATTCATCAGGTCCCAGGAAACACCTTGTCTGCAGTGCATAGCGGAACAGTCTTCCAAAATGCTGTAACTTCACAGGTGAGCCAGTAGTCATCTCAAAGGGTGCCAATATCAGAAAGTTTGTTTGTCTACAGGGGACCAGCTCCATCTCATGCAAGAACCTCATCCTGGTTCCACCAATTCTAGACCTGTCAGTACCATTATGACCACTCCAGCTTCACCAGAGTTACCCCTCAGTAGGAGACTGTCTTCTTCAAAACTTCCAGCATCTCCAACAGAAAGGCAACAACTTTTGAAATTCCTGGAGAATTACATGAATGTCTTTGTGGGTTCAGATAACAAGCTCGGATGCTGTGATATCCTGCAACACACCATCGAGGTGCAGCCCAACCAGAAACCAATCTGTCAGTGAGCCTACAAAGTGGGACACAAACAGAAATAAGTCCTAGAGGACATAATCAAAGACATGCTGGAACAAGACATTGTTGAAGTGTCTATGAGTCCCTGGGGTGCACCTTGCCTGCTGGTGGTAAATAAGGACAAAGGGTATCACTTCGTGATAGACTACAGAAAACTCAATACCTACATGGTGCAGGATGCTCATCCCTTGCCCACAACCAAAGATGCCTTAGAGAGTCTTGGTGTGGCCAGCCCTGCTTACTTCACCACTCTGTCTAGACCTTCAGAGTGCATTCTACCAAGTTTCCATCGACCCAGCTTCTCATCCATACATAGCATGTGCCACTTGGGACTTTTTCAATTCAAACATCTTCCTATGGGACTTTGGAATAGTCCAGCCACAATTCAACATGTTATGGAAGCTGTACTACATGGGTTGTCTTGGAAATCTTGCCAGTTCTACCTGGTCAATGTTACTGTCTTCAGCACAATGTTGCCAGAGCACCTCCAACATCTCAAAGAAGTGTTTGAACCTCTCAGACAAGCCAATCTTAAGCTTCAACAAGGGAAGTGTTGTTTTGCACAGCATAGCCTGTTGCTAGCCTTGCTTGTAGAGCAGAAAGCAGCTAACTAAAAAAGCTATATTTTCTTATTAATTTAAAACTTATATCTCAGCAGGAGTCAGTGTCTGTTGAGATTAAGTAGACAGATAATTTATTAGAAGAAGAAGGGGTCTTATTTAGGGTTTAGAAAAAAGAAAGAAAGAAAAGAAAGAAAGTCAGTGTGTGTTCTCTGCTGAGAAGGGTACTGTTTCAGTTTACTTTGCTAAACCAGTAGGAGGAGAGACAGCTTAATTGGGGGTGTGGCTTAGACACTATAAAAGCAGGTGATTCAAATTACAACTTCCTGTTGCTAGCCTTTTTTCTTATTAATGGCCCTCTATCCCACCCACCCTAAGCCAGTTCTACTTTTATAGCCACTGGATTTGACTGTCAACAGGAACTTCCTGTTTGGCAGTAGAAAGGGAAGGATCATAGAGAAACATTGGTTTTGTCAACCCTAAAGGAAAAAAGTAGCTCACTCCCCCCAGCTGCTGGTGGTCTGACACTGAGCAAGGAAGAAGGAGGCTACTGAAGAATATAGGAAGTTGCTGTCCCAGAACAGGAAGGGTGAGAGTTGTAAGGAGAGAAGAGAGAGTAAGCATACAGAGAAACAGGAGTGGGGACACACAATAAGACATGATAGAAGTGGTGCAGTGCAATGGCTGTGGGGCAGCAGTGTTCTGGGAGACATTCTGGAGGCTGCGATGCTGCCTTATTTTGCAGGCACCTCTGGTCTGAGGGAGGAGGTTGCCCATCTCCAGGCTGACCTGGCTAGGATTTGTGAAACCTCCTCCCCCACCCAGGGACCACCAGGGCCAATGCCACTACCTCAGAGGTTGCCAAGAAAGAGAAGAGGTTGGACCAGCATGGGCTCAGGGAGTGAGAGGGTGGTGGAACAGAGTTGCATCCCTCCAGATGTACCTCTCCACAATTCATTCGCTCTTCTGGTGGATAGTGGTTCCTCTACGGAGGCACCTGCAGTGGAGACCAAGGAGGATGCTGGGAACCTTCACAAAGGAGACCCACAGGAGGGTGGCATGGGACCCCATGGGGGAAGGAAACAACTCCTGGTGGCGGACTCAATCATTAGGGGGTAGAAATGGGGGAGGAAGGGGAAAGGGAGGTAAGGTGCCTGCCTGGTGCCATGGCTTGGAGGGACAGGAAGCGAATCCTCAGGATCGTGGGAGCAGCTGCACGAGGGAGGGAGCTGGATGTCATTGTCCACCTAGGGACAAATGACCTGGCTAGGAATGTGATCAGAGCAGTGCAAGAGGAGTTTGTAGAGTTGGGGATGGGCCTTAGACAAGTAGCGCATTCAGTAACCTTCTCGGAGGTGCTGCCTGTCTATGGCAAGGGTGATGCTAGGGTACTCCTCACCAGGGAATTCAATGAATGGTTGAAAAACTGGTGTGGAGCTCAGGGTTTTGGCTTCATTGGGGACTGGGGAGCCACCTGGAGGGATGCAGACCTATACTGGTGCAATGGTCTGCATCTGTCCGGGGGGGTACCAGGATCCTAGGTGAGAGGTTTAAATGCTTCATTGGCAAGCATTTAAACCAGCCAAGGGGCACTGAAAAGGAGCAGGAAATCCCAGCCTCCCCCACAAAACACGGTAATTAGTGAGGTACACCAAGGTAGAGAAGTCATTAGGGAGCAGGACAGAGGTAAATGTAAAAAAAGGCAAAGGCAGTAAGGACAGGAATGGGGCTAAAAGGGGTAAGGCCATCAAAAAGTGGAGGGTGATGAGTATCAATGCCCGTAGTCTGTGTAACAAGCTCCCTGAACTAGTGGCCTTGATGGAAGAGGGTTGCCTGGATATTGTGGCAGTCACAGAAACATGGTACACAGAGAACCATGACTGGGATGTCAACATACCAGGATACACAATCTACAGGAGGGACAGGGAGGGTAAAGAGAGGAAGAGCAGCTCTCTATGTAAAGGAAGGGATCAAAGCAACAGAACTAAAGAGTAAACAGGGAGCAGATGAGACACTTTGGGTCACCCTGGAGACAGGAAATGGCACCACAATCTGCATGGGGGTTGTATACAGACCCCCATCTCAGGGGGAGGAAATGGACAAGGAAATGATAGAAGGCTTCCTTAGAATGGCAGAAAAAGAGGAGATATTGTTGATGGGAGACCTGAATATGCCAGATGTTAACTGGAGCACCTTTGCTGCAGGCACATCCAAGAGCAGGATCATTCTTGATGCCCTACAGGGAGCATGCCTCAGACATCTAGTATTGGAACCCACTCGGGAGGGAGCAATCTTAGACCTGGTACTCTCAAATGGGAACAGAGAGAGAATCTCAGATTTAGAAGTGGGTAGCCATCTGGGAACAAGCGACCACCAAACAGTGTGGTTCACAATAAACACAGCCAAACAATCAAGCCATACAAAAGCAAGAGTATTGGACTTTAGGATGGCTGACTTTGGGAAAATGAGAGAGTGCCTCAGAAAAGCACTAGCAAACAGGCAAGAAGGAGGGGCGGAGGAACAATGGGGAGTAATCAAAACAGCCATCACAGAGGCAACAAGCCTTTGTGTAAAGCAAATCAACAAAACACAACGAAGGAAAAAAACGCTATGGTTCTCAAAAGAGGTGGCAGGGAAGGTTAAGGAGAAAAGGATGGCATACAGGAAATATAAGGAAACACAGAAGGAGCAGGACAGAGAAATTTATCAGTTAAAGCAGAAAGAGGCTGGGAAGGCAGTCAGAATAGCAAAGGTCCAAACCGAGGAAAGGATAGCCAACTCTGTTAAGAAGGTGGATAAGACCTTTTATCGGTACATTAGGGAGTGAAGAAAGACCAAAGGAGGGATACTGAGGCTTAATAAAGTGGAGGGAATGTGGGTAGAGGGTGACAGTGAAAAAGCAGGGATACTGAATGAATATTTCTGCTCAGTATTCACAAAGGAAGAGGAGAGGGTACCTAAACCAAACAAGAGAAACACTCTGAAGACGGGGTTGATACCAGTCCATTTACAGAAGAAAGAGTTCTGAAAAGAACTAATAAAATTGAAGGTGGACAAAGCAATGGGGCCTGATGGGATTCACCCAAGAATTCTAAAAGAACTAAGGGTAGAACTAGTGACACCGCTGACTGCTCTCTTTAACAAATCATGGGAGGATGGGGTGGTACCTGAGGACTGGAGGAGGGCGGATGTGATTCCTCTTCACAAAAGTGGGAGCAGGACAGAGGCAGGAAACTACAGACCAGTTAGTTTGACCTCAGTGGTAGGGAAATGATGGAATCACTTGAAGGAAAGAATTGTTGAGTACCTAGAGGCCAGTGGGGCCAGGACCCAAGGCAGCATGGATTCATGATGGGAAGGTCGTGTCAGATGAATCTAATAGATTCCTTTGACTGGGTGACCAAAAATAGTAGACCAGGGAGGGGCTGTGGACATGGCTTACCTAGATTTTAGCAAGGCATTTGATACAGTCCCACACAAAAGATTAATACACAAGTTAGCTAGCCTTGGAGTGGGTCCCAAGGTGGTAGCCTGGATAAAAAATTGGCTAGAAAACAGGACGCATAGGGTAATAGTAAATGGAGTCCACAGTGAAGAAAGGAGGGTTACTAGTGGGGGTACCGCAGAGTTCAGTACTGGGACCAGTCCTTTTTAATGTCTTTATAAGTGACATTGCAGAGGAACTGGAAGGAAAAGTATGTCTCTTTGCAGATGACACAAAGATCTGCAACAGGGTTGATACACCAGATGGAGTGGAAAAGATGAGAAGGGACTTGGCAAGGTTGGAGGAATGGTCAAATGTATGGCAGCTCAGATTCAATGCAAAGAAGTGCAAGGTAATGCACCTGGGAAACAAAAACCCAGGGGAAGAGTACACAATGGGGGGTGAGATACTGACAACAGTAAAAATGGAAAGGGACCTGGGGGTAATTATATCAGATGACCTAAAGGTGGGCAAGCAATGTGAGAAGGCAGTAAGGAAGGCTGGGGGGATACTGGGATGCATAGGGAGAGGCATCAATAGTAGAAAACAGGAAGTTGTTATCCCTCTGTACAGACAGTTGGTGAGACCCCATCTGGAGTACTGTGGGCAGTTCTGGAGACCCCATCTCTCCAAAGACATAGACAGAGTGGAGGCTGTCCAGAGGAGGGCAACCAAAATGGTGCAGGGTCTGCACCAGAAGACATAATGAAGAAAGATTAAAGAAGCTTAATATGTATACCCTTGAGGAAAGGAGGGAGAGGGACATGATAGAAACTTCAAGTACCTCAAGGGAATCAACAAAGTCCAAGAGGGTGGCATCTTTCAGAAAAGAGATGCAAGAACAAGGGCACAATTTGAAGATAGAGGGACGGCTCAGAGGTAATGGGAGGAAGTATTTTTCACAGAGAGGTTGTGGATGATGGAACAGCCTCCTGAGGAGGTCGTGGAGTCAAGAACAGTGGGGGAATTCAAGAATGCATGGGACAGACATAAGGCAGTCCTAGTGGGGGGGTAGGAGGAAGTAAGCTGTTGGTTAACTAGGATCTGCAGCTTATCTGTTAGGTAGAAAAATAGGCAGACTAGGTGGGCCAAGAGGTCCTTATCTGCCGTCAAATTCTATGTTTCTATGTTTCTATCAGATTCATTACATGGGACATGTTGTTAGTTCTCAAGGCATCTCTCCAGACCCAGACAAGCTCTCAACAGTCAAAGACTATCCAGAACTTAACAATCTCAAAAACCTTTGAGCTTTTCTAGTCTTGTTTGGCTACTATCAAAAGTAAATTTTCAACTATGTCAAGATTGCAGCTCCATTATACACCCTCACCAAAAACAGATGTGACTATACATGGACTTCTGAATGCAAAAAGGCCTTTGAAACCTTGAAAGAAAACCTAATATCTTCTCCAGTAGTGGCCTACCCAGGGTTCAACCAACCCTTCAAGCTCTACTTAGATGCTAGTTCCTTTGCACTGGGCACTGTGCTATGTCAAATTCAAGATGGAGCAGAACGAGTTGTTTCCTATGCCAGGCACTCTCTTTCCTCAGCTGAGCAGAACTATGGCATCACAGAAAGAGAATGTCTAGCCATGGTATTTACCATAATGAAATTTGACTGTTACCTTCACTACTTCTCCTTTACAGCTATCGTTGATCACTCTGCCCTCAGATGGTTATTTGAAATGAAGGAGCAAGTAGGCAAGTTCACCCAGTGGGTCACCATGCTACAAAGCTACAACTTTGAAATTCAGTACAGACCAGGCTGAGTCCACTCCAAGGTCAATGGTGTAAGCCAGAGATGATATCCCTCTGCATCATCCTCAACAGACGAAGAATCCTGCTTACAAGCTCTACCCTTTCATGCCACAGATTTGCTTCCTGTGGACACTCCTACAGCACCTCAAGTTGTATGCTGCTACCAACAGCTTCTACAGAAAGATACACAAATCCTCAGTTACTGCAAGCAGCCAAAGAGCTTCTCACCTCCTCTACTTCTGACCTCCTCCTGACAATGGTCAAAATGCAACAAAGAACTGATCCTCAATTCACAGACATAATCACATACTTAGAGTCTGGAACCTTACCACAACAAAAGAAGCATCACCAGGATGTACTTTTCTCTGCTTCGTAATACTTCCTCGGTGACGGCGTGCTTTTCCACATTTGGACCAAGGAAGGCAAGGTTCATCACATGGATAGAACTCACGTACAGCTAGTTGTGCCAGCCTGTCTCATCAATCAATCAAGTTCTTCTCTCCACTCGTGCCTCTCCACTTTCTGGAGGTCATATGAGAATCTATAAAACTCTCAAAAAGACAAGGCTTCACTTCTTCTGACCTCACATGAACAAGGACATTGTTCAAATTGTCATATCCTGCCAGCCCTGCTCCCAAAGAAAACCTCCTGCCAAACTGGCAAAGGAACACGTCATTCTAATGCCTGTAGGCACTGAACTATTCCAAAGAGTCAACACAGACATTCTTGGGCCTTTACCTACATGCTTTGACTCTGGCAACAAATACATTCTTGTTTTTGTGGCCTACTTAACAAAATATTTGGAACTAATCCCCCTGAAAAACATTAAAGCTGTCACGGTAGCAAATGCCTTCCTCAACACAGTCATTTGTCATCATGGTACCCCATCGTACCTACATTCAGACAGAGGCACTAACTATCTTTCAACCATTGTTCCAGAAACATGCAAACTTCTCGAGATCAAAAAGACTTACATGACCAGTTATCATCCACAATGCAATGGACAAAGTGAAAGAATGATGTATACGATTTTCAGCACACTCTCCAAGTACCTGGATGAGACTCATACTTGGGATCATTTTGTTCCATTTGTGCAATTTGCTTACAACACAAGTCCTTGTGTCGACAGTACAGAGTACACATCATTATTTCTAGACCATGGACAACACCCAAGAACTCCACTGGACAGGGATCTCTCACTGCTACAAGTTCCAAAATCAGCTTCTTCCTTCATCATTCCAATGCTGGAACAGCTTGAACTTGCCAGATGTGTTGCCATCACCATGTTGGGCCAGAGAAAATCTGCAATGCAGAAAATGTCAACAGCCAAGTTACATGAGCCTTCATTCTCTGCTGGGGACATTGTGTACTTGTACTGACCTGTTCTAGTTCCGGGAGTCACCAAAAAACTGCTTGCCCCTGGACTGGTCCTCTCTACATTATAGAAAAGTTTCCTCCTGTGCTCGTTCATCTACGCTGCAAGTCTGAAGAAAAGCTGGTACACAACAAAGTCCACATCAATTGCTTAAAACATGGGGACCTGAGTAACATCACCCCAGATGATCCCAGTCCACATGACAATGAAGCTGCACTTGAGCCTGCCATCCTCTCTGAAGCTGAAATCCCCTTCAGACAACTTGCAACCAGTTTCTACAGATCTTCCCACTCCTGACACTCTCCAGTCAGATCCCATTTTGCCTGATCAACCAGATGAACTCCCTGAGACTTCTTCTTCTCAGCCTTCTTCTTTATCTTCTCAGGACTCTCTCATACACACACCAGTGTACTAGATCGAAAAGATATTACATAAGAAGTTCAACAATGGATCCTGGATGTACCAAGTGAAGTGGTGTGGATTTGACAACGTGCAGAACTCCTGGGTCACTTTTAATGACCTGACCTTGTCCTGTCAGGAACTGGTTCAAGCCACACACATGCCTCCATTCTCACTGACCGGAAAAGTCAACGGAGGTCTTGAACTTTTGTGAACCAGACTCAGTGTGGTTTGGGACTAATTCATCTACTGCCCATGGCAGTTCTTGTGTTCATGTAAATATTACTGCTCTGCAACTGTTATTAAAGTGTTATCCTGCATTTTTGGTATACCGTAGCTGCTACCCTTCCCTCTCTTACCTTCTCCCTTCCCTGCACTGTAGCAGTTGTCGCCCTGACCAAGTGTCAAGTTGCTATAGTGTTTTCCCTTCCTCTGGTGCTACTCTGACTGGTCCCCAGTGTAGTCCAGATTCCTTCCTCCCCCCCTCCCTCCACAGCAGAGTGATGTTCATAAAAAGTTATTAATGTTGGTAAAATGTTTTAATTCCATGCTTAAAGTTTTATTAACTCCTTGTTGTATAATATTGCTTTGTTCGAGTGGTGCTCACATTAACTGTCCTGGATGTGATGTGGAGTACACTTATGTATGGGGCTAATGCCAGATGCCATCCCTTTAAGTGCTGTCACAACAATGTAGCTAATTTTATGCTAATGATTGCCTTAGCAGGGGCTAGAAACTCCTTTGGTGTCTGTCAGTCTGGGGCTAGACCTCATGAAGAGCACAAGGTTCCTGCTGTACAGAATAAATATCATTTATTTATTTCATGCATCCATCTGTTTGTTCACACAGTCCAGCAAGGTGTCAACATCTGCAGAAACAGATGGGCCTGGCTGAACATAAGGAAGGTAAGGGTCTTTAGTGACTGACCAACACCAAAATGCCACAATTTTGCCCCCAGCCTGCTATGCTATCATTTTAATTATGTTATGTTTCAGACTGCAGGCCTTTACTGTTGCTCCCCCTACCCCAGCACACCCCACCATTATGTCCACAACAACAGATTCTCCAGGATGCAAGTCCTGTCACCTGATTATGGGAGTGATGTGGGCCGAATGCTTGCATACTGTAACACTTAAGTGCAGTTTCATTCTTAGTACAGTAAAAATCTCAATCTTCGAAGCACCAGCTTGAAATAAACTAGAAGCAAACAAGCTAAAATGTTTTAGTCTGGATAACAACATTAGCATATAGCCAGAAAAGAGTGTTCCAACCATTCAGATAAGCAATGTCACTGCTTCAGTGCTGACTAGATCGGGATTGGGCTGCATTCTCCTGAATTTGTCATTGAGGCTGTCATTTTGGTTTCATTAAAATTGTATGAGTCTTGTGCTAACAAAGACTGATTTTTTTTTTCTTAAAATTTTTAAAATCCATACTGTCCAAGACTTGCCACTGGTTCTTTATGTATTTCTGTTAGTCAGGTCTGAGAAGTGAATAAATATCTCACATTTTATTTTTCTTTATATGTTCCTTTCAGTATGATGTGTGTGCTATAACCCTTACAGGGCCACAGACTGATATATTCATCCAGAACTCCAATACATTTTAATTCTGTCAGCAGTCTAAATAAAAACTTGCATGACAGAAAACCAGCTATAATTCAGATCATCGCTGTGTGGTGCGCAAGTGGTCAACATGGTATTCTTGCAACATCCTGCAGGATGAATGGTCAGTGGGTGGAGTGCTGTCAGGTACTGTAGGTGAGTGGAGGTGGTACCAAAACCAGTGGTGTGGATCAGAAATTCCCCTATAGGCTCAAGATAATCTTTTTAATTATTATTTTTTCCCCAGTTAGTATACTTACAGTTGATTCACTCGACATACAACATATCCTTTTCAGTGATGTCCTGCTTTATATTTTTTCCAGCATCAGGGTGAAACATAGCCCTGATAAATTGATTTATCCAGTGTCCTACAGTGAATAGTGGCTCTGGTGGGATTTGAACTTTGCTCTCCCATTATTGTAATGAATATATTTGTGGGCATATTTTTGTTTTTCTCAACATATATTCATGTGATGCATGTTAACAAATATGGTACCTGTCATAATGTAATTAGCAGAAACATACTGATTTTTGCTAAATTCATGTGCATGTAGGGTTGTTACAACTTGACAATAAAAGTAACATAAATACTGCAGTTGCAGTCTTATGGATTGTATAATATACATACCTCCATACAGAGATTTATCTTAGCCTCTCACCCATTATCCATCCAACACTGTTAGTTTTTAACTGCGGGTTGTTTTCTTGGCTGAACCAGAGGGATTTAGAGTACCTCAGCACAAAAATGTTCACTTGCAGGATGACATGGCTGATCTCTGGGAGTTGTTCCACAGTACACAAATACAATGCATTTTCAGCAAAAAAAAGAGGCTGAATGAGAAGTAGGCAGACTATATACTGTACATACTGTAATCAGTAAACCTGCTGGGTATATATCCACTCCATAGACTGCATGCACAATATGCTTTTAACATGGGGACCCATTACTTTTTTTCTTTTCATTGTATAAATTCAATATATTTTATGAATTATCCACAATTCAGCTATCAGGCATTACATACAATACAACTTAGTGAATTTAGGAATACGTAAGGCGGCAAGAAACATTTCATGATGCCTCTAGCTGTACCGATCCACAATTTATATGCCATTCTGGCAGAGTGTGGTTCCTCTGTGGAGGCACCTGCAGTGGAGACCAAGGAGGATGCTGGGAACCTCCACAAAGGAGACCAAGAGGAGGGTGGCATGGGACCCCATGGGGAAGGAAACAACTTCCACAATTCAGCTATCTGGCATTATATACAATACAACTTAATGAATTTTGGAATACGTAATGTGGCAAGAAACATTTCATGATCCCTCTAGCTGCACCTCTCTACAATTCATATGCCATTCTGGCAGAGTGTGGTTCCTCTATGGAGGCACCTGCAGTGGAGACCAAGGAGGATGCTGGGAACCTCCACAAAGGAGACCAACAGGAGGGTGGCATGGGAACCCACAGGGGAAGGAAACAACTCCTGGTGGGAGACTCCATTGTTAGGAGGGTAGAACTGGGGGAGGGGGAGAGGGAGGTAAGGTGCCTGCCTGGTGCCATGGCTTGAAGGGTCAGGGACGGACTCCTCAGGATCGCAGGAGCAGCTGCATGGGGGAGGGAGCTGGGTGTCATTATCCACCTAGGGACAAATGACCTTGCTGGGAAAGGGATCAGAGCAGTGCAAGAGGAATTTGTGAAGTTGGGGAGGGGCCTTAGATAAGTAGCACACACCTTCTCAGAGGTGCTGCCAGTCTATGGCATGGGTGAAGCTAGGATGCTGCACACCATGGGATTCAATCAGTGGTTGAAATACTGGTGCAGAACTCAGGGTTTTGGCTTCATTGGGGACTGGGGGTCCACCTGGAGGGATGCATGCCTATACTGATGTGATGATCTGCATCTGTCTGGGAGGGGAACCAGGATCCTAGGTGATAGGTTTAAATGCTTCATTGTCAAGCATTTAAACTAGCCAAGGGAGGAGGCACTGAAAAGGAGCAGGAAAGTCGTAGCTCCCCCTCCCCCAAAAAACGAATCTGGGTAGTTAGTGATGTAAACACCAAGATAGAGAAGTCAATAGGGAGAAGGGCAGGGGTAAATACAGAAAAAGGCAAAGGCAGTAAGGACAGGGATGGGGCAAAAAGGGGTAAGGCCATCAACAAAAGGAGGGTAATGAGTACCAAAGCCCATAGTCTAGGTAACAAGCTCCCTGAACTGGTGGCCTTGATGGAAGAGGGATGCCTGGATATCATTGCAGTCACAGAAACATGGTACACAGAGAACCATGACTGGGATATCAGCATACCAGGGTACACAATCTACAGGAGGGACAGGGAAGGTAGAAGAGGAGGAGGAGTAGCTCTCTATGTAAGGGAAGGGATCAAAGCAATGGAACAAAAGGGTAAACAGGGAGGAGAGGAGGCACTATGGGTTACCCTGGAGGCTGGAAATGGCACCATAATCCACACAGGGGTTGTATACAGACCCCCATCTCAGGGGGAGGAAATGGACAAGGAAATAATAGAAGGCTTACTTAGGATGGCAGAGAAAGGGGAGTTATTGTTGATGGGAGACCTAAATATGCCAGATGTTAACTGGAGCACCTTTGCTGCAGCCACATCCAAGAGCAGGGCCATTCTCAATGCCCTACAGGGGGCATGTCTCAGACAGCTAGTGTTGGAACCCACTTGGGAGGGAGCAATCCTAGACCTGGTGCACTCAAATGGGGACAGAGAGAGGATTAATTTGTAGAAAAAGGTGTAGTCCTCAACCCCAAAATGTAGTAGACAGACTCATTAATAATTGGTACTTGTTTAATATTCTTAAATTCTCCAAGGTCATATAGGTTTATAATCAGTATTATGTTGTCTTAAATCTTCCATTATACATTCCATTATCACAGATTCTTAATGTGAAAAATAGCCTTTACTAAATATTTTTCAGCTCTCTTCCAAAATATCGCAAAAAGTGTTACATTTCAGGACCACCTTGTCCCTTCTTCAGACCCAAGAGTAGCTTCAATTTAAGGCTGTAAAAATCAAAATAACACTTAATGTTGCTGTCTTGCTTAAATACTTAATATTTTAAAAACAGAAATTATTTTTCAACATTTATATAAATGCAAAATTAGGTGGGAACAAACCTGTGTGAAATCTGTGTGTCTGGCTATGAGCCTGTTTCAACGGCTCCACAAAAACACAAGCTTAACCCAATGCCTGTAAACAAACATAATACAGTCAGCCTTTTAGAAGTAGCCTCCTGTTTAGTGCTGCATAGAATCTTACAAAAAAGTTTCAACTATATATACTGTTGCAACATTAAATACAGAGATATAAATAAACACCTAAGGAAACAACCTTGATGGTATTTATTTCCTTCCAAAACCACAACTAATGGCTTCTGATTGCTACTGTAAACAAGTACTGGTCAGAGCCGATATGGCCAGCTATTCATGGCCTAACTGTGGGCTGCAGTGCTCTGGACTGTGAGGGGCGCATTCCCACTGAATATGTTGCAGCACGGCATATGCATGGGATTGCCCCCTCAACTTGAATGGCATATCATTTGTGTGTGCCCTTGCCCATTTCCTTATGGCCAGCGCATCCCGCAAGTTTGAATATCGACTGTTGTGCATTGTTGCAGTTGTGCAGCACATCACCCTTTTTCACAGGGATGTGCTGCATATCTCCTTTGAGTACGGGGGCCCTGGACTGGGTAGCCTGAATACATTATAAAAATAGTAAAATCATGATCCGACTGAAAACAAGATATTGCATCTAATCTGGGACAGCCTGAGTAAATACAGTGCAAAAATGTGTAAATGAACATCCCTGTGACAATGAGATGTAGCATTTCCCCTGCTCTATACAGGATACAAAATGTAGGATAAGAAATATTCAGTGCTCCTAGATTCAAATGACCATTATTCTGTAAGAAGCCTTCATTTTCCCTGTGTTTTCCCCACAAAGGCAGAATCAAATCCCTGTATAAATCTCTGTAGATTTTTCCATAAGCCACTGGTTCTTTATTTGTGACTTTGTTCTTTATTTATTATATCAGCAGCCTTTTATTAAGAAAAGAGTTCTGATTTGCTGCTCAATATTAATATTATATGTCACGATGGCCTTGGAATGATTTGGATTTATATGCTATGCATAAGGCATAATGGGGGACTATATGAAATAACAAATATCAAGCTCATTATTTCATGAACTATACTCAAAATTAGTAATCACAAGTCAGACAATCTTTCAACAGATATTAGCAATGCCTATGAACAAATGCATTGCAAATAGAGACGTATATATATATATATATATACTATTTTTGCATCTTATAGTTGCTAGTTTTCAGACAAATTCTCATAGACTTTTTTCTGTCCACCTGATGGAAGCTTGAATGAGTTAAGTAAATGTTATTATTTTGTCAAGGCCCTGATCCAGCAACTCAGTAAATACACACTCAGTATATCATATTATAAAATGACAAAAAACAGTCTTCTGTTTGCAGTTATTTGATCAGGAATTTTATAAATGGTATAAGTTCTTTATGTCACATCTACATTGGGCCAATAAAAGACATCACATCATTTGCTTCTGTATCACTCATTATTTAGCAGCAGTTAATTCATTAGATGAAGTCTCCCTTGCCTAGAGTTTGACTGTTTCTCCACCCCTCCCCCAAACACACACACACTTACTATAAGAGAGCTCAGTACTTCTTATTTGTTATGTTTGGGAAGCAGGCCACAGCCCTTTATGTCAAAAAGAAATGTATGTGTAGTTCACTGAAGACCTGGCATTTTATCAGATAGGTCTTGAGAGGTTAAAAACAGTGTAAATCTTTACAAAATTTGCTGGGGAAAGGTAACATTTATGAGGTATGAATCTTTCTTGAAATATATTCATCCCCACCTGAATTAGAAGTAAAAAATGTTTAAATGCTAATCATTTAAATGTGCAAGCTGCTGCATTTCGAAGGGAGTAAACACGTCTCCAGTTTAATAGGCAACCAATATTTAACAAGCTCTTTTAGTTTCCTAATGGCCATCAGATAAATAGCTTGGAGTTATGTCTCCAACATTCTAAACAGAAAGAAGGGATTATTTTATTTTAGTTGTCATAGTGATTTGTAGATGTGGAAGAATACATTGAAATGTCCAAAAAATTAGTTCCACAAAACTCCATTTTCAAGCTACAGATAACAAAATGGCTATAGGCTGTGCCCACAGCCATAAAAACTACAGAAGCAGTTGTCCTTGAGTATAAATGGAGCCAAGCAAAGGTACTATGAGCAGTTTTGATTTGCAGATAAAGTAATCCATGCAGGTTGAACAATGGCAGCACAGCTGTGGATTTGATGGAGCCTACTGCAGGCTGAGCTCAAACCTAGAAGGATGCCCCACATCATGGGTGGTTGGGGCACCAACAGGGGAGGATCAAGAAGAGGAATGGCAGTGACAGGTGGGGATGAGAGCTGACTTTTGTGGTTTTAGTAGCAACCCTAACTGATGTATTAACAAAGATTTTTGTAATATATATATATATATATATATATATACACACACACACACACACACACATATACACGTGTTTGTGTGGCGTATATGTGTGTAAAAAAATTGGCATTATGTAAATCCCAATTCTATTATATAGTTCCTGCTTTGTAAAGCACTTTGGAAATGATGCATTATACTGTAAATCCAAATTCTGTTCTGCAGTCCCTGCACTGCCAGTATCTACAGTAACTTGTTGCTTTGTAATCAGGGACATGGCTGTAATTCAGATAAACTTAAGCGGTATGATGGATTGGGCTTTTAATATGACTGTGCAGGGGGGAGGCATTGCAATCTTGATGCCTTTTCAGAAGTGCTGTCTCACTCTGCATGAGAGGACCTCTCAGCAGTACTCTGTTAGATGTGAATTATGGCTCAGTACATAGTTGCCAACGCCTCCACCCCTCCCCCGTCATTGCTTGCATTTTTCCTATCACTGACCTGCAGGAGTATTGGGGAAGGGTAGGCTCAGAAACTCAGAGTAATAAATTTTAGCAGGTCCTCTCCCAGGCTGCTTTGTTTATATCCCTCTCTCAATTCCAGCTCTCCATCCCTCCCTGCCTCTCTCAACCATCAGACTCAGCATGCCTCACAACTGGCCCTTGATTTTCCAGGATGTCCCTGATTTGAGCTCAAAAGTTTCCATCATCCTTCCCAAATTTGGGATTTCTGTTAAAGAAGAGTAGTGATTCAAAGCATAGGGAAGATAGGGATTCAAAGCTTAAAAGCTTAAATAATGCCATACTTCAGTGGTGCAGTCTGGTTCCCCCCAGAAAATGCCACTAGATACTTAAGCAAATATTACAATTTCTTATGTTGTGTATGTCATTTTAGTATTTTAGCATATTGTCCCCTATTTTTTAATCCTTGTCCCTAATTTGTAATGCAGGAGTTTGAGAGGTATTGCACTTAGATTAATACTAAAAATAATGGTAAAACATCTATTGAAAAATTAAGCTGCGTGTATTTAGAAGACACATTAAAATCCTGATAGAGTTGCTACAAGTTTTGCTCATGTAGCGTATCAAAGAAACTTGATACATTGTCCCAAATGCTTCCCTTTGCAACACTGTAGTTCCTGTATCTGAAACGTTTTGCTGTTTCAGAGATCAAAATGAACGTTTACAGCAATGTATCAAACACACAGGCTCCTGATACAAATATTTCTGCATCACTTGTAACAATGTTTGCAGTCTGGAGTCAGTCAGTGATGTACAGTAGTTGGATGTAATCGCATATACAGTATTACGTGTGCCAACCTCTTCCAAAAACAGGTTTTGCTGCTTTTAAAAAAGAAATCATTAAGTAAATAAAAGTAAAAATGAATTCCTCTGCCACTTTGCTGTTCTGAAGTGAAGTATAATAGATGGGGATTGAGAAGTTAGTTGGGGATTGCGGAGTTAGTTGGGGCTGAGGCATAGGAGAGCAGTAAAAAAAAAAAAGAGTCCCCTGCTACTCTGCCTTTTCTAAATCTCCATCTCCTCCCTGTGAGGGTTTCCATCCCCCAACCCCAATCGGTGCCTTTGAGCCTGGAAATGTCCTTCATCTTGTGTCCTAATGAGCTGTCTAACTAGCTATCTGCTGAACTGATTATCAAACCCTCCCTAACCCATATTTAATGAGCTGCTAATTGTTGGCTGTCAGGAGTGCTCATGTTTAACAATGCAACAATGCCACTCATTTCAGAGAACGATTCAGTACTGCATATTTAGTCTTCAATCTGAACATTTATTCCCTAACATAGATCAGTAGTTTTCTCTCTTTTCCCCAATGTAATCCATAATTGTAGCCCCAGTTAATAGTTATCAAGTCAGTACAGCAGGTAGACTGGGTCAATCTGACAGTAATCCAGGTTGCAAAAACAGCAATAAATAAATAGGCAAAAGGATTACTAACTTCACGCATTTTGCCTCAGATGCCCTCCCACACATTTTGAAACAACAACTTCTGTAGCTGGCATGAGCCTCTGGAATTTGTCCAGATGTTTCTGGCAGACAAGCACCAAGGCCAACAGATTAGCTTGAGGTTCCCATGAGTCTTTTGTCTGTCACACCTTTACTATATTGCTCTGCAGTATAGTTTTGATGAAAAAAAGGTTTTTCACTTTCATGTTATAAATCCATTGAACAGCTAAACCTACAGCTTCTGGGATCCTGCCAGCCCCTAGCCTCCGGCATCTTAAAAAAAATTATTCTAGGGTACTGTCAATATTTTGAGCCAGGTAATGACTGGGATAATGAGACACTGCAGTTATTCTTCCCATTGAAGGAGTACTTTTTGTAATTGGATACATTAATTTAACTTTTCTCAGACTGTCACTCCGAGACTCTGAGTCTCAGCAATTGGGTACAGAAATAAAAAAATTAAAAAGATGAGTCCCACATGAAACTCAGAGACAAAAGGAGAATAAGAGTAATCTTCATTTCATCACACGCATTACATACGCTATATGACAGTGCGGTAAAATACAGAAATAAACTCTGGTCAGAGCCACTACAGCTGCTAATGCATTAACTTGATATGGGTGTTTCATGGGTTTAAAAGTATAGTGGAATTGCAACAGTCAGCTCCATGTGTGAATTTCATTTTTGGCAAAGTTAGATCATTTATCTGGTTGATCCTGTGTTTCCCATGTGTTTAAAATGAGAGCGGTGAGTGCATCTTGTACAATATGAGGAAGGAGAGGGAGTTCTTCACCAAAGCCTTTAATTAATGGTAGATGGAATAGTGCAGAAAGGAGAGGTATGGCTACATTGGACACTGTGGGCCAACATGGAAGGATAAGAGCCTATACTGAAGTGATGGCCTGCTTCCATGCAAGAGGGAACCATAGTCCTCAGTGGACAGTTTAAATGTTACTTGAATGGACATTTAAAGTAGGTGAGGGGGTAACAGAAGAAATAGGGGAGGCAGAAAGTGGGCCACCACAGGCTGAGATAAAGTAGGGAGATCCTGAGGGGAGAGAGTCCCACCAAGATGCAACTTATTCAAGAAAGCAGGGGGTTAGCAAAGGAGGAAGAGGGAAAGGAGAAGTCAAAGGAGAAAGGTGAGGAAGGGGGAACAAGTGAAAAAAGGAGAAAGTGACAAGAGGAGAGCCGAAGGCTGTCAAAATGGTGCACGGTCTGCATCAGAAGCTCTATAAGAAGAGACTGAAAGAGTTCAATGTGTACATCCTGGAAGAGAGGAGCGAAAGTGTGGATATGATAAAGACCTTTAAATACCTCACGGGGTAGCAAAACAGACACTCTGGAGACTGAGGTGCCCCTTCTGCAGGACAGTTGTGGAACTACAGAAGGAGCTATGGCAGGCATGAGAAGAGATCACAAGGCTGCAGAGAAGATTGGATTGGGGATGCCCATGCCCCCCTTACCCACCCACTCACCCAAAGGCCCATGGGTCTTGGGGGCTAGGGGGTGGTGGGAGGAAGCAGCGGGGTACCTAGAGCCAAGATGGGACACTGACAGCCACACGCCATCCACATACAAAATCATCCCCCCCAGCCAGGAGACAGAAACTAGGTGAGGAAGTAGGAAGAATTGAGCAGAACAAACCTGACACAAGAAAGCAGGAAGGAGGTACAAGGAAGGAGAGGAAGAATACACAGAGTAACAGGAGGATTCTGGTCATGGGAGATTCTATGCTGCAAGAAGTGGAGGCACAGTCCATCAGTGTGAAGGGGAACTGAAACCACAGTGAAATGCATGCCAGGAGGATCTGCAAGGAGAACTAAAGACAGAATAGGAATATTGGTGAGAAGGGATCAGGATTTTGTGAGGATCATTATCCACCTTGGGACAAATGACATAGCAAATAGGACTGTGGAAGAAGCCAAGGCAGACATGAAGACCCTGGAGAAGAGCCTAAAGGAGTACACAACACATCTGGCCTTCTCATAGGTGTTGCTGGTTTGGTGTAAGGGCAGAAGTGAGGACAAGATCAGGAATGAAGAGATCAGGGAATTCAACCGGTGGCTCCAGGGTTGGTGTGCAGACAATAGGATGCACTACACTGGAGACTGGAGGACCTTCTGGGACAGGAAGCTCTTCAAGCATGATGGTCTGCATCTCGCCCAACAAGAAGTGAGAGCACTAAGGCAGAAGTTGGAGGTCTTTTTGGAGGGTTTAAACTGCGAGTTCTCCAGCACAGAGGAGAAGAAGACATGAATGTGGGTGCAGCAGAAAGATACGAAGGTATGGGGATCGGCAAATGGAAGGGAACCCACCAACATCAGACTAAAGGAAACAGGCATAGCCATGAGCAAGGAGTGGCCATAGGTAAAAAAGGAGGGACATCATGTAAAGTACAGGATGGGCAGACACAGAAAAGGGAGGATGGTACTGGAGTTATAGCGTGGGGGGCATGATTGGAAGGCTATGTGCACCAATGCCCGCAGCCTGGGTAACAAACTCCCAGAACTTGTGGCATTAATGGCCTCTGAGGACCTGGATATCATGGCAGTCACAGAGACATGATGCAATACCAATCATGCCTGGGAGCTAGCCATTCCAGGGAACACGCTGCACAGGCAGGACAGGGAAGGCAAGAAGGGGGAAGGGTGGGATTTTACATCAGAGAAGGGATAAAAGCAACAGTCCCACAAGACGAGGGCAGCAAAGGTGCTGTGGTTAACTCTGGAGGTGGGGAGGGGAACAGTACTTAGAACGGGAGTGATATACAGGCCCCCCAGGGCAGGCAGAGGATATAGACAGAGAACTGCTTGAGACTATAGAGAACATGGCAACAAAGGGTGAATTGCTGCTGATGGGTGACTTCAACTTGCCGGATGTGGACTGGAGCATCCCAGCGGCAGCCTCAGCCAGGAGTAAGGGATTCCTGCAATCCGTGCAAGGGGCAGGTTTCACACAGCTAGTGAGGGAGCCTACAAGGGAGAATGCAATTTTGGATCGTGTCCTAAGCAATGAGGACAGGATAAAGGAAGTCACAGTAGGGGAGAACCTATGGACTAGTGACCATCGAGCTATAGGGTTCACCATAAGGACATCACAGGAGGATAGCCACACAAGGACTAGAATCCTGGATTTCAGGAGGACAGACTTCGGCAAGATGAAGGATGAATTCAAGAATGCTATGCAGGGATACAATGACATAAGGGGTGTGGTGGAACAGTGGGATAAGAAAAGGGAAGACCTTCACCTAGTAACAAACCATTGCTCCAGGCCCTGCATCAAGAGCAAAAGAAAGAGGAAACCACTGTGTTTCTTGAGAGGAGTAGCAGAGCTCTCCTGAGGGGGGACTCCATCTTCTGCACTAGCGGTCTGGTGCTGAGCGCAGCAAGCCACAGGGTGCTCCCCAGCCTGCCCTCGAGAGCAAGATTCCAGGATTCCCTGAGGGGGATTCCATCTTCTGCACTAGCAGTCTGGTGCTGAGCGCAGCCAGCCACAGGGTGCTCCCCAGCCTGCCCTCAGGAGCAAGATTCCAGTTACACTTCAGGAAAGCAGCTCCAGTCCAGCTTGCTAGCCATGAACCCAGCTGGTGGATGGTGCCTGAAATTATAGGCAGATTCAGCACTCCCTCTCTCCCTGACTGGCTTCAGCTCCTGGAGATTTGAACTGCTTTGCACAGTCCCCTTGAGCTCATCTGTCTGCTGCCTAAATTTCTTTTTTCCTAACCTCTGCAACTAAATCTGTGATGTGTCTTTGTGCCCACTGCTGAATTTGAATTGTTAGTGTGAGAACTACAACCCACCCCCTCCCCTTTTGCAGTTTATACTGATCTGCCACTAGAGGCATCTTATTTTTCCTATTAATCCTCCAACCTTGCCTCTGCCTTTTCCTGTTCTAATCACCGTTATCCCCTGCCTTGTTCTCACTTTTAGCATATTGTACTCTGAAGAAAAAAATAAAAAACTACTCCACAGTTGCAGCCACACTCACTGAAGGTCAGTTATTCCCCTTACCCCTCCCCCCAATAGAAATAGCAATGGGCACCATGGCTCTCACACTCAGACTACTCATGGTTACCTTTCTTGCTCTGCCCATGTCCCATCCTGTCCCCTACCCTCCACCCTGAGCCCCACCCCTCTACCACCCCACAGCAGCCACCCCTCCCACCCTGGACACCCCTATTTTTCCACGGTACCCACCTCCAACCAATATCCCCTTCCCCGGGACACCCTGGGCCCACCCCTTCCTTGCCATACCTACCCTCCACACCCTACTCATCCCTTGTATCCCCACTAGTAGGACTTCACATCGATACCTGGCTAAGGGTCCTGGTTGCCACAGACCACTCATCAGATTAATTATTCTACTCCTTCTACTCTCCAGGAACATACACCCCAACCCCGGGCCGTTGTCAACTAGCCACCCCACACCCCACTCTAGTACTGGCCTCAGCATTGCATCTATGAATATTTTCAGCCTCTTAAAAAAATCCGCCACTCTCCAGTGCTGGGCTATACAACACCGTCCTCATGTTATAGCACTAGTCAAGACCTGGCTCTCGAGAAAAACTCCTGACTCTGTTATCTCCCTCCCAGGCTACACTCTGTTCAGGGAAGATTGTATAGGCAAACGTGGTGGCGGGTGTGCAGTCTTTATGCGTGACACACTTTTAGGCCATGCTCTTTCTGCCCCCAAGCTCGGTTTTAGTGCCCAAGCCCTCACCCTCAAGGTTACCCCTGACCCAGCCAGGGGCCCCCTTTTTCTCACAGTCTCTTACATACCTCCGAGGGACCAGGGACCAGCTGTCCACTCCCTCATTGATTACCTCACCACACTCCTACACAAGACAGAGCAGCTCATTCTAGGAGACCTTAGTGTCAATTGGCTGAGTACCACTGCTTCTCATATCAGGGACTCCTTCACTGCCCTAGATGTGACCCAACTAGTTACCTCACCCACTAGATTTAACCAGTCAGGTGGCTCCAGCACCCTCCTAGATGTAATTCTGTTGAACCACCCCATAAAATTAGGGATATTAATGTACTACCAGACTCTCTAAGTGATCACTCTCCTGTCCTCTGCCACTGGTCATCCCCCACACCAAAACCAGTGACCCAGGTCACCTCGTGCTGGTGTTTTCTCCCCGGGGGTCTCAGAAAGATAAAAACACACCTAGCCCAGCTTGACTGGTCCCCAATCCTACTCGCAATGGATATTGACTCTGCCCTAGCCTATTTCTCCAGTGCCTCCAGCAAGGCCTGAGACCTTTTTGGCCCCCTGACCAGAATCCATACCAAGAAACACACCGCCCCATGGATCTCCCCATCCCTCATCCAAACACTGAAACAAAGAGATAATCTCTGGCATATTGCTGTCGAGACAGGCAAACTGGCTGACAAACAAGCCTATAATGCAACACATTTATTTATTTATTTATTTAAGAGATTTACCAGGAAAGGCATACTGAGCAGAGTACTGCTCGATTCCAGATGCACCCTGGGGGTAGGGGGTTACAAGGGTGTAGTACATAAATACATACAGCACAAATAGAACATACATAAGTTGTAGATATCCAACAAAGGCCCAAAAGGATGGGAGAAGTTGCTGAGATGCATGTAGAGTTATACAAATTGAGGAGTAGTTACAGGCAGTATTTACAGGCAGTGAATACAGTAGCAGTATTTACAGGTGGTGATACAGTAGCAATAACAGCAATTTCATAGTGAGATTCGATATACCTACTAGAATGGGTAGGTGAGAATAACAAACAGTAACAGAGGAGGGTCTAAACAAAAATGACGTATGGTACTGATTTAGACATGGAGACCAGGATAGGTGATAAGGATTGAGCAGGGAGTTTGGCGATGGGGAAGGCATAAGCAGTTGGTGGCGAAATGCGATTTGAGGAGGGCATTTCGGTGTGGAGTGCTTGTGGTGTGTCTGATGTCGGCTGCTAGGGAGTTCCATAATTTGGGGAGTCTGAAGCTGAAAGCAACCTGACCTGATCGGGTGGATCTGTGAGAGATGTGAAGAAGTCTAGAGTCAGAGTTCCTGAGATCGTAGGTAGGTGGGGGGCGGCGGTTAGGGATGTCGATAGGTAGGAGGGCAGTGTATGCGACCAGAATTTGCTAGTGATTCTAGTGCAGTGCAACAATCGCCAATTTTGGAGTGTTGGGAGGTCAAGTGATTTGTAGAGGTCACAGTGGTGGGTGTTTGGCGGACAATCCAAGGCGAACCGGCAGAAGGAGTTATAAATAGGGTCGAGCCTGGCTAAGGATGTTTGGGGGGCAGCACCGTAAATAACATCGCCGTAGTCAAAAATTGGAAGAATCATTTTTTGTATCATTTCTTGCCTGGTTTGTGTAGGGATGCAGAACTTGTTCCGATAGAGAGCTCCCAGCATGGGATGTCATTTTTTTGCAGAGCCTCAACATGAGTAGAGAAATGAAGGTGCTGATCCAGCCATACGCCGAGATACCGATATGAGGAGCTGACCTCAAGTGGGGTCCTATCCAAGGTAAAGAAGGAGGGCGCATCCTTTAGCCGGGTTAGCTTAGCTCGGGATCCGAAGGTGAGGGAGACAGTTTTTTTGAGTTTAGGAATAGTTGGTAACATAACAAGTGCACCTGGGCCATAAGGCGGGCTAAGGCCAAATATTATCAAGCCATACTTGAATCCACTTGGGGCTCATCCCGTGCCTTCTGGAACAATATGAAAGAGCTCAATGGAAAGACCCACTTCCCCCACCATCATTACTCTCCATAGACGGTATTGTCACTACTGATCCTCCCCGCATAGCTGAGTGCCTCAATATGGCTTTCTCAGATCTAAGCTCTGTCCTCCCCAACTACTTTTTCAATCCTATCCTGCCTCCACCCCCACCTCGGATCACCCCTTTCTACCTGCATGCCATATCTCCCCTTGAAGCCAGACCTCATCTGCAAAAAGCCTTAGCTAGCAACAACCCCAGCTGTGATCCCCTGGACTCCAGGATTCTCTGATTAGTTCCAGATACTGTACTAGCCCCTCTCACCAACCTTTTAAACTGGTCACTACGTCTTTGTCAATTTCCCAGTACCTGGAAAATTGCAGAAATCACCCCATCCATAAGAGTGGAGCTAGAACCTCCCCTAACAATTTCAGGCCCATCTCCATTCTTTCCCCTCTCTCCAAAGCACTAGAAAAAATAGTGGCCATTTAGCTCTCAGAGTATCTGGCCAAATACAACCTGTTGTGTCCAGAACAACATGAATTCTGCCCTGGACACAGCACCACTACAGCCCTCCTGGAGTTCTCCCAGTACCCAGTCTGCTCTCGACTCTAGTCATGTTGCGGGTGCAGTGTTCATTGACCTCTCCAAGGCCTTTGACACTGTCTGTCACCACCTCCTACTTGACTCCCTCCACCAACTTTGCTTCTCCCCTGGCCCACTGGCTTGGTTCACCAGTTACCTCTCTGCCAGATCACAGAGCGTGAAGGAAAATGGCACCCTGTCCAATACCCTGCCTGTTCACCTGGGGGTCCCCCAGGGTTCCATCCTGGGCCCCATTCTGTTCAGCCTATTTCTCAATACCTTCCCCAGCTCCTGCTCGAGCAATATGGTACTCTATGCTGATGATGCGATTCTCCTTGCCTCCTACCCTGACCCCGCATCTCTACAGGAATCCCTGCAGCACACATTCAACCATGCCAAAAAGTGGTTCCTTGACCACTGGCTGGTCATTAACCTCAAAAAAATCAAATCTATGCTTTTTTCACATCACCAGAATAAGGCCAAAAATGACCCACTCTGCATTCTCCCCAGTAATGCTCATCCTCTCAAGCAGGTGTCATCCTACAAGTACCTAGGCATCACCTTTGACTCGGCTCTTACATTCCACACCCACATCAATACCCTGTCCTCAGCCATAAACTATCAGATTGGCCTTCTCTATCACCACAGAGAGTGCCTCCCCCAAACCACTCTCCAACTGGCCATCAACTCCTCCGTCCTGTCCCTAGTGGACTACAGCCTACCTATCTACGCTGCGGCCGGCAATACCATCCTCACCAGAATCCAGTCCTCAATAAACAAGGTCTGCAGGTTCCTGACTGGTGCATCCCTCTGCACCCATACTTGCCTGCTGTATTCCACCACCAACCTGCTCACCTTGGAGGAGCGCCTGCGCTACCAAACCTGCTTACTTGCCAAAAAATCCCTGCTAGAACTCTCCCCCTCAGGGGTCACCACATGCCTGTGGCCTGCATCCCCATCCATTGCCACCCATAGCTCAGTTAAGGCCACCTTTCTGGTGCCCCGTACCAAGACCTCCCTAACCCAAAGGTCCTTCCACTACCACGCCCCCACATGGTTCAACTCCCTCTCACTCTCTGTCACTAAGTCTACCAAAATTGGTCCCTTTAAAGTCACTCTCCATAACCACTTCTTTGGTGCCCGAAGCTGTAGTTGCCCTTAATCAACCTAATGTGGGGGTCCCTCCCCGTTTCTTGCCCATAGCCTTGACAATGTCTGTTGGACTCCTTCCCCCCCTTTTTTTTCTCTTTTCCTCACTCCTGCCCTCCCCCACCCTTCCACTTAGGTATTTCCCCAGTATGACCAGGGTTGTGACTTCTACTATTGTTATACTTTATATGATTGCTATTTACTGCATGTAATTTTATCCCATAAACCATTGTTATATTGTGTTCTTTTTGTTATCTGTATTGCACCTGTATGTTACCACTGTTGTATCTCACACTGTAATTATTTCTACCCTCCCTGCAATGAGGTGCCTTTGTAAATGAGTCCCTGACTCAAAGGTTGTAAATCTGACTTTCAAAATAAAATAAAATAGTAAGAGGGAAAAAATGGCATTTCTGAGGTACAAGGCAACACAAAGCAAGGAGGATAGGCAAGAATACTTGAAAAAAATAAAGGGAAGCAAACAAGGCAGTAAGGGCAGCAAATGTGAAACTGAGGAAAAGCTAGTCAAATCAGTGAAGGAAGGAGGGAAGGCATTATTTAGATATATTAGCAAGATGAGGAAGATGGGGGGTTGTGAGACTTAGGGAAGAGGGAGGCAGGGTAGTGGAGAAAGACATTGACAAGGCGACCATCCTAAACAAATACTTCTGCTCTGTATTCACAGAAGAAGACAATGGGGACAGTCCCGTATTAATGGAGAAGGGCAGAAAGGGAGAAGGGGTGGACATTAGACCTTTTTCAGAGGACAGAGTAAAAAGAGCACTAGAATGGCTTAGGGTGGATAAAGCTATGGAGCCCGATGGGATACACCCAAGGACCCTAAAGGAGCTCCTGGAGTAACTGGCTAAACCTCTGGCTAAGCTGTTTGGTGGATCACTGAAAACAGGCATGGTTTCAGAGGAATGGAGGAGGGCACAAGTGGTACCCCTGCACAAAAGTGGTAGCAAGAAGGAGGCAGGAAACTACCACCCAGTCAGTTTGACCTTGATAGTAGGTAAAATGATGGAAAGCCTGCTTAAGGAAAGGCTGGTGGACTACCTAGAGACAATGGGGCTGCTGGACCCAAGGTGACATGGATTCACAGCAAGGAGGTCATGCCAGACCAGCTTGATTGATTTATTCGAGTGGGTGATGAAGGAAATAGACCAGGGCAGAGCAGTAGATGTGACCTATCTGGACTTCAGGAAGGCCTTTGACACAGTCCCACACAGGAGACTAATCCACAATCTGGCAACTCTAGGGGTGGAGACAGAGGTGGTCACATGGGTTAGAAACTGATTGAGTAACAGAACACAAAGAGTGGTGATTAATAGGGTTAGCTCACAGGAGGGATGGGAAACAAGTGGCATAACCCAGGGATCAGTACTGGGACCAGTGCTCTTCAATGTCTTCACAAGCAATATTGCAGAGGGTCTAGAAGGGAGGGTTAGCCTGTTCACAGATGATACAAAGCTATGTAATGGTAGATACTCAGGAAGGTATAGGAAAAATTAGGAGAGATCTGAAGAGGCTAGAAAACTGGTCCAAGGAATGGCAGTTGGGTTTCAAGTGCAAAAAAGTGCAAGATTAGGGAGTACGATGAAACACCGAAAGTCAGGATCCTGACATTCATGATACCAAGTTCAGCTGCCTGACACACACCTGCCCAACAGCCTGATGCTGGTGCCAGCAGGGGTAAGGTAGTGGATGTGACAAACTGCTACCTGCCTCTAGCCATGCACCACAAGAAGGGGAAAAATCTGGTGGTTGGATGAGCTGCTCCCATGGTGTGGAGGGCTAAGCCACTAGCAGCTCGGCCACCAGTGCACTCAGACCCGGGTTCTATTCCCGGGTCTACACTTTTGCACAGCACTCTTTTGCCCCCCATAAACTATTTTAACCTACTCCAAGGGCTGCTCCCCCTCAGAGTTGGTTATTTTAGTTACGGGGGGTGTGAGATCAGAGCCCCCTGGGTGGGGGGTGTGGGGGGCTTGCTCCCCACATTGCACCAACACCTTGTTGGTCTTCTGACAGTCGGTTTCCTAAACTCGGACTTATGGAGTTTGTGAGACTGACTATCAGGATCCAGTAGTAGATCCCAAAATTATACACCTGGGGAGAGGGAATCCTAGGGTCAAGTATAAACTAGACAGGGTAACACTGGAGGCCACCACAGATGAAAGAGATCTAGGGGTAGTCATAAAAGACAATCAAAAAGTGGCCAAACAGTGAAACAAAGCAGTCAGAAAGGCTAACAGAGTATTAGGGTGCATAGGGAGGGGTATAACAAGTAAAAGGAGGGAAATGGTGGTACCATTGTACAACTCCCTAGTAAGGCCTCATCTGGAGTACTGTGTTCAGTTCTGGAGACACCATGTCCAGAAGGACATAGATGGGATGGAGACGGTACAGAGGAGGGTGACAAAAATGGTGTCTGGGATGCAGCATAAGTCATATGAGGAGAGGCTCAGAGCTCTCAATATGTACTCCCTGAAAGAGAGGAGAGGAGAGGGAGAGAGGGGGGGACATGATAGAGACCGTCAAGTATCTAAATGGGATCAACAGGGTACCAGAGGGGAGCATCTTTCTCATGAAGGGAAACAGCAGAACAAGGGGGCAAAGCATGAGACTAAAAGGGGGAAAACTTAGGGGGGACTCGAAGAAATGTTTCTTCACTGAAAGGGTGGTGGAGAGACAGAACAGTCTCCCCCAGGAGGTGGTGGCGGCAGCCTCAGTTCAGGGATTCAAGAATGCCCGGAATAGGCATATGGGAATTATCAAGCTAGGGTGAAGGAAAGGGGGACTTGTAGCATCTAGGGTACCTTAAACATTTGAAAGATTGATAGGCCAGACTGGATGGGCCACAAGGCCCTTATCTACCAACAACATCTATGTATCTATGGGTTAATAAGGTGCAGAAGGGAGGTATGTTTCAGACAAAAAGGTGCTGTAGAACAATATAATATAATATACGATATGAAGCTGGAAGGAGGGAGATTCAGGAGAGATGTGAGGAAGTACTTTTTCACAGAAAGGGTGGTGGATTCCTGAAGCAGCCTTCCATGGGAGGCAGTTGGGGTGAAACCAGTGGCGGATTTCAAAAATCCCTGGGATAGGCTCAAAGGAATTGTAGAAGGAAGGAAGCAGTGGAAGTGATGGTGCTGTAGAGCAAGTAGGATCTGCAGCAAAAGTGTTCATAATTAAAAATGAGCAGACTGGGGGGCGCTGCTGAGCAGCTGAAAGGAAGCAGCAAACTCCTGAAGCTCCCAGAGAAGAATTTTAAAAACTATTAAAACTCAAACCTATTCTTTTCTAAAATACCAGAAACTGCTCTAGAGTGCTTGGATCACCTGTAATTGACAAAATGGGCAAAGCTAAAGGGGCTGGGGCTCCCGCTGGCAACTTTTTTTCCACTAAAAAGCAGAACAAGGAGGAGAGGCCTGATCAGCGTGAAGAAGCAGGGGACTCGACTGATAAGATACCGGAGGAGGCCTCACTAGCTTCTATACTTTCCACGCTCCATCAGCTCATGAAAACAGTGCAGGACTTAGATAAAAAGTTTGATACTCTCACTCCGAGAGTCTCTACTCTGGAAACCAAAATGGAGCAATGTGAAGCTATTGTTCAACGCTCTGAATCTTTCATCCTTAAATTGACAGATGCCACTACTAAATTAATAAAAGAAAACTCGCACCTTCGCCAAAGGCTGGAGACAGTAGAGAACCAGGCAAGAGAGCGTAATTTACGAGTTATCAGACTGTCAGAAAATGCTGAAGGGGAGGACAGCCTGATCTTTGCCAGAATATTTTTGCCACCATACTGGGGCTTGACGAAGCTGAACCTACTCTATCATTGGAAAAGGCTTACAGAATTACCCCTAGAAGAACTGCAGTGGATTCATTGACTCCAAGAACCTTCCTAATAGTGTGCACAGGAATTGGGGACAGAGATCGGGCTCTTGCAATTGGCTGGTGCCGTAGGGTCCTGAAATATGGTGAAGACGAAGTCATGCTGTTTCTGGACCTCTCATTCAGCACCCACCAATGTCTCAAGGCCTTCGATAGGCTGAGGAGCCGGCTGCGTCAACTTAAAGTGCAGCACCAGCTACTTCTCCCAGCTAAACTCCTGTTAATGTGGAATGGGCAACAGTATTTATTCAATGAATCGCATGACATTGGCAAGATGGTCCGGAAAATTGAATTGGAGCTGGAGGGGGTAGAAGAAGAAAGAACCCGTCTGACAGCAACTGATCATCTGGGGTATCCGGGTAAAGTAGACTCATGCTGTGGGGACTGGGCCTGTGTAGTTAATGGCCCGTTTCGGGAATTGAGAGCATCGTGTATAGACTGTTTATTTTGGACTGTAATCTGGATCCCGCTTTGTGATAAATGCAGCTGTTAAGCTAATTTTGATTAGTTTTATTATTTAACACAACTCCACGGGTCTTCACTCCTCTGGGGAAAATATATGTGGGGCTGTTATTACAACGGGTTAGGTTCAGTTCCACTTGCATTTGTAATACGTCATTTGAAAATGAGGGAGTTGTTATATCTAGTTCTTCTATTGCTGTTCTTTTCATGTTGGGAGTAAAAGGGGCCACTTGAGGGTTAAAACAAATATTCTCCTTAACTCCTGTTCAGTGCTGCTGGGGCTTTATAATGAATCAGGATCTGTCTGGTAAAGGGGAAATGATAATTTAATTTCTCTGGGAGTTTTGGGTATAAGATTGGAATATATATATAAATAGGTTGAATTGGGGGAATCAGTAAGACTTTATAGTTGCTTTGGTAATACGGAAAATCTATTTGCTCAATTTGTTAAGATTCCCTGTTGGTCTTCCTAGCTACATGCGATGGGTGAAATTATTCAGTATATGTTTTTATTTTGGAATTCCCTTCCCATGTTGTACCACAAAAGGGGGTGTCATACACAAGATCTTTATAAGAATATATTGTCTGTACTGTAAACCTTTATGCACAATTGTGCTGTGTAAGTTTGACTTGCAAAATCAGTAAATAAATAAAAAAAAATGAGCAAACTAGCTGGGCCCAGAGATCATTATGTGTCATCAGTTTCTGGTTTCTATGTATGACAGGTTATGGGATTTAAATGGATGCAGTGTAAAATTATTAATATGCGCAAAGTCTTCATCGACCTGGAAGCTTTGTAAAAGGTCCTTTTGTGCTCAGAGGTATTAATCCAGATTGTGAAATAAATAAATAAATGTTTAGGTACATAACATTTATTTAGCTTCCACAGGCAGAGACTATTGAGGCACAAGAACTGTGGGCACTTTGAGGCTAAGACTCTTCATCAGGGTGAGAGGGGTAGCAAATCTCAGCAATGGCTTTTATTTATTTATTTAGTTAGTTTTTCTTTACCGGGTAAGTGTACTAGCCATAGAAATGACTATTTTCAGACACGACCCGGGAAGTACATCAGAAGTCACATACAAGTGACATAAAATCTCTTAACTAGTGTAGGAGGAAAAAGGTGAAGTACTGGAGTGACTTGGCATTACCAAAGGAGTGGAGTGAAAGCAGGGTGAGAAGTGACAGCACGCTCCAGACAGAAGTAAGGAACAAAAAAGAAAATGGTGGGAGATGAAAAAAGCCAGTGAAGCGTAGGAAAGGATAGATAATAAAAGCAAACAGAAAAGGAACACTGTGGTTGAAACATATATTTAAATCAATACTTGGACATGCTGGATTATATTACTGTAATTATGAAACAGATCCATTTTGGTTTGACTGATGGCACAACCTACTGTCAGACCCAGATTATGCACTGATCCTGGCAGAAAATGGTCTCAGCCAATCAAATCTGAGTGTATTGACCATCTTTTCTAGGTTTGTTGCACCAGAACATTAGACAAAAAGTGACAGTAGCATAGAAAAATAAAGCTACACTGGAGAAGGATGGGGGTGCCATAAAAAAGAAAAAAAAACATTGAAATGTAAAGAAAGAAAATCATGCATTCACACCCACCCCACCACCAATAAAGGATGAATTCCAACTTATTATGTAACAAACACACCTCCAGGTCTGATTACGGTGTATGAAATTCCTTTTAATAATGCACAAAATCACATTAGCAAGCTGGAAAACCAGTAGCCCAGCACCTAGGCTGCCACTTTCTTGTCTTGCACATGTGTTTTTGCACACCATAATAATTAAAAATGGAGTTATTTTCTTACATTATAGTGCTGGAGCAGATCCACTACTGGCAAAGGGGTGAGAACCTGATTCTGTTTACCAAAAAAAGTAATAAAAATAATTTGTGTTTTTTTTTTTCTTCTCTTGCAGTCGAGTACTTGAACTCAAGGGTTACCCAGTTTTTGTAACCAAAAACAGCAGCTTAGTAGTCAACACAAGAAAGGCAGTGTTTCTTGCTGTGGGACAGTTACAGTCTATGTACTTAGCACGTATAAGCCAGGCCCCAAAAGTAAAGAACATTTAAAACAGAAGTTAGAGTTAGCCAGGAGTCCTCACACTATGTTTCTTTAAAAAAAAAAAAATTATTACAACACACTTAACCCTCCCTAAGCTGCTCCATAACTGTACTAGGGCATTATAACTAAGCTTTGAACCTTTTTAAATACACTATGAAGAAATGTAGGAGTGCATCTGGTAAATGTATAAAGGTTTTCCCCTCTTCAAAACTGTTTAACTATGTATGTGTTTGCTTGTGTTTGTTTTTTTTTTTAAAGTGAAGTGGTAACTGAGGTAATCAGTAGAGTTTGTGTCCAGGTGGAGGGAGTGCCAATTTTGAGGTTGGGGGGAACCGCTGATTCTGGTGGGGGAGAGCGCCGATTGTAAGCACAGCAAGACCCGTGAAGCTGTACCTATGGATGACTGTGGAGCGGTCTTTTTTTTTTTTTACGTCTAATGTGGTCTTCACTGTGGTGGGACTAGATGCAGGTTGTTATGCTGGAATAACATCCCAGGTCTAGTCTCACTCTGGTGTCAGGGAACAGGATTCTTTCTTGCCATTGTATAATTCTCGCGAAGTCATGATAAATGCTGCGAGCGCAGCACTAAACTGTTGAAAATCATGCTGTGTTATGTAAACAATCTCAGATAGTAAATAATAATAATAATAATAATACAGATTCTTGTGTCTTCGGAGTCTGCCAAGAAACATTCATAAACAAGCAGGGAGTACTAATAAAGTTTATTATACTACTTACACCAAGCATGTGACAGAGAACATCACAAGGGAGATGGGTTTCTCACCACTCTCCTGAAGAATGTACATAATATCCAGAATTGTTAAATATCTCAGGCTCTGCAAGATCTCATTCTCTCTGCGATCTTGTTCTCTTTGCATGTAAAACTAGGATATCAGAAGGCTAAATACTACAGATAAAAGTATAGCAACAGAGATTACAACATAGTTACGGATATGAGAAACATTATGTATTGGATAATGACTTAAGAGACAGAATTACTAATGAGTATCATATGAGACAGATAATGTGCTTCCATTAGCATTACAGTTTGTACAAAAGAAATGCTGACTGGGCTCTATTACATGTGGCATTTCTTGCTTATGTAAAAGACATAACAAAGGTTTTCTCTCTAATGAGACAAAGAGAAGTGCTGACAGGGCTCTATTACATGTGGCATATCTGCCTGAGTGTAAAACACACACTACTTATAATTATATGAGGGTATAAGTATACAGTAATCACTGATGATCCCTCAGAGTCATCTTATCAGTGAGTAGGTAGTGAGGTATAATAGTCAGGATGTAAACATTAACAAATATTAGCAGCAAAGCACATTCCTGGCATTCACACTTATATGATGTGTGCCTATATCTATATGTTAGTGCAAAATAGCAGTATCACAGTACAATAGACCAGGAATACAGTGTGAGGTGTATGTGGGATGATAGGGGGCATAACCCAGGCACAACAGTCCCCTCTTTGTTGCCCTAATTTCAAAAGTGGCAACACAATAAAAAGACAATGATTAGGCAGCATTCGTCTACAGGCCCGAGGCATGAGCCTGATAGAGGAAGTTTAACTGGTCACGGTGGTGTTTCAGGGTTTTCCTTAAACAACAAAATGTAATCATAAGGGAAAACATTAGTAAACCTTGTATTACTATAAACATATGGAATGAAACTTCACAATGGGATTTTCCAATATCAAAACAATCACAAAATACTGATATGTATTGGGTGTGTATCTGTCCTATTGGGAAGAAATTGAAGAGACAAACTTGAGTTGCCTGTATGGATATTAAAAATAAGTGAAAAAAAATTGAGATAGAGCATCAAGATAGTTAGGACTAGACTTAATGGTATCTGGTTCCAGGATGGGAACAGGTGTGATTACTGTATAACCTACAACCTGTTTAGGGAGTAAAAACAGAAGTTAGAAAAGTTCACTTTGCATAACTTTTAGTCCATATCAGAAGAATGTATAGTTGGTCGCCACACAATGTTCCACATCAGCAGAATATACCACCTTGGTGGATGGCATTTTTTCAGTCAGTAAGTTGAACAGGACACGAAATGTCAATGTCCACAAGGCATAAACTACGAACAGTTCCAGGGATAAATCCAGGGTTTCTTCAAATGTTAGATGAAGATTCATAGTTCAGATTTGATGCATTTAGATTTTTCAAAGGTAGATCCAAATGTTCAGGAGGCTGCAGTATTTACAGAGGCCTCATCAGGGGGTGCATTAGATTGCACATTGAGTTTTAAATGGAATAGCAACAGTGTTCAGTTGAAGATGATCACACGGCTGCATAAAGTGTAACAGCTTATAACAGTACTCAGTTTGTATGAGGTGCTAGCCAGGCTTAGAAAACAAGCAGTGAAGAAAATGGATTTCTTGATTGTAGATCAAATGAAGAAGAGTCTTCTTGCTGAAGTTAGGGGATTGCCCCTACCCCAGACTTGCTTCATTGTATGCATAATAATGAGCTTGATTGTAGCATCTTAATTGGCTGGACTGAATACAGTTTATTTGAGAGTTCACAAGTGGAAGCCTAATTTCAGTTATTAGGCCAGTATTCCCATGTTGGTAAGACAAGTTGGAAGATGTTACATCTGTATAAAAGGTGGGGTCCCTTTCAGGTACGACAATCAATGTGCAGAGACAGTCACAATTCCAAGACCTCATGGTAAACAAAGAAAGGAGGTAGGTTTCAACCTTTCATGATAAGAGTTCCCATCAAGATGACCAACAGAATGGACAGTTGCCAGATGATCAGAGATGAATGTTGCTGGATGAAGATGCGGCAATGACACAGTGAGAGTCACAAACATGGCTTCCTGGATTGTGCAGGAATAAGTTTTGAAACATGGAGCAATACCGGTGTGTGTGGTGACATATCCAAAGGTTCCTTGCCACTGACAAAGGAATAGTGCTAGATTCAAATAAACATTTAACACATGCAATAGAAGTGCAAAATGTGGCAATGCCACTGACCCATACATCTGTCATGTATGAGATCAAGGATATGTCCTAATTCCAGATCCCGGAAGAGATAACCAAAGAGTTGTAAGAGCATAGTAGCTGTAGGCAGTGCAAAGGACTTTCCTAGCTATGTGATGCTCATCTGCTTCCTTAATGTGAGCAGAAATTAATTCATTAACATGAACACTTGTCAGGTCAAACCTCTTCACAATATCCTCAATATTGTAAATGTAAATAACTTTTCATGAGCAAAATCATGTATACAATGCAATGGGAGGTGTATGATATTATATGTCATACTATCATGAACCTTTAACATATGTGCTTGAATAATGGCTATATCAGCCCCATTTCAAATAGATGTATCAGAGCCAAATAGGCCTGAGTCTAAACCTGTTTTTTTTTTTTTTAATAAATAAAAAACAAAAACAAAACGCCTAGTGCATTTGGTAGGTTTGCTATTATAAGATGTACCACTAGCAGTCAGAATGTGAAAATCCTGTGTGTGTATGTGGTGCATATGTGCTATGAGCACCTGCATAGGGGGTCATTATTGAGTACATGGTATGGTGCCAGGGTATCCAATCACTTTATTTAAAAAAAAAAAAACATGAAATGTTTGTTGTGAAACATAAAACAGATCACTCGAAGTTTAAAGAGTGAGATTTAAAATCAATGGGTTGTTCATGAGCTGCACATTATTAACTATGATAGTGGCTATTAGACCACTGGGTGGGCCAGGGTTTTGTTTTGGGCACTCAATATTAAGTGTCACAAATGATGGGGCATCATAGGGTTAAAAACCTTTAAGGTCTAATGACTTTTATTGCCATATAAATTTGGATGTAAAATTCCTGATTATCAATAAAATGTAAACAGGAGTCCAGATCAAGTCTAGTTTCTAGGATTCATCCAAAGCAATGATCATAATATTCAGTAGGGCCTCGCTACCCATCTGGATGATGAAAATGTCTTTTAGGACCTTAGTATGAATTCCACAGGATGCAATTAAATCATGTGGGCTTGTAAGGTACTCTGCCTCAACAATCTGTTTAGGTTTAGGTCGCTGGTTCTTATCTGCAATAAAATGTGCAGTTTGGGCTTGTAAAAAGACCCATACTTCTAAAAAGAGTAATAAGCATAAAAGCAAGCATCTCTCTCTGGAATCTAAAAGGAAAGAGAAAAGGAAAAACGTAGTTTAGTACTATTCCCCCCACTGGGGTATGGAAAAGTAATTTAATCTCCTTTAAACAGGTTCATGTGATTGGCACGTAGCCGTTTATCAATGACTTTTTATAGCTGCACTGAATATTCATGTCACCACCCTCTGTTTGAGTGCTGATTACATTACTATTGCACTTGGGCAACGGCGCTCTTAACAGGCAGTCTCCAAAAGTGTTACCAGTAATTATGAGCTGCTGTGTAACTAAAAGTGGTGCTGGGGAATAGGCTGCTAATGCCCTAAATATCGTACAGACAATCCCAAAAGCAAGTGTTCCCCAAATTCACAGTTAACCACTGGTTCCCAGTAACCAAAAAATAAATATTATTAAAAAAACAGTTCACTATCACCAGATATCAGAAATCACACAGAAGAAAGGAAGAGAGAGAGAACCTAGAAGCCATTACAGCTAAACTGCATTTTCAGGTGGATAGAGATAATTGAAGGTGGTTACCATATTACCACTTTATAGAGGAGCAAGAGGGAAGTGCAATCAATTTCTCACATAAAATAAAGAGGGGAAGGGCTCAATCCCGAATGCATAAATAACTGTATGGGTAAAGTTAATAATTAGCTAAGAACACAGCACTTTTCACTTAAGAGAGTGAAAGAGACAAAAAAAAAGAAACACAAGGAGCCAGCAGTTATGCAAGCATTTATTTTCTCTTTTCTTTCTCTCCTCTTTCTTTCCTTCTTTCTCATTTTGTTATTTGTACAATTAATTCTTGAATCAGAGTCATTCTTGATTTAATGAAGCAACTGCATATATGAAAACAAACTACAGGCTTAATAAGGGCACAACTTAATTTATAACAATGACATGGCTACTCCATTCATGCTGGATATTTAATTGCTTAATACATTAGATTCTTGTTGTCAGCTGGACATAATAGCAACAAAGCCCACCAGCTGGACTTGGAAATCATGGATTTTCGTGGTGGTGAAGTACTGTACCTAAAAGAAATAGAAAGATGTGAATGGTTACAGACTGGGACTATGACCTTGTTAACTTCCAGATTCATTCTTTTACTCTAAAGTGCCAGATTGCAGAGCTCCTGTAATAAGACTACTATTAATATCATTTGCCTGTACCAAAATGCATTTATTGGTGTTCTTGTATTTTGAAAAAATTAATAAAATATAAGTTAAAAAAAAAAAAGAAGAAAGGAAGAGAGGAGAGTGAGAGGGGACATGATTGAAACCTACAAGTACCTTACTGTGTGAACAAGGTGCAAGTAGAGGGTCTATTTCAGAAAAAGGAAGGCACTAGAACAAAGGGACAGGCAATGAAGCTATGAAGGGGAAAGTTTAGGAGAGATGTGCAGAAATGCTTCTTTATGGAAAGGGCGGTGGATGAATGGAACTGCCTGCCAGAGGAGGTAGTGGGGGCAATGACTGTGGGGAACTGCAAGCACATGTGGGATAGGCACAGGGGCACTATAGGTACATGAACAGGGAGGAGGGAGTGAAACCTATGACTAACTAGGGCCAGTGGTGGTGGAACCGACAAAGACAAGGGGCAGACCTGATGGGCCTAAAGGTCCTTTTCTGCTGGCAAAAATCTCTGTTTCTATTTTTCTATCATACATATATATATATATATATATATATATACACACACACATACACTTATCACTCTAATGTGTGTTTTTTGCTCCTCAAGGTAATCTGGAGTGGGGATTCAAACCTGTGTCCTATCCATTCGAAGGATGTCAGTGAAGCCTGAAAAACCAAGGACTAGAGATGCAGTAAGCTCACAATAGGCAAAGATGTGATCTTCTGGACCGGATTAGACATTTCAAAGGAGGAGATGCATCGCACATCTCCAGCTGTGCCCAAGTGCAGTGATAATGTATGTGACGCATCTCGAGGGGGCATGCCCATAGATACGCAGCACATCCCCATATTCGTCAAGATGTGCAGCGCAGCTGCCTGTGCATCTCAGAGATGTGCCACCCAAAGCTAGGCATGGAAGAACCATGCCTAAGTCCTGGCCACCCACAGGCAGGCTGCTGTACTGCACACAGCAGCTGCCAGCCACTGCAGCCCAGCGGCAACCCCCCCATCCCTGACCCAGATCATGGTGTACATAGGGGAATGTGAAAGTCCCCATTCCCTGGTAGTCTAGGGAACACCCCTAAGCCCCAAACCCCATTCGCCATAGCAGTACCCATGGCCCCCCTTTCCATAGTGTAATGGCCCCCTCCTGATCCCCATTTGAAATATAATGGTAACCCCAACCCTTTCCATAGTGTAGTGGCCCCCCCTCCTCGTCCTGATCCTAGTTTGAATAAAAATACAAATAATTGTCCCAGACCTTTTTTTATAGTGTAGTGGCCTCCCCTCCTCATCCCCATTTGAATAAAGAAAAAATAATTCTCACAGACCTTTTTCCATTGTGTAGTGGCCCCCACCCACTCAGGCACCCACATCCCACCCTGCTCCCCCATCCCAGCAAGGCCAGTCAGCCGGTGAGCAGCACAGCCCTCTGCACACCTCCACGGCTGCCCACCAACTGAACTGTCAATGAATGACAGCTCACAGTAATCAGTACAAGCCCACTGGTTGACACTGTCGACCAATGGGCTTGCAGTGTGTACTGTATGCTGTCATTCATAACTTTGTGAATGACACATTTTGTCTATTGTGATTTATTACTGCTGTAACATGAATTGAAATAATCATTTATGAGAGATCACTCTTCTCTGAAATAAATAAGCTGGCGGTTTGCAGAACATACATAGAATTGTTTCTGTGTGATTGCTGGCATCTGCTGATAGTGAACTGCTTATTAGCAATATTTTTATGGTTACCAGGAATCTGTGCTTAATTCTGAGTACACCTACATTTGGGATTAGCACTCCTAGGAGGCGCAGTGCAAATGGTTGAATATGGCATTCTGCAATGTGAGCCAGTGCAATCTAGTAGTGCTGGGCACAAACCTTTGGAATATGGAGTTGTAAGGCTCAAAATGCAGTTTACAAAGAGCTGAATGAACCATATTCATTAGAGTGGTACAATGTGGAATGCCTAACCACTCAAAAAAAACAAACAAATAACATCAGAATGAGAACCTAGGGAGAACCCATCCAACAGACCCATAACGGCCCTAGAGGTGAAGCCCGACACTGTAGGGTGCTGAGGACAGGCCCTTGTCTACCTTAGACTGCATGTAATCCAACATCTACAAGTGACTTAAGTGGCTTTGAGGCCTTGTTTCTTAGCTCGAGGCAAAAAAGTTCCAGGTCCTTTTGTATGCCGAGGAAGTCGAAAGCTTTCTGTATGACATATAGGTGTACACAACCTTGACACAGAAGCCTTTCTTTAGACGTCTTCTCAACAGCCAGGCTGCAAACTGAAGGACACAATTTACTGTAATGAAAGCACTTTTGCACTTAGCAAAGAAAATCAGGTTAAAAGTGGGTGCCACTGATTTTTCTGTTTGCTCTTCTGATGCAGCTCTGAGTTGGGATATACAAAAGGTCTCTGACCCAAAAGATCCCTGTAGCAAGGGAGCCAGAATTATTCTTGAATTTTGATATTCATCAGATCTGAGAACCATGGCCTTCTTAGCCACTCTGGAGTTATCAGAAGGCAGCTTCCTCTTGATTGTTGAATTTTTGAAGAACACTTGGGATAAATGGAATCAGAGGGAACAGGTAAGCCCTTCTGAAGTCCCACAGTTGACAGAGGACATCAACTCCTTCTGCTAGAGGACATCAAATCTGACTGAAGAATCTGAACATTTTACAAATGCAAAAGGGAAGCACTCAAGGAATAATCAAAGTCATCACTGCAATGAACTAAGAAAATATTTATACAACACAGATGAACAGACCAAGAGAGACACTGACAGAATGCCCAGTGCTTCGACTTGCTCTAGGTCTTTGTCAGGGGCAGTGCTGACTTTGATTATTCTTTAGCTCCTTGAGTACGGCCCTTTGTCACAAGCCCACGCTGGTGGGGCAGGATTCCCTGGGCCACAGTGAATCCCCTTGTGATCTAGGGCCAGAAATACCCCCCCTCCTGTCCTTTTAAAATGCTCACTGTTCCAAAACTGAATGTCTGCCCAGGAGGTCCTTGGGCTTCCTCTCTCTGTGTGAGGGGTGCAAATACAGTCTCAATTGTGTGTTCCTGGGACAGAACCCTCCCGGCCACTATACAGTGAATCAGAAAAGCTACAGGTGTGTGTAGGCCTTCCGGGATGCCCTATATACTCTATCCATGTCTTTTCCCAGAAAAATGCTGAGACTGGTTCAAGCCCCACAGACCCCCTTTTTGAGATCTTTTGTATTCCCGCCTCCTTTCATTCACAAAGTCCCTTCTTGGAATTGTATCTTGATAGCATCTGGCCCTTAACCGTTAGACAGGCATAGATTAGTTTTAACAAATTCTTCCCAAAATCCACACACACAACAGGCACTGGCAGAATTAGTTTAAAGTAAGCCAAAAGCTTTACTAATTTGTCTGTATGGACTGAAAATAACATTATTACAAATAAAAATTATATACTTTTCTTCATACTGGTGACAGGATATTAAATGAAAAGTTGGAAATACACCAAAAAATATATACTGTTTAAATTCCAGCGAATATAGTTCTACCTTGAAAAAGTCCTTAGTGCTGGAAATGAAAAGTGTTCTTAACAAAGCAGCTTATCCTCCCATCTGTTTTGTGGAGATTCAGATAGGGGTCCAAGTCATCCCTTTGTTGTTGCTTCCAGGAGAGTCTTTGAAAGAGGGGTTATGTCTGTCTCTCTGGCAAGTTCTGCAGGCTCTTTTTAACAAAGTTCAAAAGTCCTGCATCTGGTGTTCCTCGCTGGGACTGGCTGGCCTCGTCACATGCTGAAAAAGGACCAACCAGCACCGATGTTCAAGTTTTTTTTTTATTACTTTTTACCCCCCCTGCGGTTGGCCTACATCCTGCCGCCGTCCTGGCGCACCTGGCTCCCATTAAGGCCCTCACTCCCAGACATACCCCCCATGGCTTACCCCCCCCCATGGCAGGTGGCGGCAAGCTCCCCTTACTCACCACAAAGTCCGATCCAGTTCTCTGGGGGTGACACCTCCGGAGCCGAGCACATCCTGGGATGGTCAGCAAACCACATGACTGCATTTTGCTCTTTCTCCTGTTCCCCTCGGGGGTTGGGGCATGCAATGATGCCTGCTGAGGCAATGCGTAGGCTCCCGTGCGTGCTCTTCCAGGTGTCTGCCCCATCCCCCACCACCTTGACAGTGTGCTGCCCCCTAGCCTCTGCTAGGGGCCAGGCATTTGATGACTACTGGTGCCCCCACTCCCCAGAGAAGTAGAGCAGCCCCTGGGATACTCAATCCTCCTTCCCTCTGCCAACCCCGGTGGCTCCACATCTACTCTCAACACTGGTCAGCCGTGTGTGGTGCAGGAGTTGCATCCAGCTGCTCAACCCTCAGTGCCAATGAGCTGTCCATGTTCAAGTTTTAAAAGTCTAACTGAAAGTTTTCTAGCTGGGGGGGGCCTCTTCCTCACAGGTTTGGGAAAAAAACACAAGTGTACACAGGCTTGACTGGAGTCAGCACGTATGACCCCCCCCCGTTGAATTTTGCTAGTCCAAACTCCTTTTGTTGCCAGTAAGACACTTAGCCCTTAAGTGGCTTCATTCAAGTCACAATTACTGTAGTCCAGCTGCAGAAGTCCTCAGACAACAGGGCTCTAGGCTCTACTGCACCTTCATACTGACTTTTAAGCCAGGGCCCTTTTGTTAAAGCCAATAGTCCAGGAACCCAGGTGTCACTGAATGGCCCTGCTATTAGCTTTAAACGACCCCCCCAATATTGTTTGAATTAAAAAGACAGGTCACCTAGTAAGCTACAGGGCTGCTCACCCAAAAACACGGGGGCTTGTACCACTCCAGTGAACCATCTTGAATCATTACCCAGACTCCCTTGAAATCAGACTTGTGCAATGGGAGACTTCCGATGCAGCTTCTGGCTAGATGGCAGCATAACCCGCGCGCTCCAGACCCGCTCCCCCGATTTAAATTCATAAAAAAGCCATAAAAGCATAAAAATATCTACTTACTTGTCAGATTTACATGGCTTCGGGTAAGCAATGAGGGAGTACCAACAGATTTTTAGCACTATGCTCGGACTCAAGAGCTTTCAGAAGGAGACGCGACTGACTTGGGGGCCTCCGAACTCTCATCCCATACCACTTGCACCAAAACACAGGGGAAAAACAGGCCCAAGGCGCGACAGTCAAGTATGATGGAGAGCAAACTAGATAAAATACTCCTGGAACTACAGGACTTTAAGGCGGACTTTCACCAGTTGAAGCAAACTCAAGAATCATTTCAGTGAGATCTTACAGAATTACACACTAAGGTTTCCACCTTGGATCACAACCTACAAGAACAAGCTTCAGTTAATTTACAGCTACAGAATACACTTAATCAGGTTGCTCACCTCTGCCAAATCACGGTGGAGTGCCAGGAGGATGCGGAAAATCATAGAAACATAGATTTTGATGGCAGATAAGGACCGCTTGGCCCACCCAGTCTGCCCATTTCCCTACCTAATGGATAAGCTGCAGATCCTAGTTAACCAGCAGCCTACTTCTTCCTACCCCCAACCCCTAGAATTGCCTTATGACTGTCCCATGCATGCTTGAATTCCACCACTGTTTCTGACTCCACAACCTCCTCCGGAAGGCCGTTCCATGCATCCACAACCCTCTCTGTGAAAAAATACTTCTTAAATTACCCCTGAACTGCCCCCATCTTCAAATTGTGCTCCCTTGTTCTTGCACACCTCTTTTTTAAAAGATGCTACCCTCTTGGACTTTGTTGATTCCCTTGAGGTACTTGAAAGTTTCTATCGTGTCCCCCCTCTTCCTCCTTTCCTCGAGGCTATACATATTAAGTTCCTTAAGTCTCTCTTCATATGTCTTCCGGTGCAGACCCTGCACCATTTTAGTTGCCCTCCTCCGGACAGCTTCCATCCTGTCTATGTCTTTGCGGAGATTGGGTCTCCAGAACTGCACGCAGTACTCCAGATGGGGTCTCACCAGCTGTCTGTACAGAGTCACAATAACTTCCTGTTTTCTACTGGTGATGCCTCTCCCTATGCATCCCAGTATCCTCCCAGCCCTCCTTTCTGCTGCAGTTGCCACAATAATTTAAGATTGTACGGGATCCCCGAAAACAGCGAGAGCACCAACCTGCAAAAGTTCATGGAATCATTCCTCCAAGCGGCCCACGATCTGGAGACAGATTTTGATTTTGAAATTGAGAGGATCCATCGGGCCTTGGACCCAAAACCCACACAGCCCTCTGCACAGCCCAGATCGATAATAGTTAAATTCCTCAGGTTCCAGACAAAGGAACGCATACTAAGGCAAGCTTGGGCTAAATCATAACTCCATTATGAGGACACACGCATATTTATAGATAATGACTTCACCCCAGCCACAATGCAACGGAGGTGGGCGTACATTCCTCTCTTTTCAGTCTTGCGTCAGCAAAAACTAAAATTTCGTACCCCCTACCCAAGCAAGCTGATAATCCAGTTCCCTTCCGGCCAGCAGACCTATGTTAACACCGAGGATGCCTGCACTGATCTAAAGAAATGAGGCATAGCTCTACCAACCTCAGCCAGGCTTCCTCAGAGACCCCCTGCAGAACGTGGCTCCACAAGAATGGCACCTTCCCAACAGCAACCAGATCAACAAGCAACTATTGATGTGATCAAGCAGATATTGGCCCAGTTTTCCAGACAGTCAAGTTGAAGCCCTCTTTGAGACCTGATCCAGAGTTTGCAGTGAGTACTTGGACAAATGAGGGGTGAGGAATGGGGACAATGCAGCTGCAGTCTGGCTTGGGGGGGGAGGTTTTGAGAGGACCGACAGGGTGTGGGCTAGGGGGCTGAGTGCGGACCTGATAGTAATGCCTGCATGGGTGTGTGAGGTTGAGTGGGGTGACCACCATGGTAATTCTGTTCCCCCTCCAGAGGCCTGAGATAGTGAACAAGAAAATTATGGATGTCATCCCTCTTGAAGGGTAGCAGTTGGTGTGACTGCAGAGAAGTAATAGGCCTTTGGGTTGCCCAGAGCAGGAGGATATTGGCCTTGAAATGGAGTGGCCCACCATAATTAAACCCCATTAGATAGGGGCTTTCCTGGCAATCCCTCTCCCCGGAGGGGGCTGGTAGGTCTCGGACAGAGGTCTCTCACCTTCCCAGACCTGGATGCCCCCCCCCCCGGGTTTGGGACTCTCTCTTTCCAGTTGGAATTTAGGCAGGCCGACACTCTTTAATCAATTAAATAGGATACAATTCAGAGATCTCCTCAGCCTCGGATGACCCAAAAGTACTGGTGGGGTGCTGGAGAATAAGTGACCCCCAGTGAAGTTGGTGGGCTTTAGAGGTTATAAAGGACATCCACTGCCTTCTCATGGCCCAGAGGGGAATGGGATTTGCTGAAACTGTATCCATGGCTGGTCCCCTATGCCTCTCCCTCCCTATGATGAGCAGTCCTTATAGGGTTGTCCAGAATCATACAGGATTACCCATTTTTGGGAGATGCTTGCAGGTGTTGCTGTAATAGGTCAGTGAAGACAGGGTCTCATCTCTCCTTGGGCCTTCCCCACTGTGAGCATCCCCTCTCTTACTCCCCTCGGCTTGCAGTTGGACAGCGCGCTCCCGGATCTCCTTCTGCCCCCTACCGGTGTTCTATTGCTCGCAAGAATTATTTCCTGTACACGGACTCAATAACTTTGGGTCCTTTTGATGGAAACCTGTTGCTCATGGGAACCAAACTGCCTTTAACCTAGATGGACCTTCCAAATACAGCTTGCCTTTGACTCTCCGTTGATTGAGGAATGTTCGGATGACTGGGATCTTATATCCCTTGAGACAGCCAGGGGAAGTTGAAGGACCCTGTAGTATCTTTAGTAGAATGAATGTCTCTTTATTTTCAGCTATTTCCAAAGGGCATTGTTTCTAATTCCAGGTTGGCCCATAATATGGTATCCAGACCCCCTGCCTGTACATAATTTCAGGGGAAGGGCTGCGGACTCACGGGGTATGAGATCTTAATGGAACACCTTTTTGTTCCATGTCACATTTATCCCCTACCACTTTCCTTAATTTTTTTTATCCTTCCATAATATTATTTATCCTAAACACAATCCTACACCACCCTGAAATTAGGGGTAAGAGTTACCCCAGGGCCCCGCACCATGGTACTGATGGGGTACCCACCTTTGGTCAGTCAGTAGACGTGTCCTCAATGCATGTTCTAATTGAATACTTATTAATGGAAGTCACAGACTACCCTCTTTGTGGGGGTCTGTATATAGTTCTCACTCTCCTGCATCTCCTTAGAGGGATGGTTTCCATAGTTAAGCCCAGCTGGCCTACTGATTCCTTCACAGTCTTGGCTGGATTGGTTTTTTTATTGACCACATTGGACGTAGAGCTTCAGATTATGGTAAATCAGATATCAATTAATTATCCAGTACTACAGGAAATTAAGAATAATGATGTTTTTGGATTCTCGGGGGTAGGGGGGCTCGGGTGGCTGCGAATCGTTCCCCTTTGACTTCAATATGCAGGGACCCTTTAAAATTATTTCCCATAATGTAAATGGGCTGGCCGGCCCCATAAAGCGATACTGGACAGTTTGAGCACTCAAAAAACTAAACCCAGATATTCTCCTCCTCCAGGAGACCCATCTTTAATCAGCTGAACACCAGAAGTTACTTAGATTTGGGTTTTCTGACTTGGTGGAATCATCCTACCAGAAGGGCTTAAAGAGAGGGACAGTGGTCTTGATTCCAAGACGTACCCAACTACAAATACTAGATCAGTACTCTGATAGAGAGGGCAGGCTGGCGCTGGCAGTGGTTAAACTAAATCAACAAATTTTGATGCTATGTAGCATCTATATTCCTCCGGTTCTGATGCCTCCTCCATTCAAAAACTGATGGACGTTATCTTATCGAAGCAACAAGGTATTTTGCTGCTAGGAGGCAATTTCAACTGCCCCCTTAATCCCTCACTTGACTCGTCAAACTCACACCCCTCCCCTCAGTCTTCAGGCCAGAAACACCTTCGATGCTTGCTCCGCAATGCGGGCCTGGTAGATGTATGATGACAGCTACACTCCTCACAACAGAAATTTACCTATTATTCCAGCTCCTTTAAACACTATTCCAGACTTGATTATTTTTGTTTAGGTAAAGAACATATGGCTCAGGTTCGGTCTGCGGATATTCTCAATATCTGTCTGTCAGGCCACGCCTCTATAATCCTGGAACTTAATATATACATGGAAAAGAAAAATGTACTATGGAGGTTTAATCCTTCCCTTCTGAGAGACAGGGAGTTTAGAGACTTTCTGGAGACACGAATTCTGGAAATTATTCTAGACAATTATTCCCCACAGATATCCCCTCAAACTCTTTGGGATACGATTAAAGTCGTCCTTAGGGGCCGCATTATAGCTTATGCTAATCAAAAGAAAAAACAGGCCGAGTCTAACTTGCGTGCCTTGCAGGAGAGACTTAGCTTTCTCCAGGAGGTGCACATGCAGGGGGACTCAGACCTTTTACCCTTGATAACACAGGCTGAGATACAACGATCGATTACAGCCAAAACCGAACAAGCTTTGGCCTGGTTAAGGCAGAGGTATTATGTGGGTGGGGCCCGTGCCTCCAAACTCCTAGCTTATCATCTCAGAAACCAAATAAAACAATGCACTATTTCTAAAATTAAGGATCCCACATCGGGAAGGGTACAGTACTCCACTCAGCATATTCTTGAGGCATTTAAAACATTTTATCAATCTCTTTATTCATCCCCCTCGGACCCAGACCTACAAAAAATATCAGGCTTTCTTGCTCGGATCTGCCTTCCAAGTTTATCTGACTCCCAACAGGCTCAGTTAACAGCCCCAATCTCTGGTTTAGAGCCCCAAACTATTGTTAAAAAACTTAAGAATGGGAAAACTCCTGGCCCAGACGGCTTCAGAGCTGAATTTTATAAGGGTGCTTGGGACTTAGTTCAAGCTCCCCTTCTACAAGCCTTACAAACCAGCCATGATACATCTGTCTATCCAATATCATGGAGACAGGCCACGATATCAGTAATCTTGAAACCCCAGAAACTACCATACCTTTATGAATCGTATCGCCCCATATCAGTACTTAATCAAGATTATAAGATTTACATGAGTATCTTCGCTCATAGACTGGACCATATACTTCCCTTCTTGATACACCAGATCAATCAGGATTTATAAAGGGTAGACAGACAACCAACAGCATAAAACGTACCTTATATCTTATTGATCATGCCCACCTTACAAAATCCCCCCTCTTGATACTCAGCCTGGATGCCCAAAAAGCATTCAACATGGTCTCTTGGGGGTTCCTACAGGCTATCCTACAAAAATTCAATTTCCCAGCATTGTTTACATCAGCTATAAGGGGCATTTACTCCGACCCGGAAGCGATGGTGCGATTGAATGGGTCACATTCAACCTGCTTTCCTCTATTTAGGGATACCCGGTAGGGTTGCCCCCTTTCTCCATATTTATTTGCCCTTTTTGTAGAACCTATAGCAAAACTGCTTCGGCAAACCCTTAATTTACATGGATATAGAGTCTCGGAATCTTCATATCATAAATTAGCATATTATGCGAAGAATCCTTACCTACCCTGACCATGCACCTGAAAGAGACAGAAAACCTGAGAGGGTACACTATCAATCAAAATAAGTCAGAGGCCTTATTGATACAGTCCTATTTGCCCCAGGACATTCTTATGAAATACCCCTATAATTGGGACAAACCCCATATAACTTATCGGGGAATAAGGATTCCTCAAAATATTTCTAATCTTTATTCTTGAATTACACCTCAATTCTCTCAAAGATAAAGTCAGATTTGGTAAGATGGACCCCCCTCCCCCTTTCCCTGACGGCTAGCATTCAGTCTGTACAGACAAATTCCGTACCGAAGATTCTATACCTAATGCAAAACATTTTGCTCCCTCTTACAGCAAGGGACATTCAAGAATGGGACAGATCTGCTAGTAGATTTATATGAGCGAACCAACGTCCTAGATTGGCCCTTAATAAACTTCAACATCCTAAGGAAAGGGGAGGACTGTCCCTTCCCTGTATATTAAACTACTGGTTGGCCGCCCTACTTCCACACATAACACACTGGTTTCAGCCACAAACCCAGGCCCCGCCATGGCTCGATATTGAGCGATCTATGGCGGATTACCTCTTAAATTACTCCCGTGTATTTCAGCCCAATAACATATCTCACATAAGTCGAGGCTCCAGATTTATGAGGGAGTTACTAAACACTGGACAAAATATCTCTCTCGACCGGCTAACAAATTTATATCAACATGGATGGGTATACCGGCAGAAGATCCTTCATGGATCCCCACACAATATGATGTTACCTTTCAAAACTGGGAAACTATGTTTAAAACATTCATACCAATTTTATGAGACAGATACCTTTAAGTCATTTGACCAAATTAAACAGGAATTTACTTTAAACAAAGGTGACTTTTTCAGGTTTCTACAGATTCGACATTTCTTAGAGTCCAAAATCGGGTTGGATGTCACTACCCGAGTTATTCCCCCACTTTGTCCCTTATTACTTCAGCTGGCTAGGGGAGAGGGTAGAGATCACTTGATCTCTCAATTTTATAAAACACTGCAGGGGACACCCTCCCCATCTGTAGATATGGTACAGTTCCATTTGGAAGCTGAACTCCAGATGGAACTGACACAGGAAGACTGGACCCAGATTTGACGTAGACAACATAAAATTACAAGTTCCTACACTTGGAGAGAATACTACTGGAAGGTGGTGTCCAGGTTTTTTGTACCCCCCAGATCACAGTCAAGTTCCTGACTGGGAGTGACTCCTCATGTTGGAGACAGTGCGGCTGTGAGGTGGCTACCCAGGCCCACATCTTCTGGTTTTGCCCTGTGTTGGCACCTTACTGGTCCTCGATAAAGGAGAGGGTGCTGGACCTCTTTCCTTCCCTGAGTGGTCTGTCCCCCACTTTGGGGATACTTCTTCATTATCCACGCCACTTTAAGGACCCACACCAAATCTACTTACTTGGCATTTTGTTGAGCACTGCTAAAAAATGTATCACAAAGTATATGATGTATACAAATTAGAACATATGACAGCCAGACTGCAAAATAAGGTCCTAGAACTAATGAACCGTTGGAATGTGTGGTTCTTTACTACTTCACAAACCAGACCAGACCAGCCTCCTTAGGGATACCCCTTCTATGGGTATGTTACAGAGTCAGAGGGTGACTGGCCGGCCCTATATTCTTTCTCCCTCCCAGTGGAAGTTCTCCCACTTGGCTGGGAACTTAATCCCCCACAAATATTTATATGGGTTGATGAGTGCAGCCTTCCCGGGCCCTCTAAGAGCTCTTCTTTTCCTCCCCTGAGACAGCCTTGGAACTCTTGCAAGGGCTATACGCATAGGTTACAAAAGTGTATAGTATAAACCTTTTGGCTAACTCTCTAGTTAGAGAAATTGTAATTTTACTTAACAGATCAACTAACCTTTGTTGTAATCTTCTGTATGCCATGTAAATTATAAAATGTACAATGCACTGTTTCCTACATTCAGCTCCTGTAATATGACTCTGTGGTACCATATATGGAAAAACCTGAAATAAAGAAATAGTATAAAAAAAAAAAAAAGACTTGTGCAATGGGGCCTTTTTATCAATTGCATAAATAATATACCTGGGAACACAGCAATGGGACATGGCATGATCCCACCACACCCTTTACTACCATTTGTTTTGTTCTGTGGAATTTGGGATAGCTGCCCCGAACTGCACCAACATTTCATTCTCAGAGTGCACTGCTTTCTGTTTGAATCTGAGCATCTTCCCTCGGCACAAGGAGATCTGCTGTGTCCCGAACTGACCATGCAGAAGACTGAACATTTCTGGGTTTAGAGACTGCTCCCCCAAATGGACAATCTGGTGACTGAGCCAATCTGCCTGAACATTTAGATCCCTAGCTACATGAATGGCTGACAGAGACAAAAAATTATTTTTGGCCCAATGAAGACCTTTGTGAACTTCCAGTAGTATGCTTTTACTTTCTGGGCCTCGACTGTTTGTGTACACAGCAGTCATTGTACTATCTGAGCAAATCTTCACCGCTTAGGATCAGAGTTGCTCTGAAAAATGTAGTAGACGAAGAAGAAAAAATTACTTACCATAGTAATCTTGTTTCTTCCCAGTGATACTCAGGTGTTCATAACTTCTGCAGTGTCCCCTTAAGATTGAGCTGCCCGGAGAGATAGAATGCTATGCAAATGATGGAATCTTTGCAAGTGCTATTTTTCAAACATAGCCTTGAACTAACTAACTGACTTGGCTCTAAACCCTCAGATTTCCTTGGAGCCTGGAAAGACAGGTCTCAGAACTACATATTTATATCTAACACCCTAGTGATTGGAATTATAATGATAATTAAGTAACACCCAAAATCCTCCCAAGGTGAGGTCAAAAACCCTAAAGTTGGGAGGTAACAAAATGCAACAATACCCCTGAATGTCAAAATCACCTGAAGAGGAAGAAGAACAAGAAGAACCCGAATCACAAACAATAGTGCCAGATTGTGGAACCTACATAGTAGGCCAGAAACACATTCCCAGGAATGCAGAGGCTACTGGTTCTTGAAGGGGAGGCAGGGTGGGTAGTTATGAATACCTGAGTATCAGTGGGAAGAAACAAGATTACTATGGTAAGTAATTTTTTCTTCTAACTCTAGTAATACTCAGGTATTCAGAACTTCTGTAGACTATGAAGCAGTACCTTTGAGGTGGGTGTCACAAATGCACTCCGCAGGTCAGGCCCTCTGCTCCCACAGTGCCAACCCCAGAACGCAATAGAGTGAACAGGTAACAGACAGGGTAACCTCCTGTCTGCTTTTGGGTCCAAATCACCTTTAGTCTCAAGTTCTGGGGGGGATTCAAACTGTGAACCTTATGCTAGCATACCCAATGAACAGGCTCAAATACATACCCTCTTCGGGGATTGCAGTATAACCTTTCACCAGGGGCACCCAGCCATGCTTCCAAAATGAACCCTTTTAACTCTATAAGAGATCTTAGGTATATTCTTACCTTTTCCCAGTTAGTAACACCACCAAGCCCTTCAAACAGCTGTCAGACTTAACCACATACATCACATGCAAAAAGAACTTGGAAGACACACCCAGGCAGTATCTTAAGAAAATGTACTTTACTAAAAGATAAAACTGTAAAAAATGTAAACACAGAACAATATATCAAAGAGCTCTCAATCACATAAAAGAACGAGGGAAAATTACAAAGCAAAACTCCTACCGCAATACATTTAGATGTTTGCTATCTAAGGTATTACCTCTGGAAGTGTGTTTTAAAGTTAGATCAGAGAGCTGTGTCTCTCTAGAGCCCCAAAATGATACGACATTCATTTCAGACACAAGTATCAGTTTAAACTCTGTGTTTCCACATCCCTTCTGTGAGTCATCTAGCTCCTACTTTTAGAATATAAATTACAAAAAAAATGATTTCCTACCAGGAGGTATGTTCATAATGTGACATCATCAAAAAAAATTTCCCAAATTATGAGTCTTTGATCAACCAGTTCCTTTGAGGTTAACAACCCTTCAGTCCATCCCCCAGGTGTGAGATAGCCAACAAGAATCAGCTAAATGACATCCTGGTCCAGATGTAATAAAATGCATATTTAGTTTCCAACTTCAAAAGCATGAGGTCATAAAAATGCCATAAAATGCAATTTCTTAAGGAAGTTAATTACATTACAGAGAGCTCCTGGTCTGTGTAATACATCCTGTGATTTCAGCTACTGACACCTTGTAATTTAAAAGGGCCAAATCTCACAGACTGACATTTCATACACTGACCATTTATTTATACTACCAATATCATACAATAATCAGAACCAGCTGGTCAAGCATATCAGTGGGCACAGACCCTACTTTGGAAACAGACTCTGCAGGACTGCTGTGCCAAACCCGGCATCACTCTTGGACAGGATGTCCAAACTATAATGCTTTGTAAAGGTGTGTACTGTTTTCCAGGTAGCTGCTTTACAGATGTCCACTAATGGGACATTCCTGGCAGCTGTTAAGGTAGAAGCTGTGCCCCATGTGGAATGGGCCCTCAACCCTGTTGGGGGCTCGCTTCCAGCTTTAGAAGAGCAAAACTGGATGCACTGTACTATCCAGCGAGAAATGGATCTTTTAGATGCCCATAAGTCAGGAACACCTGTTTTCTGTCCTGCCTATGGTCCTTAGTGGCTGTCATGTAGTAACTAAGGGTTCTCTTAACATCCAAACTGTGGAGCCTCCTTTCACCAGAGGTGGAGTGCTCAGTAAAAAATACAGGTAGGGTAATGGTTTGGTTCAGGTGGAAATTTGAGACCACTTTGGGGAGAAATGTCCTGTTTGTTCTCAGGACCACTTTGCCCTTGTGGAAGGAAATGTAGTCCAGGTCTACACAAAGAGTCTGGAGCTCGCTGATTCTTCTAGCAGAAGTCATTGCCACTAGGAAAACTGTTTCCCATGTGACAAATTTTGGATAAGATGAAGACTTGGGCTCAAAAAGGGGTCCCATGAGCTTAGCTATACACACATTGAGATACCATGCTGGCACTGGCTCCCTGTGAGGAGGGTGCAAATGGGAAAGGCCCTTAAAGAACCTCTTGAAAATAGGATCTAAGGTCAATGAAAACTTTTTGTCTGGCTGAATTCAGGGTACTGGCCTGAAGAAACATAGACTTTGACGGCATATAAGGACCACTTGGCCCACCCAGTTTGCCCATTTCCATACCTATTGGATAAGCTGCAGATTCTAGTTAACCAACAGCCTACTTCCTGCAACCCCCCACTATAATTGTCTTATGTCTGTCCCATGCATGTTTGAATTCCCCCACTGTTTTAGACCCCACAACCTCTCCAGGAAGGCAGTTCCATGCATCCACCACTCTCTCCGTGAAAAATAATTTCCTCACATTACCCTGAGCCGTCCCCCCTCTAACTTTAAATTGTGCCCCCTTGTTCTTACGCATCTCTTTTTCTGAAAGATGCTACCCTCCTGGACTTTTTTGATTCCCTTGAGGTACTTAAAAGTTTCTATCATGTCCCCCCTGTCCCTCCTTTCATCAAGGGTATACATATTAAGCTCTCTCAGTCTCTCTTCATATGGTTTCTGATGTAGACCCTGCACCATTTTAGTTGCCCTCCTCTGGACTGCTTCCAAGCCCAAAGAATGCAAGTAAGATAATCCAACGTGACTGTTACCCCCAGCCTGTGTTGGTTTGATGTCCTGTATGGAACACCAGACAGAAAATATTTTCCATTTTGCAGAATAGTTTTTCTTAGTATAGAGCTTCCTGTAACCCTTCAAAATGTCCAGGACACCTTCAGAAATGTTTAGACCTGTGTATTCTAGGTCCTTAAGAGCCAGGCCTTGAGCTTGAGGTATCTGAGGTTCGGGTACAGGAGCCTCCCCTGACTGGAGGTTAATAGACTGTGCCTCCTGGGAAGGTGTATTGGTTCAACCACAGCCATGAAGAGCAGTAGAGAGTATCATGGCTGCCTGGGCCAATCTGGTGCTATCAAGATCATGGATGCTGACTGGGACATGAGCTTGTGCAAAACACTGTATACCAAAGAGAAGGGAGGGAAAGCATATAGGTGTTTCCCTGACCAATTTAGAATTACATCATCCAAAGGGATTGTTCCTCACTTTGATGGTCTGCAACAATATTTTGGCAGGTGATGGTTCTAGTGGGATGCGAACAAGTCCACCTCTGGAGTGCCCCACCTCTTGAAAATGAATCACACCATTTGCCTGTTCAGGGTCCATTCATGATGGGCCTGGTTGATCCGAATCAAGGTGTCTGCCAAGGTATTGTCCTTGCCAGGCAGATGAATGGCTTGAAGGGAAACTCCCAAGGAGTAAGCCGGATTCCATATTTTCATAATTTCTGTACAGAGAAGACTGTCCCTCCATGCTTGTTTATGTAGTACATAGTGGTGGTATTGTCTGTTCTGATCTGTACCACCCTTCCCTGTAGTAGAGGCATGGAGGCATGAAGGCCTTCGGTGCCAACAACACTGCTTTAAGCTCCAGTAGGTTTATGTGCAGGAGTGACTCTGCACTTGACCAAGCCCTGGGTAGTGTGATCTCCCAGATGGGCACCCCATCCCAGCAGTGATGTATCGATAGTGAGAATCACTGAGGGGGGCCCCTGTTGAAAGGGAACCCCTTCTCTCAGACTGTTTTCCTCTTTCCACCATCTGAGAACCTGTAACAGAGTTCCTGTTACAGGAATCAGTTTTGAAAGAGGGTATTTTTTCTGGCACCCGTGAGCTCTTAGGTGAAACTGGATGTCCTTCACCTGGAATCTGGACCCCAGTACTGTGCCAGTGGCAGCTGCCATGTGACCTAACAGCTGAAGGAACTGTCTTGCAGTTTTTGACTTGTTCAGGACAAAGGAACCTGCTAACTGTTGGATGCTCCCTACCCTGTCCAATGGCAGGTATGCCCTGCCCTGCAGGGTATTTAACTCAGCTCCTGTGAACTGCAATACCGAGAAGGTTTCTGATTTATCAGGAATCCTAGAGACTCCAGGAGCTCTTGAGTGAGATGCAGCTGCTCTCTGACATGCTGAGGGGATTTTCTTACCACCAACCAATCGTCTAGGTACGGAAAGACTGACACCCTGCTGTCAAAGGTGTGCCCCCACTGCCAGGCACTTTGTAAACACCCTTGGTGCTGAAGTAAGGCTGAATGGCAGGGTTGAGAATTGATAGTGACCTGAAGGGAGTCTGAACCTGAGGTATTTTCTGTGAGACTCCCTTATGGGGATGTGGAAATAGGCATCCCTTAGGTCCAATGAAGCCAACCAGTTCCCTTTTTGGAGGGTTGGCAAGATCAATGCCAGAGTTACTATTTGGAACTTTGGTTTTGTTAGGTATCTGTTTAAAACCATGAGGTCTAATATGGGCTGCCACTCCCCATTTTTCTTTGTGGTAAGAAAGCATCTTGCAAAATCCCTTTCCCTTTAAGTTGGTTGGCACTGGTTCTACTGCTCGAGACAAAAGCAGCTTTTGAACCTCTGCTTCCAGGAGTTTTCTCTCTGTATTTGAGGATGGTCTAAAAGAAAAAATTACTCACCTTAGTAATTGCTTTTCTTCTCATGGAGTCTTGCTATATTATGACATATAGCAGTTAGCCACAGCACTTGAACTGCCCCGGAGAAGAAGGAGTTAACTCCAGGCTGACTGGAGTTCCAGTAGCGCTTTGCTGAAAGTTCATCTGGCTAGTTTCAAATTGAAACTGTCAGATCTTTGGAGCCAACACTAAGCAAAGTCTGTGTGGAAAAACTCTACACTAGCCAAATGGCTACCTACTAGTAGAAATAACAATAACGAAACAACAACAACAATATCACCCTGACAAGCACTGTAGGCCCCCCCAAAGACTCAAGTCCAGGAGGGGCCAAACCCTACAAGTAAAACAGAAATACTCAGTTTTCCTAATCCTAAAGAAAAGGAAAAAAGAAAAAGAGCTATAATGGCATGACACAGTGCTTGCACCAATTTGCCAAACCCTTACCCAAGTAGAAATTCTGAGAGGGGCAGGTTAGGGTGGTCATAATATAGCAAGACTCCATGAGAAGAAAAGCAATTACTAAGGTGAGTAATTTTTCTTCAAACACCATGAAGTCTTGCTATATTATGACATATAGCAGATTACAGCAGTACCTCCATGGAGGAGGGCCAGAACCTACTTAGGAAATAGGCTTTGAAGCATGAGGTACTAAACCGAGCATCTCTCCTGGACTGGACATCCAGGAGTAATGCTTGGTAAAGGTGTGAACTGTTTTCCAGGTAGCAGCTGACAGATTTCCAGAATGGGAATATCTGTAGCAGCCGCTAGAGATGCAGCTGTACCCCTGGTGGAATGGGCCCTCAGTCCTGAGGGGGGTTCTCTACCTAGTTTTTGGTAGCAAAATTGGATACAAGAGACAATCCACCTGGCAATTGTCCTCTTAGTGGCAGGTTTCCCTTTGCCAACCTCGCCATAGGTAAGGAAGAGTTGGAGGGATTCGAACTTGTGACCCTTGGTGCATTCCAAATAGTAGCTTAAAACTCTTTTAACATCCAAACTGTGCAATCTCCTCTCACCCGAGGAAGAATGCTCAGTGAAAAATACTGGAAGGGAGATGGATTGGTTCAGATGGAAATCTGAAACCACTTTAGGTAAAAACTTTCTGTTAGTCCTGAGGACTACCTTATCTCTGTGAAAAGAAATAAAATCCTTTTCCACTGACAGGGCTTGTAACTCACTTATGCGTCTGGCAGAAGTGATGGCCACTAGGAAAACAGTTTTCCAAGTTAGGAACTTAAGGTCTGCTGAAGACAGAGGTTCAAAGGGGGGTTGCATTAACTGAGCAATGCAAACATTAAGGTCCCAGGCAGGGCTGGGTCCGAAAAGGAGGGTTAGTGTGAAGTAACCCCTTAAAAACTTGGAAAACACAGGGTGAGAAGAAAGGGAGGCAGGCTTTCCTGCTGATATAAAAGCAGGAGTAGCTGGCCTGAGGCTAAGGAATTAAGATGGACCAAGTAGTCCAGCAAAATGGGCAACAGCAGATTCTGGGACAATTTGCTTCCCAGAACACCAGATGGAGAACCTCTTCCATTTGGAATTATAAGTGGCCCTAGTGGAAGGCTTCCTAGAGGCCTTAAAATATCAAGGACACCTTGAGAAAGGTGTAATTCAGCAATTCTAACTCCTCAAAGAGCCAAGCCTTGAGGTGGAGGGATTTGAGGTCCGGATACCAAACTCTCCCCTGGGCACAAGTCAGCAGGTTGTGGACCCTGGGAAGGCCCAGGGGAGGGTGGACTGACAGGGACAGAAGCAGTGGGTACCAGGGTTGCCTGGCCCAGTCTGGTGCAATCAGAATCACTTTGCAGGGCTGGGATCTGATTTTTACTAACACCCTGAAGAGAAGGGGAAGGGGAAAAGGCATACAGGAACTTCCCTTCCCAATCCAACAAAAAGGCGTCCAGGGGGACTGAGCCCATTACTGGAGGCCTGCAACAGAACAGAGGAAGTTGGTGGTTGTCTGGGGCTGCGAAAAGATCTATCTGAGGAGTGCCCCATCTGGCAAAAACTGACCCCAGCACTAGGGGATTCAAAGACCATTCGTGATGACCCTGAGAAATCCTGCTGAGGGCATCCGCTAGGACATTGTCCTTCCCTGGAAGGTGAACTGCTACTAGGGAGGTGTTCAGGAGTAAGCCAGAGACCACAACTTCATTGCTTGAGTGCACAAGGCTGATGACCGAGTGCCCCCCTGCTTGTTGATGTACCACATTGTTGTGGTATTGTCTGTCCTGACCTGAACTACTTTGTTCTGGACAGATGCTGAGAAAACCTGAAGAGCTAAAAAGACAGCTCTGAGTTCCAACAGGTTGATGTGGAGCAGAGATTCCTGGGGGGACCACACTCCCTGAGTGGAAAGGTCGCCCAAGTGCGCTCCCCACCCCAGCAAGGAGGCATCCGTGGTGAGGGTGAGGGAATGAGAAATGGGAATGAAGGGGACCCCTAGTCTTAGATTGCTCTGATCCTGCCACCACTGAAGAGCTAGAATCAGAGTTTGGGTCACTGGGACCAATTTGGTAAGGGGGTCCCTCCTTTGGGGACCAATAGGCCCTCAAATGAAACTGAATGTCTCTCATCTGGAATCTTGCTCCTTGCACTACAGCTGTGGAGGCAGCCATGTGCCCTAGAAGTTGCAGAAAGTGCCTTGCTGGTCGAGAGACCCGCAGGGTGAAAGAGGATGCCAGGGCAATCAGCTTCTCTACCCTTTCAGGGGAGAAATGCCTGGCCAACTTTGTGTCCAATTCCGCACCTATGAAAGTTGTACCTGAACTGGTTCTAGAACTGACTTTGGTAAATTCAGCAGGAATCCCAGGAAGTGAGAAGCCGCTGGGTGACTTGCAAGTGGGATTTACCTGATCTAGGACTGACCCACAATGAGCCAGTCGTCCAGGTAGGGAAACACAGCAACCCCTTGCCTTCTTAAGTGAGCCACTACCACAGCTAGACATTTTGTGAATACCCTTGGAGCAGAGGTAAGACCAAGGGCATTGCTCTGAACTGGTAGTGACCTGAGGGCAGTTTGAACCTGAGGTATTTTCGGTGAGAAGGCCTGATCAGAGACATGAAAATAGTGATCCTTGAGGTCCAGGGAGGCTAGCCAGTCCCCTGGCCTGAGGGAGGGCAAAATCATTGCCAGAGTTAACATTTTGAACTTTGGTTTCAAAAGATGCTTGTTCAGGTACCTTAAGTCTAGAATGGGCCGCCATTCTCCTGTCTTTTTTGGGGTAAGGAAGTATCTGGAGTACAGCCCCTTGCCCTGGTGACAAGGAGGAACCCTTTCCACTGCTTTGCAGTCTAGGAGGGAAGAGACCTCTGCTTCCAAAGCAAGGGCCTCTAAAGGGCTTGCAGGTGGAAAATGTCTGGTTCTCATCTTTGGAAACTGTTTGAAGCTGAGAACCAGACCCTGGCTTACTACCTCCAGAACCCATTTGTCTGAAGTTAGGGACACCCAGTTCTGGCTGAAATAAGCCAACCTGCCTCCAACTGGTACAGGAGAATCGGCCCTGGGCATCTCATCAGGGTGCCTGCTTGGCAGTAGCCTTAGGCTGAGGGGTGGGGGACGGTTTACCTGCGCCCCGTCTACCTCTGCCTCTGAAAAAAACCCTCTGTGCAAAAGCAGAGGAGGCTTGGGATTGATAAAAAGGCCTGTGGAAAGGCCTGCCCCTACCTCTGGGAGTGTGCCTCTGTGGAGTGGCATGCCACTCCTTGGCCTGGACACTTTTGTAGGTAGTTCTGTATTCATCCATCTTTTTCATATAATTTTCGTTTGCTCTCCAAACAGAAATTTCCACCACAGGAAAATCCATAGCCTTTGACTGGTATCCTGTGACAGATTAGTGCACCTGAGCCATGCCAACCTACGGAAAGCTACAGAAGTGGCCATGACCCTAGAGGAAACATCATTAACATCTACAGCAGTATGAAATTGAACTTTAGAGGCTTCAATGCCATCAGCAGCCACCTGTTCCAATTCACTAGCCATGGGCCTGCTTGGCTAACTGCAACACTGTATCCCATCTAGATTTCTGATATCTAGCCACATAAGCCATATAATTTGCCTGCCTGAGTCCCAAAGAAGCTGCCATATACTGTTTTTTCGCCATGGCATCAATCTTCCTGGAATCCTTATCAGGAGGATGTGAGGCCAGGGGATATTAGCCTTGTCACAGGCTGCAGCTTGTACCACACCTACATGACTACACTGATCAGTGAGGAAGTCTGTATCAGGGCCTGATAAAGTATACCTTCTGTCCATTTTTTTATCTACAGGAGGGACAGAATGAGGATTTTTTAAAATTTTTGTTGTTTGCTTCCTAAATGACTTATGCAAAGGAATAGACAACCTCCTAGACTCTGGGATATCCATCATCTCAACATAATCAGGCTCCTCTTGCTCATCCACAGCCTCTTCCAAGGGAAGCTGGAGGGTTTCTGCAACCTTTTTGTAAAACATAAAATGAGAAGGGGACTCAGACAGCATAGGGGGAGATTCTAATGGTCTGTCTGGAGAAATGTCCGGTTCAATGGGCACGTCCAGACCCTCCCAGCCACATACATAATGATCAAAATCTTCCTCCCCCTCCTGTGGTTCATAAAATTCCTCAACATCATACTCTTGAACCACTGGAACCGAACGAACCAACTTTTTGCCAGCTGTTGGTGGTTCGGCTGGTCCCTGAGACAGTGACTGGACAATCTGTATGGCTTTAGCTATCTCTGCAGCAGTTGGAGAGGCAATCTTGCACTCCAGACCTGCTGATTTCTTAGATTTTTTTACTGGGACCGGTTCCTCAGAACCAGCCTTCCTTTTGGCCGAGGAAGTCTCGCCCCTGGTCAGAGGGCCCCTCTGGTCCAGTGGGTGCTGGACCGGCTGGCCATCCGGTCAGCGGACTTTTGGCCTCTCGTTCCTGAGCCGGCCCAATCTTTTCTCCGGGGTGGCTGCAGGGAAATTCTTACACACCTGGCAGTCTGACAGGAGGTGGTCAGCCCCCAGACAATAAACACATGTGGTGTGTGGTTCAGCCTTGGCAAAGGCTTCCCCACAAACATCACAGTGTTGAAACCCAGTGGGCCCGGTTTTTCTTTTGGGTTTCTCAGACATAATGCCAGCCTATCCAAAAACTTGCCCTTTTATGGCAGTGCCAGGCAAGACACCCTTATCGGTTCCTAACCGTGTCACGGGTATTTGAAAACCCAATTTAAAAGTTAGGTTTTTTAGAACCGATAAGAACCGGAACCGCACTCTAAAAGCCCAAATTATTGTTTAAAATTAGTATTTTTAGAACCGATCGGTTCAAAACCGAACCGATAATGAATTTCCACACAGACTTTAAAATCCTGTACTTATGGTTTACCAGATAGAGCTTTGAACGAAATGCGGTAAAATAATTACTTTGCGGTTAAAATGAACTGAGAAACACTCGTTTGAACCGAGAAATGAACCGAGCTGAAGGAGAGATCTCGGGCGACTGTTCAGTGAAGCGGAGTAAAGAATCTGACAGTTTCAATTTGAAACTAGCCAGATAGAGCTTTCAGCAAGGCGCTCGCGCTTGGAACTCCAGTCAGCCTGGAGTTAACTCCTTCCTCTCCGGGGCAGTTCAAGTGCTGTGGCTAACTGCTATATGTCATAATATAGCAAGACTTCATGGTGTTTGAAACTCGAGTTCTTAAAGATGGAAGGGATTTGAAAGTTAGAGACAGTCCCTGGCTCACTACTTCCAGTACCCACTTGTCTGTGGTGATGTTTTCCCAGGAATGTGAAAAGTGAGCCAGTCTGCCTCCTACAGGCAGTAAAGAGGCAGCCTCTACAGACACATCAGGGTGCCTGCTTTGCTTGGGACTAAACCTGGGGCTGGGAACCACACTTGGAACCCTGTCTGCCCCTACCCCTTAAGTTACCCTGCTGTGGATACTGCTGGTATGGGGTCGTAGCCATGGTCTGGAAAAAGGGCCTGCTTTGAAAGGCCATACCCCTGCCTCCCCTTCCATAGGGTCTAGTGGATGAGGAAGCTTTCTCCTTTACAGAGTTGCTTCTGTAGGTGGCCTTATACTCCTCCACCTTTTCCATGTGAGCCTCTGTCATTTGCCCAAAGAGAACATTTTCCTCTAATGGGAAGTCTAATGCTTTGGTCTGTGTATCCTGGGTATGGTTTGTGGCTCTTAACCAAGTAAAAATTCTCTGAGCCACAGTGTTTGTCATTCATCTGACAGCTGTGTCATTTGAATCAGCAGCCATTTGAAATTGATATTTGCTGCTTCCAGACCAAATCTAGCTGTTTCAGCTAGGTCAGCTGAAATAGGAAACTGTACCTTTTCTAACAAAGCAAGGACCGATTGCCAGAGAGATTTCTGGTACTGTGCAGCATAGGCCTGGAAATTGACCTGCCTGATAGCCAAGGAAGCCGAGAGGTAACCTTTTTTGGCCATACTGTCAATCCTCCTTGAGTCCTTGTCTGGAGGATGGGAGGCTAGTGGACCCTTGCGTTGTCACAGGCTGCAGCTTGCACCACTCCTTCATGGTCAGGGTGAGAGAATACAAATTCAGCACTCTTTCTAATTGGTGCTTTTTGTCCAGCCTCTTAACCAGAGTTGTGACAGTATTAGGAATTTGCAAAATCTTTAGGGCATCTTTTTTTAAATAATTTTTTATTGGGAAAAAGAAGCTTTTTAGTGGGTGTTAACCCTATCATTTCCATATACTCAGCAGCTTCTTCATCCTCAATAAGCTTACTTGTGGGGATGTCTAATGCGTCCACCATCCTTCTTACAAAGGAGAAATTAGAGGAAAAATCCTCTGATGCCCTAAGAGGAGAGCCAAATTCTTGTTCAGGGGAAACCTCTGCCTCAGTGGGGTTCCCTTCTTCCTCCTCTTCAACATCCAACTACTCTTCTTGCTCTGAGGGAAGAGGTTGTTCAGCTCCATGCTGACCTGGCAGGGATTCAGAAAACCTGCTCCCCCACCCAGAGACCATCCAGGCCACCACCACTACCTCAGAGTTTGCCAAGAAAGAGAAGTGGTTGGACCACGGTGGGCTCAGGGAGGGTGAGGGTGGTGGAATAGAAGCACATCCCTCCAGTTGTGCCTCTCCACAATTCATTCACCACTCTGGCACAGCATGGTTCCTCTATGGAGGCACCTGCAGTGGAAACCAAGGAGGATGCTGGGAACTTCCAAAATGGAGACCCACAGGAGGGTGGCACAGGACCCCACAGGGCAAGGAAACAACTCCTGGTGAGGACCTCAATTCTTAGGGGGTAGAACTGGGGGAGGGAGGGGATAGGAAGGTAAGGTGCCTGCCCAGTGCCATGGCTTGGAGTGTGCTTTGTCTTTTTAGATTTCTTTGAGGGAACCGGAGAGTCAGCCGGTTTGGCAAGCCTTTTTGAAAGTGCCTGTGTACCCGTCTCAGGGGTGGCAGTTGCAGATGTTGTAGATAAAGTGGTGTCACTCACAGGAGTAGAGGGTGTCGGCTGGTCAGAGCTCGAGGGACCCTTAGAAACAGACATCTTTTTCTTGAGCCTTTCAAAGTGCTTTTCCACAGTTTTTTCAGGAAAAGTTTTACAAATACCAAAGTCTGTTTTTAAATGTTCAAAGCACAAACAGAAAACACAAAGGGTATGCTTGTCTGCTTTGGCAAAAATCTCACCACAATCAGTACAATGGTTTAAAACTGGGTTCACCGGTTCTTCTTTTTGGTTTTTCTGACATTCTGAGTAAGAGAAAGAAAATTATATATAACCGCTAAATAATAAAGATTTTAAAACCTTTTTTATCACTTGCGGTCAGTTCCTGAACCAAGAAAACCGTTTCGGATATGGGAAACCGAACCAAGATATGAACCGGAGCTAGCGATTTATGAACCGGGATTAGCAGTTCAAATTTTAAATATAACAACTTAAATTTAAATAAAACTAAAGGGGTTCCTTAATCAGGGAACTCCAAAAACACTAAGAAAAGCCCCAGTTCCCAACTGGTTATACCGAACTGGCAGAAACCGAGAAACAAAGGGTAGGATATTCAAAAGGGTTGCGCCATGCGCAATAAGGTTGCGCATGCGCAAGTCCGAATTTGCGCCATTCTGCGATATTCAGCAGGAGGCAGTTGCGCCACTGAAAACAGGCTGAGCAACAGCGCAATGCAAATGAAGGCATGCGCAACCGAAGGGGGTGGATCCATGCATAAACAGCGCAATGCGATATTCAGTGTTTGCGCATGCGCAATAGCAGAACAACCGGAAGGTGCGCCTACAGCGGAAATGAGCCAAAATAAAAGGCTCAAGTAAGAGGTGCAAGAACGCTACAGGATGCCAGCGAGAGAGAGAGACAGAGAGAGACAGACAGCGACAGTCCAGAACAGGGCAGGCAAGGAAGTTGTGGGCCATAGGCTGCAGAGGCCAGCAGGGGTACCCGTGCAGTGGAGGTAGCAGTCAGGACAGCGGGGGTAACAGAGCAACATCAGCCGGGGGTCACAAGCCTGGGAGATGGACAGTGCCAGCTTCCACATGGAAGCTGTAATGAGGGGTGAGAATGCATGCTGCAGGGGACGCGGCCGTGGAAGGGGTCTGGTCATGTACGCCCAACGGCAGTACCGGCCTGCATCAGCTTTGAGCTGCACACAGATGTAGAGATCGTGGGCCGGTACCGCCTGAACAGGGCAATACTGAGGCGGCTCTGTGAGCTGTGCAGTGATGTGATGCAGGCACCCTCACGACGGAGTCACGCTCTGTCGGTGGAGACCAAGGTGACAGCCTGCATGTGACTGCTCACCACGGGCATCTTCCAGAGGCTGACAGGGGACACCACAGGCATCACACAGTCGGCCACGTCACGCATCCTCACCTAATTCCTCAGCGCACTGCTGCCACATGCTGTGGAGCACATCCATTTCCCCAGCACCGCGGCAGAGCGTACAGCAAACATGCAGGAGTTCCACAGGGTAGCACGTATGCCTGGCATGCTAGGGGCCATAGACTGCACCCATGTGGCCATTCGCACGCCACCTGGCCCCGATGGGGCTGCATATAGGAACAGGAAGGGCTAATCCAGTGTCAACTGCCAGGTGGTGTGTGATGCCACTGGGTGCATAATCAATGTCTGTGCCACACACCCTGGCGGAGCACATGATGCCTTTATATGGTATCAGTCTGCACTGTGCCATTGATTCGAGAATGGGGACATCCCCACAGGCCATCTAGTGGGTGAGTACGCATGTAGGAATTGCAAACGTGGGGCAAGGGTGGGAATGCCACAGGTGCTATGGTAGTGGCACACAGGGATATTGGCAATATGGACCTGAACATGATACTCAGCTCCACCATCTCCACACAGGTGACAGCGGATACCCACTCCGTCCCTGGCTGCTCACACCATACCGGCGCCCCATGACCCCATCGCAGTAACGCTATAATGAGGCGCATGCCGCCACACGCAACGCCATCAAGCGGGTGTTTGGGATGCTCAAGGCACGCTTCCGATGCCTACACACCTCCGGCGGTGCCCTACAGTACAGCCCCTTAAAGGCCTGCGGGATATTCCTGGCCTGTTGTATCCTGCCCAACATGGCCAAAGACTGTGGGATAGCCATTCAGGTCGAGGTGGGGGACAGCGATGGGGACGCCAGCTGTGCCGGTGATGATGGTGATGAGCAGCCCCCCCTTTGACGGCGGGACCCCCGACTGATCCGGCAGGCCCAGCTGCACTGGGACACCATCACGGAGGAGCATTATGCACGACACAGGTAAGTCAAGGGGCCATGTGCAACCAACACTGTCCTGGTGCAACCCACAGGCACACAGAGTAACACACCAGGGGTGCATGAAGGCAAGGGGAATGGAAGGGACCAAGCACACAAACACACCATCAGGGAGGGGTGAACAGTCATATGGACACACACACACACACACAGGCACAAAGCGTACATGGGCAGGTGCACAGCAGAGCAGGAACAGACATGGCAAACACACAGATCCACAGACCACACCCACCACCTGTACTGTCCAAGTACGTGTGTCAGATGCTGGGCACCCTTGCACCTTGGTGTACAGTACAATGCAGGCATCATCATGCACACGCACCTGTGGACAGCAGTCAGGATGGTGTGCAGGTGGTCCGTGTGTCGGCTTGATGGGCAGGGCACCCACCAGTGCACTGCCCACCATGACGCACATTGCACACAGGGCAGCACCAGATAGGGCCCGCACTGGGAGACAGGTCAGTCATGTTGCACTGTTCCACGGCCACCGCGGATGCGTGGGTGGCCCCGCCATGACCCAACAGCACTGGCAGGCTGAGCAGGGGCCACATGGGGTGGCACCGATGGACCACCAGGGGTCCCACTGCGCGATCGCGACCTTGTCCGCACTGGGGTCTGTAGTATGCCAAACATACCTGCACCAGAGGTGCTCGGATGCCCACAGCAGAACCCGCGCCGATAGGCTGGGTGTCGCACGATGCCGGGAACGGGGAGTGGAGAGCGTACTGTGTGGGGTGCGCGGTACAGGGGCACCTGCTTGTGTGCCCATTGCAGCCACGACAGCGACCAATGCCTGGGTCTGCCTGTCAATGGCAGCAGTCACATCCATCCGCATATGGACCATCTCTGCAAGGATCAGAGCACAGTCCCTGCTGTGCTGCTCCACAGCCACGCACAGTGCCTCCACGGATGTTGCAACCCGCCTTTGCTGCTGTACTGATTCCCACAGTAGGTGGGTGTGCTCTTCAAATGGGTACTGTGCCACAACAGCATCCTGTCCCCCAAGGTATGGAAGGTCCTGATGCTCAACACCCCTTGAGGGTGGGCGCTGTTCACCAGGACCAGGAATGGGCATATCAAAGGGTGGTGGGCATGTGCCACCGCTGGACACTGTACCCCAGACCTGGTGGGTGACTGCTGCTGCTGCCCCTCCAACTGCTGTGCCCCAGGGACCACTCGTTCCACTGCTGTGGTCGCAACAGTGCCAGACACCTGCACAGCCACCGGTGCTGCCCCACCGGTGCTGACAGGCACAGCCTGGGACTGTGCCGACATGCTGGCACACATGTTGGAACCAGCTAGGCCCAGGGGCATGTGCTGGCCTGCTGTGTGTCCGTCATGGGACACACACATGTCACTGCCCATTGCAGTCCTTGCATCATCAATGGTGCAGGTACGTATACGCCACAGTCACAGTGTGCTGGCATGCTTGCATGCCAGACTGCTGAGACGCAGGCTGTGCACCCCCCACACCTGACTCATCGACAACAGAGTTGGCAGCCAGGCGTGCATGCTGGTGCAGTGCATGCTGGCTGGCGACAGAGGTGGATGGACCCTCCTCCAACTCCGGCAGGTCTTCCTCACTGCCTGAACCCACCACCACCGTCCCCTGAAGACGAACAGGATCTGTAACAGAAAGTGAGGACATGTGAGTGCATGTGAACAACCTCCCCCACCAAACACCACCACCATGTCATACCGTGCAGTGATGGGCTTCCACCTGTCTGGAATCCACCTCCTGGTACGCCCTCAATAGCACTCCGCTGCATTGATGCAGCCAGTCGGTCCTCAGCCGGGGTCAGCTCCACCACCGCTGGCTGGCCCCCGCCTGTGCCAGCACGTGCCGCCCTGAGGGCTGCCACCTTCTCCTTCACCCTCCTGCGGTCTGTCCCCATCTTCTTTTTGCATTCCTGCACGGGGCGCTGGTGGCTTCCGTGCAGGTTCACTGCCCAAGCTACCCCCTCCCATGCAGCCACACGGGCCTGAGGGGTGCCCTGCCGTCCACTCAGTAGTGGCTCCTCCTCCAGGTAGGCCTGGAAGAGGGCCTCTGTCTCCGCCATGGTGAAGTTGGGCCTCCTCCGCCCACCATCCTCACCCTCACCTTGGCTCTGCTCGGTCATGTCGGTCTGTATGGGTGGAAGTGGACACCTGTTACTGTGCAGTCTACAGCGTTATCCCATGACCATTGTCCAGAACATCACACAGCATGCAACCCACCTTTCACCTGCAGTAACCGAATCTGGCCAGCGCAGCCCAATGTCGCACATTTATAGCGCAATGCATGCAAATTAGGAATGGAACAACTGTAATGAGATGCAAATTGCGCTACTGCACCTTTGAATGGCTGATCAGATGATTTGCATGTGTCGGCTGAATAATCGCGCCGTTGTGCTTTGCGCAATACGGTTGAGCCGGCTGAGCCAATGGCGCATTTCCGTGACTGTGTAGTACACCACATTGCGCATGCCCAGGTGGCTTACGCAGGCGTCTGTTGCGCTGACGACGTGCTGTGTGCGATCAGCAATTCAGGACATGACCACCATTGTGCCAGTGGCGCTACAGCGCTGGGAACCAAATGGCGCTGTGGCACAACTGCGCAATAGTCTACTGTGGCACTGGCACACAGGTGACCATTCACGCAGGACGTGTAGATGTCCGATGGCGCTGTGCGTGGCCTTGCGCCACTGACCCCTGACCTTGTGCCCGACCTTTGCCCCCTGGCGCTGTACGTCCTGCATGCATGCTCGAGCTTATCGCGCTGTTCGGTGACAGCGCGATAGGGGAATAGCAGTGCTGTACCGACAGCGCGATAGGGAATGGCGACGATGTACCGCGCAGCACTTCCACATGGGTTTGCCACGCTGCGGAGCGCCATATTGTCTACTATAGCATTAGAGACGGCACGCAGGAGAGCCCCTCAGTGGGATGCCCTTGAGCTGGCCAACCTTGTGGCCACTGTGGAGCCACACTATGGCCCACTCTTTGGTGAGGTGCCACTGGACAGGGCCAGGACCCAGGTCTGGGAAGAGGTGGCCACTGACCTGGAGGCAGCCACTGGCTACAGAAGAACGGCCAAACAGTGCAGGCACCGGTATGGGGACCTGAGACAGAGGGAGCCTGAGCTACTGGCACATCTGCGGTCGCGTGCCAGGAGGGGCGTGGTGCCTCGTCCAGGTGGGTGATACGTCTACACACTTGTATGGTCCATATGGGTAACACTGTCTCATGTGTCCAGCACATAGGGAAGGGATGGTCTAGGTTTGGCTGTGGTGGTGTTTACAGGGTATGGGATGGGTGGGTCTGGCTGGGTGGGTGGGCACACACATTGGGGCCGGGGGAATATGCTTTGGGTTTGTACTGATGTGTTTCTCTCCTTTTGTCTCCCACAGGCATGGCCGAGCGGAGGAGGAATTTGGAGCAGCAGCGGAGGGTGGTGGCTGCAGGACCGGATCATGGCGGTGAACAACCACAACGCCAGCAGCATCCCAATGAGGGTGAGTGCCATGACACCATGATTGCTATTGCATGCTGTGTGACAGGGTGGAAGGCAGGGCATGGCCACCATCCATGGACACCACTGCCATGCACGCGACATGTGACAGTCAGCACTGTCCAGTGCCACTGCATGTCTGGGAGTGCGTCAATGGTGGTCCATACGTGCACTGGGCACATGGCTGTGGCACTGCCTGCTCACCGCATAGCCATGTTACTGTACAGCTTTGGTTGTGCTGTGCTGGACATGGGCGGTGGGTGTGTGCAGTGGTACACATGGCTGTTGCCTGGTTGGGTATGTCTTGTGGACACGGTCACTGTGGGTGGGCACACACCATCACAGGAGCGTGGCACATGGCTGTCTGCCATGCATACTGGGTGGGCTGCAGGGGGATGGACAGTCACACCTATTGACTCTGATCCCTTGTCCTAGGTGTGCGGATACTCCTGTGAATGCAGCGGTCCATCCAGGACCTTGTGCGGGTGGCGCAAGAGTCCCTTGCCATCCTGCGGGATCTGCAGCAGCATGGCGTGAGGAGGAGGCGGCGACCCAGACAACAGCCCCAGGCAGCAGAGGACCAGGCTGGCCGCCAGTGAAGAGAGACAACCTCCCCCCTTTGACCAACCCTCACACCCCGCCTTCCCTCTCCCATATGTTCACCCCTGTCCCTTACCCACCCCCACCTTGTTCCTGTCCCTCCACCCCACGTTTGTACATAATTGTAAACAGTTGTTGTTGTCATATTTTTGGAATACAGTTATTTTGATATGAATACTGTGGTGGTCTCCAATTTGCAGCTGGCTATAGGTGCTCAGTTGCAGTGGTGTGCATGGCATCTGGGGTGGTTCAGTCATGGGTATGTGTGTGTGTGTGCGTGGGGAAGTGTCTCTGGTGTGGGAGTGGCCATCAGTCAGTATTTGTGGTGTGTGTGTTGTTCTCTGTGCATTGCATTACTGTGTGCAGTGGTCCATGGTGCCTGCTCTGTGTCCATTGTGCCCCTGTCAACCCATCCTTGGCCTGTGCAGCTGACACCCTTGCATGTCTGTGGCCTGTGAGGTCTGCTGCCTTCTCAGTGGTGGCTGTCCCTGCAGGTCATCCACTGTGACCATCACCATGCTGGGTTGCCTCCTGTCAATGGTGTGGTGCATGTTTTCCTCGGGTGACACTATGGCCTCCGCAGTTGCTGTCCCACCTCCATGCTGCAGCCTGTGTGTATTGCAGGGGCTGTGCACCACTGTCTGTGACTTGTGATCCAGGCATCTGCTGGTGGCGTACAGGGCCACAGTTCATGCACAGGGTGGGTGTCACCCCTGTGCCATGAGGGACTGCAGGCTGTGTGTGCACAGTTTTCATGGGCCCACACTGGGGGCTTGGCTGCCACACTACTGCGTCCCTGTGTTAGTGTCCCCGTGGGTATGGGTATGTGTTTGCCCCTGCACTGTGTTGCATGCTTCCACACACCACTGTGGGTGTCTGTGCAGGCTGCTGTGGCTCATGGTGGGTCTGGCTTGTATGGTTCTGTGGTACACGAGGTTGCAGTGTGGCAGTGGGGGGTGGTGGTATGCATGGGGATTCCCGCAGTGGTGGTCACTGCTCATGGGGGGTGTCTTGGGGTCACGGTGCAGGGTGTGCTGTGCATGGGGGTGCTCTGCCATGGGGAGGTCCGCCTCCTTGTGTGGCAGTCTCAGCTTGCTGGTGGTGTGTGGGCACCATGGCCAACTGTGTTTTGTTTGCTTGTCCCATGGTCTGATGGTTGTTCCATCCCTCCCCAGTTATGCTGTGCTTGGGGTGTGGGGGTACATTGTTGGTTCTGCAGTGTGTCCCTGTGCCCATCTGTGGCATGGGTGGTGGGCCCCTGCCTACCTCCCTGGTTGTGCAGTTCCATTGCTCTGCTGCTGGGGGCTCCCTGCTGCGCTATGGCACCTCTGGGCTGCTCAGCTGGGCAGCCCTTGTTGTGCCATAGCACATCATCTCTGCTCAGCTTCCCCTTCCTGGTTGCGCTATAGCGCAGGTTGTGTGATATTCAGACGCTGGCTTGTTGCGCAATCTGGCTTGCTCCATGTTTGAATATCGCGTCTATTGCACATGTGCGCAAGTGACTTGCACTTGCTCCTGCTGTTGTGCACTTTTTGGGCGCAGTTTGAATATCCAGCCCAAAGTATTTAATACTAAAACAATGGTTTAATAAACAAATAACACTAGCTAAAGGCAGCAAAAGAAAAAGGATAAAAATACTCATGTATTTTTGCAAGTTTTAATGCATCAGGACTAGATGATGAGGAGAGGATATCCAGGCTTCTGGTCTTGACAGGCAGAGAGTGAACTCTGAAGGTTTAGAACCAAGGCAGTTATAGTTCAAGGCAGCATTTGAAAAACAGCATGTGCAAAGATTCCATCATTTGCATAGCATTCTATCTCTCCATGCAGCTCAGTCTCAAGGGGACACTGCAGAAGTTATGAATACCTGAGTATTACTGGGGTTAGAGCCACTGCTTACATCTCTAAGACATTTATCTGAAGGACTTGTTCCTCCGAACTCCAAACATCTTGAACCAGAATTTTATTTATTTCAAAAGTTTCACCAGGAAAAAACATACTGAGCTGATAAGAACAGGTTACTCACCGTAACAGTAGTTCTAGGAGTGGTACATGTTGTTCATCCACACTCTCTGGCATGTCCCTTTCCCCTTTAAATTCACTGGAAAGTCCTCAAGCTGGCTCCTGCCACCCACCCGAGTGGTAAATACCTCGGCTCCACCCCATGACGCCAGATCTTAGCCCACTGGAAGCAAGGTGGTGCGCCTAAAGCCAGGGAGGTTGGGTGGGTACGTGTGGATGAACAACACATACCACTCCTAGAACTACTGTTACAAGGTAAGTAACCTATTCTTCTAGGAGCGTGGATATGTTGTTCATCCACACTCTCTGGCAGACTCTAAGCAGTTCTCTGGGAGGAGGGAGGCAAGGTGCACACCCCCTATTTAGGAAACAGAGATTGGAGAACCGAGGCCCCAAAACCAGCATCCCGGCATGACTCAAGGTCAATGTGGTAGTGGGTAATGAAAGTGTTTGCTGACTTCCAGGTAACAGCCAGACAGATCTCCTGGATAGGGATGTCCCTGGAAGCAGCCACCGATGCAGCTGTATGGCGGGTAGAATGAGCTCTTATCCCTCTGGGAGGCTCCTTGCCCACCAACTCATAGCACAGATCTATGCATGATGTAATCCACCTTGCAATGGTCCATTTGGCTGCAGGTCTGCCAGAAGCGGCTTCAGCGTAGGTGGCAAAGAGCTGGCGAACCTCTCCCCGAATTTCCGCCATCCTCTCCTTCTAATAGGACAGAGCACATCTGAGGTCCAGAGTATGAAGCCTGTACTCGGCGTACGAGGTGCAGTTAGGGTAGTATACCGGCAGAGTCAATACCTGGTTAAGGTGAAACTCTGACACCACCTTTGGAAGGAATTTCGGGTGGGGGCGCAGGACAACTTTGTCCCTGTGAAAGACCAGATAAGGGGAGTCCAACGAAAGCACCTGGAGTTCCCCTGTCCTTCTGGCTGACGTGATAGCCACCAGGAAGGCCGTCTTCCACAACAAATGTGAGAGCTCACACTTGTGCATGGGTTCAAATGGCTTGCCTGTGAGCTTTGCCAAAACCAGCAAGAGATCCCACAGAGGTGGAGATTCACGCACCGGAGGGGATATGTGATCCAGGCCTTTGAAAAAGTGCCTGACCACTGTCTCCTGTGCCAATGTCGGCTGACCGGCCTGCGCTTGGTAAGCAGAAATGGCTGCCAGGTGCACCCTAAGGGTCGATGACCATAGACCCCCTTTGGAGCGAGACCAAAGGTAGTCTAAAATGTTAGCCACAGAGCAGGATAAAGAGTCCAGACTCTTACCCTGATACCAAATGGAAAACCTTTTCCATTTGAAAGCATAACATTTCCTGGTCGATTCCTTACGAGATGCCTCCACCACTATGTAGACATCCTCGGAAAGACCCAGAGCCTGGAACTCTAGCCGCTCAGGCATCAGGCTGTGAGGTGCAGGGATTGAAGGTCCGGATGGAAGACCTTCCCCTGGTTCAACGATATCAGGTCCGGGTGTGTACAAAGCCACTCCGGGGCCCTGCAGCTGAGGCTGAGGAGATCTGGATACCAGAACTGGCAGTGCCAATCTGGGGCTACCAGAATCACCTTCGCCTTGTCCCTCCTCACCTTGAGAAGCATCTTGTGGATCAAGGGAAATGGAGGGAAGGCATAGAGGAGACCTGGGGTTCACGGCTTTGAGAAGGCATCCCCCTGCAGCGAGCCCTGCTGAGGGGGGCAGGCATGGTACAGTCTCATCTTGGTGTTCTCCCTTGAGGCAAACAGGTCCACCAATGGTTTGCCCCAATGACAGAACAGATTGTAAGCTACCTCTGGATGGAGAAACCACTCATGGGATGTCTGGCCTATGCAGCTGAGAGCATCCGCCAGTTGTTCGAGACTCCTGCCACATGGATTGCAAGGAGATCTGCCTCCAACCGGCTGACGAGGATCCAGATCCAGAGCACCTCCTTGCATAGCAGATGGGAGTGCATGCCGCCCTGTTTGTTGCGGTAGTACATGGTCGTGGTATTGTCCATCTGGACTTGAACCACTTGACCCCAGAGCTGAGGAGCGAAAGCTGACAGGGCCAGTCTGACTGCTCTGAGCTTCAACAGGTTGATGTGGCATCGGGACTCCTCAGAAGTACAGAACCCGTGGGCCCTGTTGTCCCCCATGTGGGCTCCCCAGCCCATAAGAGAGGCATCAGTCGTAAGGATGACCATTGGCTCGGGGCGGACAAACGGAATTCCTTCCTGCAATTGGTCTGGGACGGTCCACCACTGGAGAGCGTCCCACATCTTCTGGGTTACAGTGATCAGCTGGTTGAAGTGACCATATCGCTGAGTCCACTGGGTGACCAGCTCCCATTGGGGGGGGCGCATGTGCCACCTGGCCCAATGGACCACCGAGGTGCGTGCCGCCATGTAGCCCAGAAGGCGCAGAAAGTCCCGGGCAGGGCGCAAGTGCCCAACCAGAAATGATTGGGTAAAGGAGGAGAGAACCTCCACCCTGTCCACCGGGAGCCGAGCTCTGGCTTGACAAGTGTCGAGCTCTGCCCCAATAAAGCCCATCACCTGAGAGGGAGAGAATGAGTTCCGATTTGGCCTCGTTGATCAGGAGGCCTAGTTGGGAGCAGGTTCAGAGGGCCAGATCCGTGGACCTCTCCACTTCCTGAAGGGAAGAACCCACCAGGAGCCAGTCATTGGGGTATATCCGAACTCCTTGTTGCCGAAGATGGGCTGCCACCACTGCAATGCACTTGGTAAAGACCTGAGGGGCCAATGATAGGCCAAACAGCATGGCTTGGAACTCGTACAGGGTCCCTTCAACCCTGAAGTGCAGGAACCAATGGGTGGGATGGACGGATTGGGACATGAAAGAATGCGTCCTGTAGATCCAGTGAACAGAACCACATGTTTCGCTCCAGAGATGGTATGATCTGATTCAGAGTTACCATCCAGAAGGTGCGAAACCTGAGATATTGATTTAGGTCATGGTGATTTAGGATGGGGTGCCGACCCCCCATCCGCTTGGGCACCAGGAAGTACCTGGACATGAAGCCTGGGTCTGTAGGAGGATCCGGCACTGGAGCTACAGTCTCCTTGCGGAGGAGCTGAGCAATGTCGTCCCAAAGGGCCAACTGAGTGCGAGCTGAGATTCTTTCCTCCTGAGGGGAGCAGGCTCAACTGGGAGGGTACTGCTCAAATTCTAGAGGAAGTTCCTGGCTGACCACTTCCAGAATCCACCTGTCCGAAGTGATACCGGACCAGGCGGAAAGAAAGTGATGGAGCCGGAACCCCACAGGAGGACCCAGAACTGGCGGGACGGGTGTAGGGGTGGCAACCCCTTACTCATCACTGAGCAGGCTTAGAGGAGGAGAAGGAGGCTCCTGGACCGGCACCTCGGCCTCCTTTACGGGGCTGTTGAGGACCCTGCTTGGGCCTGGGGCACCAAACTTGAGCCTGCTGTTGCTGCTGACCTCCTTGATAGGAGGGCTGTCTAACTGCAGGGGAGGAGTGCCAAAAGGGCTTCTTCTTGCGCTTTTGCACTGGACTGCTCTATAAGCTGGAGGTGACCTGCCACTCCTGGACCGAAGAGGTCGATGCCAAGGAAGGGCACATCAGCTAACTTGTGCTGAGTATCCACCGGAAAGGACAACAACCTCAGCCAGGCCCTGCGGCGAGTGGCCACTGTGGCTGCTAAGGAGAGGGCACAGGAATCTCCAATGTCCAGGGCCATCTGGAGCTGCTGTTTCACAACAGCACAGCTCTGGTCATGGACCTGCTTCACCATGGTCTGCATGTCCACTGAGAGATGAGGGAGGACTTCATCTAGTGACCCCAAGAGGGCATGAGAGAAGTGTGCCATGATCACAGCCGAGCTGGCCTGACGAAGGCCCAAGGATGAGGCTGCATAAACCTCACGGGCAGAATGGTCCATATTCTTGGACTCCTTGTCCGGAGGGCTGTCAGTGTCAGCTGAGCTACCCGTGCGTCTAAACACAGAAGCAGTCACAAGGCTCTCGGCCGAGGGAAGCTCTGTGAAACCCACCAGGGACCCCATGGGTACCGTATACTTGCGGGCCATGCAGGCAGACGGAGCTGGGCAGGAGGCAGGGCATTGCTATATCTCAAGGGCCGGGCCAACAATGGCTTTGGCTGCTGGAAAGGCATCCATCGGGGTATCCCTCATCTTGAGGATATCCGTGAGGAGGTGTTCCGCCTTCTTTTGGATAGGCTCCAAGGGCATTCCGGTCGATTCGGAAATCAGGCGGAGGATGCCCTGAAAAGAGGAAGGACCTTCCTCCAAGCCTGCCACTGATGACTTGTCATCCCCCGGATGCGAGTGCAGACCAGTGGCATCCGAGTCCGAAGGGTCGGGATAAAGGTCTCCCGCCTATATCTCCCTCGATACGCCGAAGGCGATCAGGGACAATAGTAATGGACAGACGACGGGGGAGGCCAGTGTCTGTCCTATCCTCTTTCGAGGTAGTCCCTCCCTGAGGCTGCTTAGGAGGTGGTTCCACCAAAATCGGTGGGGAGACCGAAACAGGTCGAGCTGGGGCCAAGTAATGGCCAGTGTTGCCAGCGGAGTCAGCTTCTGACTGGTCAGAATCAGCTGTTTGCCACATGAGATCCTCATAATGTCGACGGAGCTTCTGTCAAAGTCTCCTCATCTGAGGAGGATGAGGATCGGTGGCGACGCCTCTTCCTAGAGTGCTTGTGACCTTTCTTCAGTTTTTCGACCGAAGGGGTCCTGGTCCTCGATCGAGACCAATGGGGTCGGCTCGTTCAATCGGGAGAAGCCAGAGTCAGGGAGAACCGAGGTTCTGGCACCTTTTCCTCGATCGAGACACCCGAGGGCTGGGTCTCCTCATCGGGGAAGGAAAGGATAGGTGTCCTTTCCAAGGAGTTGATGACCGGAGTCGGCAACAATGGCTCGATTGGATCGAGAGAAATCTCGTCCAGTTCAGCCGTTTCCTCGGCCTCAGTACCTTGGCCTGATGGAATGTCCGAGAAGCTGGCGGCCGAGGAAACGATCTCGACCATGGTCGAGACCGCAAGTTCCTGAGAATCGGACCTCTCTCAGTCCCAGGAATGTCTTCTTCAGGATGAAGAAGACTTAGGATCCTTGTCCCTTTTTCTAGGGTGGGAGCAGTGGGAGCAGTGAGAGCCCGAGGGTGCCTCACCCCTGGTGGGGAGAGACTGGCACAGCTCCCAAGAGGACCCAGTGAAGGTAGAGCCAAGGTTCAGCAGCACGAATAAACTTCGGCTGGCCAAAGCTTGAGCAGCTTCCTCTTTGAAAGCCGCCATCTGGTCGAGCTGCTCGGCGGATCCTGCAGCCGTGGAAACCGCCCACCTTGCCTCCTTCGATTTTACCGGTGGATCGTGAAGCTCCAGTCTCCCCAGTTTTAGGCGTGCCTTGCGGTTGTCCAGGACGTTGGGATGGAAGACCAGACAGATGGTGCAAGAGGTGGTGTCATGTACAACACCCAAGCAGTAGACACATGAAAGGTGGGGATCGGTGCGCGACATTTTCTGTCCACAGGAACACCGGCGAAATCCAGAGGATGACTTGTCCTCCATGTCCGATGCGCTCGGATCAGTATCGAAAACTCTGATGAGTTTTAAAGAAAGCGATTGGGGTGAAAACCATCATTGAGAATCCAGGGCCTACGAACTGCAGAAGTAGCACAAGGGAACCTGAATCTTCCAGCGGAAAGGAAGATCTGGCATCATGGGGTGGAGCCAAGGTATTTACCACCCGGGTGGGTGGGAGAAGCCAGTTTGAAGACTTTCCAGTGAATTTAAAGGGAAAGAGACATGCCAGAGAGGTGTGGATGAACAACATATCCACGCTCCTAGAACAGCTTGTTTCCAAATGCGGGGGATGGAGGGGAAAGGAGGGCAATGAAGAAATCATGAACAAAAAATTACATAATAGGTAAAGTAGGAAATAAGCATCAAACATAATAATTTTATGCAATGATGGGGAAACCAAACTATGCTGTGAAGTTCTGGAGGGGAATACCAGTGTTAGGGAATGCCATTCAAGAAGTAATTCAAAAGTGCTGAGGTACTGAAGGGTAACAGAAGGTATAAGGGCTGAAATTGGGACGGTGGAGGGGAACTAATCAAGTGCAGAACAGGGAATAAAGAAGAGGAGGACAAGGCTAATCGGTTGAGAGTAGCAGACCAGGGACAGGTATCAGGAGCAACTGCATGAGTGAGAAGTGAAATCACGGAAAAGAGAGGAGAAAGTGTTGGGAAGAGGCAGAGCAGATCTTTAGGGGAAGGAAATTCCAATGCTTGGGGAGGCAGTAGCCAAACCACCGAAAGATTTCCTTGAGAAGAACCCAAGAGAATGATAGCCAGAGTTGGAAAAGTTGTAAGGGGAAGGGGAGGGAAAGAGAGATAAGGTAGGGGAGGGAGCCTAGTTAGTATTTAGAGATGAAAGAGGCACAATGAGCAAGGCCTCTGGCTTCAAGTGTGGGGAGGGAAAGGGATGAGTACAAGAAGCAATGGTGGGTGTCGCGTGGACAGTCCAGAGCAAAACAATAGAAGGAGTGAGAGGATCTAGCGATGATCACAGGAATGGAGGACAGGACCTATGAGGACAGGCAGAGAGCTAAAAATGTACTCCCTGGAGGAGAGGAGGGATAGAAGGGATAGGATAGAAATGTTCAAATATATGAGCAGCATAAACAGGGTCAGTAACAGAGGAGATTTTTACATTAAAGGGAAGGAGAATCACTAGGGGGCACAGTCAGAGATTGGTGGGGGGAAGGTTCAAGAGGGAGATAAGAAGAGACTACTTCACAGAAAGGGTGGTGGCTGTGTGAAACGCACTATCAGAGGAGGTGATATTGTCAAAATCTGTGGACAGTTTTAAGAAGGGGTGGGACATGGTTGGAGGGAAGGTTACTAATGCAAAAGGGGGGTCGGCAAGAGAGTAAATCACTGCTGCACATTCAAGCAGACTTGACAGGCCCGGGGGTCTGTATCTGCTGGCAATTGTCTTGTGTTTGTGGAGAGAAAGCACAGAGAAGTGCCCCACATTGTGGTACACACTGGCACCAACGAAGTGGAGGAGAACAGTGTGCAAAAAGTGCATACCAGATACAGGGAACTGGCAAGATTATAAGTAGCTGAGAACTGCACCGTCTCGTTTTCAGAAATCTTGCCAGCACCGAGGGGTGCTCTGGAAAGAAAACAGAAGATTAGAGAAATCAACAGCTGGCTAAGGGAGCAGTGTCTGACTATGGGGTACATGTTGGTAGGTGACTGGGGGACTATATGGGAAAACAAAGAAAGTACAGTTACGTAAGGACTTACCGTAACAGTAGATCTTCGAGAACAGCTCTTGCAGCAGGTTACACCATTAGGACTGAAGACGGCAGGCGTCAGGACCCCACGGAAATCTTCTAGCTAGCAGTCTTCAGCGGGGACTGCCCCCGAGGTCAGACGTAGTACATAAGGAGGCGGTCCCACCAGATTCCCCAGTTCTCCTGCCGGAGACTCCCGGCCGCAGGATGACATCAGAAGGGGAGACCGAGGATCCATCAGAAGAAAAGAGCATAAGCTCCTGTCAAGGCCTGGTAGGCCATACCTCCTCCAAGGGGGAATGGTGGGCGGGAAGGTACCTGCTGCAAGAGCTGTTCTTGAAGATCTACTGTTACGCTAAGTCCTTACGTAACTGTACTATCTTACTTCGAGATACAGCTCTTGCAGCAGGTTACACCATTAGGACTGATTCCCAAGCAATAGCGCCTGTAAGCATCCTGGGAGGAGGAGAATAGGAGAGATCTTGAACAAGCCCTGACTCTAGGACAGGAGACCCTGTAGAATAACCAGGCCGAAACCGGCTCTCCACCGTGATGTAATATCCAGGCCATAGTGCCTAATAAATGTGTGCACAGAGCTCCAAGTAGCTGCAGCACAAATGGCCGAGGTGGAGACGTTACGCAGTGCTGCAAAGGAGGTAGCCACTCCCCTTGTCGAGTGGCCCCGACTGTACCCGGGAGGGGCTTCTGTTTGCTGTTGTAGCAAAATGAAATACACTGGACAAGCCAGCGAGAGAGGGTCTGCTTTGAGACTGGATGGCCCAGCATCCTCTCAGTGAAGGAAATGAATAGTTGCTCCGACTTACGAAGCTGTTTAGTTCTGTTCAGGTAGTACCTTAAGGAGCGGTGAACATCCAGGGTGTGAAGTAATGCCTCTCCTCTATTAGAGTACTTGGGAAAGTACACAGGCAGATCGATGTCCTGGTTGAGAGTGAGGGTAGAGACCACCTTAGGCAGGAATTTAGGATTCGTCCTCAGAGACACTCTGTACTGGTGGAAAATTAAATAAGGCTCCTTACACATGAGAGCATGGAGCTCGGAAACTCTCCTTGCTAACATGACAGCAACTAAAAATAACATTTTCCACGACAGAAAATGCAGCTTACAATCTGAGGCAGGTTCAAAGGGAGGAAGCGTGAGTTGTTCCAGGACAAAGAGTAAGTCCCAAGGGGAACGGGATCCTTGATGGGTTGCCTAAGGTGCAATACCCCTCTTAGGAAGTCTCGAGAGGCATCAAGCTGTGCCACTGTACGCTGTCCTACCGGAAAGTGGTAGGCAGAGATTGCGCAGAGGTGCACTTTAATGGAGGAGTAGGCAAGACCCGAATGGAATAGGGAAAGCAGGTATTCCAGCACCCTTCACTGGGCATTCTAAAGGGAAAGGCTGTGCTTGCAACCACAAGCAAAACAGTGCCACTCATGGCGACGTCATGCATTGCCGGTTTTCTGGCCGCGGAAAGGACTTCCGCAACCTCTTGCAAGACCCCATGTCGCATAATGGCTATGTCTCTAGGAGCCAGGCATGCAGGTTCAGTGAGCGTAAGTCCGGGTGGACTAGTGAACCCTCCTCCTGAGGCAATAGATGGGAGCTGAAAGGCAATGGAACTGGAGGTTCCCGGGACAATTGCGTCAGCATGGGGAACCAGATCTGCCTGGGCCAGAAAGGCGCCACCAGGATCATTGTTGCATGCTCCTGCGCGGTTTGAGAAGAACCTCTGGATCAATGGGAAGGGAGGAAGCGAGAGAAATCTGTCCCCAGGAGAGGGACAACGCGTCTCGCCAGAAAACACCAGGCCCTGGATCTAGCGAGCAAAAATTGGGCAGTTTTGCGTTGGATGGGGAAGCGAATAAGTCCAACACTGGAGTGCCCCATCGAAGGAACAGATCCTCTGCTACCTCCTGAAGAAGTTCCCACTCGTGGACTCTGGCCTGGGAACGACTCAGGCCATCTGCGATTGTGTTGTCCACTCCAGGAACGTGAACAGCAATCAGGCTCGCGCCGTGTCGGATTACCCAATCCCACACTCTCATAGCTTCCCTGCAAAGGGGGTAAGAGTGTGCGCCTCCTTGTTTGTTGAGGTAATACATCACCGCCGTGTTGTCTGTCTGAAGCAGAAGAGTACTCGATGGGATTTCTGACTGAAAGGCCTGCAGGGCGTAAAGGACCGCCCTCATCTCCAGCATGTTGATGTGGAGGTGGGCTCTGAGGGTCCGTTCCCTGGGACCTCACCCGTTCAGGTGCGCTCCCACCCCAGCCCTGAGGCGTCTGTGGAGAGGATTGCCTCCGGGATGGCTGTAAACGGACACCATGAAAGTGTCCCTGGGTCTAGCCACCATTGTCAGTCTCGAATCACGGCATTTGTGATCCTGACCGGATGCTGCATGTGGTCTTGCCTTTGGTCTCACTGCACCTTGAGCATCCACTGAGTTACCCGCATGTGGAGCCTTGCCAAAGGGATGGTTGGAATGGCCGCAGCCATGTGTCTGAGCAAGCGAAGGACCAACCTGGCGGGACAGTCTTCTTAGCGGAGATCCCTGATGAGGGATGATGTGTTCCGCTTCTTTTCACCGGAAGAAAGGCCTTTGACGGTGTCCAGAACTGCGCCATGAACTGCAGCTTCTGGGACGGTATGAGGAGAGACTTCTCGAGTGATAAGAATGCCCAAGATTGGAACAGGTCCTGGGTGCTCTGAATAGCCCGCAACAGCGCCTCTTTGGAGGCAGCCATGAGAAGCCAGTCATCCAGGTACGGGAATACGTAGTGGCCCTGTCTCCTTAGAGATGCTGCCACGACTGCCATGCACTTGGTAAAGACCCTTGGGGCCGAAGACAGTCCGAATGGAAGAGCCCGGAACTGAAAGTGGTGGCCGAGAAACTCGAAGCGCAGGAGCCTCCTGTGTGCTTGAGCTACTGGAATGTGCAGGCAGGCGTCCTGCATGTCCAGGGATGCTAAGAAGGTGTCCTTTTTCAGCATGGGAATGAGTCCTTGGAGGGTCACCATGCGAAAACGTTTGTAGGCGACTGACATGTTGAGGTCACTGAGGTCCAAGATTAGACGGAGGTCCCCTGTTTTCTTCGGAACCAGAAAGAAGTGGGAATAGTATCCGGATCCTATCTGGTTCTCTGGGACATACTCCACCACTCCCTTTTGCTGGAGCGCGAGTACCTCTTGCCTGATGAGTGATCTGTGCTGACCCGAGTAACGGGAGAGCAGAGAAGGCCTTGTGGGTGGCTTGTCCACGAATTCTATAAAGTGGCCTCTTTCAAACAACTGAAGACCCCACCTGTCGGTGGTTATGGACTGCCACCCTGGCAGGTGGTCCGCAATGCGGCCCCCGACCTTGGTGTCCCGTTGATCCTGAGGGGCGGGGGCCGGGAAGGAGTCATGCTGTGGCAGCTGAGGGTCCAGCGGGCTGGGCTGGGCCAGCTTAACTTGTCGCTGGCTTCGGCCCGCGGACGACTTCCCCTGGGCTCTGCGGGAGAAGGAGCCCCTCTGTAGCGGCCGGCGCGGGACTGCTGTCTCTGCATCCGGCCTCAAAACGGCTTTGTCTCCACGAAGAACTAAGCTTGGGTCTGTACATAGCCTGACAGACCGCACACCTTCCCAGCCTCTTGAAGTTTGGTGAGGACCTGCTCTGAGGACTCACCAAAAAGAACTTCTCCATTAAACGAGGCATCCAGGATGTTCTTCTGGATGTCCGGGGTGAATCCGGAGACACGGAGCCATGAGTGTCTCCGGAGGCATACGCCTGAAGCTGCCGCTCTGGCCGAGGAGTCCGCGGAATCATACGCGGCTCGCAGCACCTGGGTTCCCATGTTTGAACCCGTGCGAAGGAGTTGTAGCAACTCTTCCTTCTGCTCACCATCTGGCATCTTTTCCGCCAGATCCAGTCCCTGCTCCCACAAGGCGTTCTGGAACTGTACCATGTGGGTTAAGTAGTTGAGGGATCTGATGGCGCAGGTAGCGGATGCATACGTGTGCCTGCCCATAGCGTCCAGTTGCTTGGACTCTAGGTCCAGTGGCAGGATGCTCAAATGCTGCGGCCTCTGGGACCGGTCATGAGAGGCTGTAATGACAAGAGAATCGGCCAGAGGGTGTGATGCCAAGTACTGGTCCTCCCTAGGGGCCTTGTACAGGTGGTCAGCTTTCTTCGGCATCACCGTGAGTGCAGATGTTTCCACGCTGCCTTGGTGACGTCCACGAATGTGTCCACCAAGGGTGGCACCACCACAGGCTTTGGATCTTTTTGCCGGAGATATCTGGCAAGGCGTAATCTCTCGGGGTCTAGTTCCTCTGCATCCCAGCCCATGTTCTCCTGGATATGCCTCATAATCTCTGAGAATGATGGGTCATCCAGAGGAGATCTGAGAAGTTAACGTGGGTCCGGAGAAGGGACGTTGATCAGAGAGGGGGATCTGGATCCGTCCAAGAAGTCCGATCCCATGTCCTCCGTCGAAGGCGAATGACGGCGTCTTCTGGGTCTCTTTGGGCTGGGTGACCCTGAAGAGGATCTGGCGGAGGTCTTCTTTTCTAGTCTGCCCTAGGAGGATCCGTGGCTCCTGGGGGAAGGTACTCGCCTGCAGCCCGGATGGAGTAGGGCACAGGGGCGGTGGAGTCGCAGGTGGAGGAGGAGGAGGAAGAGGAGGTGGTGTGGGAACCACATCCTTTTTATGGTATCCCACCAGTAGGTGAACAACTCCTTGACCTCGGATATGCTGAGGCCCGGCAGCCGGACTGGGCGCCGGTGGTGGTGATCGTCGGGTTCCGGCGTCAGCTCCCCAAGGGTCTCAGGTTCTGGAAAGGGTTCCCTGTGGGGTGCGACAGGACTGGGTTCACCCGTCTAGTCCTCGGGCTGGGTCAGCTCCTCCTCCGTGATTGCCTCCTGACTGATGTCGGTGGGGGGCGTAGGGGTTCTCCTCTCTGTAGGTGCGGACGTCGGTCCCCCAGCTGGTGTCCGTGGCGGCGAAGGTCTAACCGATTACGGGCGTTTGGCGGTCGTTGGTTCTCGGGACTGGTGCTTGGCCGACGTCGGGTGGGCTGGCGTCGGATCCGACGATCTCTTAAGTGAAGTCAGCTCTTTGGTTTTCTGCTGGGGAGGAGGAGGCAAAGAGACTGACCTGGCGTCGGGTTCCAAATGGCGGGAACCGGACTTGTGGTGGTGATGGCGGTCCCCCGACCTCGACAGGGCCTTGGAAGCTGAAGAAGTGGAGGGCCTGAAGGTTTTGGCCTGAGGAAGAGAGGAGGAACCCGAAGAAGTCTTCACCGCTGCAGGGGGAGGCTGAGAGCGGGCCCAGGAAGGAGAGCGGTCGGACCGGGACGCAGACTCACGAGGTCAGAGGCCCTAGATGGGGACTTGGATCTCACCCTCTCCCTATGCTTCTCGAGGTGCCTCCGGGCCTTGTCAGAAGATTCCCCCTTGAAGGCTGCATCCATGGCTTTAATCTTTTCCTCGAGCAGGAATGCCTGTAGGGCCTTCTGGCGACAGATCCGGGTCTGGCTATTGAACCCCTGGCAGAAGGAACAGGCCCGGGTGTCATGGTCTGGGCCTAGGCACCGGACGCAGGCCGAATGCGGGTCTTTAAACAGGATTTGCTTCCCGCAGGTGCACTTGGATGGATGGCCTTTCACGGAGGTAGGGGAGGACATCAGACAGCAACTATGCAGAAGAAACAAACTTTTTCCTAACAGAAGAATTTAACCAGGCGTCGTGCGCTAGAAACGAACCAAAGGGTCGAGACATGCAAGTCGACGGCGGGAAAGAACTGGGGAATCTGGCGGGACCGCCTCCTTATGTACAACGACTGACGTCGGGGGAGGGACCGACGTCGGAGGCGGTCCCCGCTGAAGACTGCTAGCTAGAAGATTTCCGTGGGGTCCTGACGCCTGCTGGCTTCAGTCCTAATGGTGTAACCTGCTGCAAGAGCTGTATCTCGAAGTAAGATCGTTTTACTAGGGACAGGCTTCACTTGAGTATGGAGAGGGAGGAGGTCCTTAAGAACAAGCTAGGGGATTATACTGTATATCTAGGCGGTGAGATTTCAACTAGGTGAGGGGGGGAGGGCTGGAGAGTGCAGGGCTCTTGAGCAAGATAGGAGGGCATAGGCTGTTCCCCCGATCTGGAAGAGTACAGGAAGTGAGATCCAAACCTGGAGGAGTGAAGGCCAGGAGCAAGGGGGGGGGCAGAATTCGGGAAAATTCTGGGACGGGCTGGGAAGCTGCTCTGATAAATGCACAGAGTCTGGGAAACAAGATGTTGGAGTTGCAGGCATTGTTGGTGGAAGGGGGGGGTGGATGTGGCTGCAGTCACAGAGATTTGGGCCACCCAGTACTATGACTGGGACTTAAAAATTCCTGGGTATACCACACTTAGAAAGGATAGGACAGTGGGTAGGAGGGGAGGGGTTGCACTATTTGTTAGGGAAAGGATAGTGTGCAGCAGAGAGTAGACGGGGGAGGATAACGTGGAGGCGGTATGGGCCTCATTACAGGATAGTAAAGGGAGAAAAGTTAATCCGGGTGTGGTCTACAAGCCACCCATGCAGTCACAGCACATGGATGGGGAACTAATCAACAACCTGAGGAAGAACTGCAGGAGGGGGAAGGGTGGGAATGTGACACTAGGGGACTTTAACATGCTGGAAACAGACTGGAGCTCCATGGTGTCGCCATCAGAAAAGGAGCAAAGAGTGCTTGACGCACACCAGTACGAATATCTGACTCAGCTTTTTGAGGAGCTGACTAGGCAGGGAAACATCCTGGACCTTGTCCTAGCCAATAGGGAGCAGGTCAAGGATCTGGCAGTGGAAGCCCCATTGACTGGTAGTCATACCTCTCAACCTTTTGTCCCCCAAATGTAGAACACTGCCTCTCAAAATGTAGAACAAATGAGCAAAATGTGGAACACTTAATCAAATCTTTACCTAAGAAGCTCAGAAAACTGTTAAAATGTTTGCATTTGTGTCCAGAAAGCCTGTTATTAATTGAATATTATATTTTATGCATAATTTAATATAGATTTTTGCTTTAAAATGTTAACACTGAATGTGGGACAAGTCCTCACAATGTGGAACAGGGAGCTTTTGTGAAGTAAAATGAGGAACATTCCTCATAATGTGGTACAGTTGAGAGGTATGCTGGTAGTGACCATTCCATGATGTGTTTTACCTTGGACTAAGGGAAGGAGAGGAATCAAATGAAGACCGCGGTAGTGGACTTCAGGAGAGCAAACTTTGGGAGATGGCAGATATTCTCAGAAAGCATACAAGTAAAATCAGAACTGGGATGGCTGGCCCGTTGGTGCAGATGCATGATCGCTGTCTGCGGCACCGACAACCTGGGTTCAGGAACAGACTCTGGAGTCAGAGGTCCAGCTGGGAGAAGCAGGATTGAGCATCTGGAGGACTGCTCTCCTGCTCTGGGGGAGATGGGGTTAAGTGTCTGACACATCGGACCCCTGTCAGAGGCCAGGGTTCAGCTCCGGTCTGTGCCCTATGTTGGGGGCAGGCAGCTGGTTAGTGTTACATCCACATCCGTGGATTCACAGCTTTAAAACATGCCAGTCCCCGCTTTGAGCTGGCTCCACTGCCATCCCCTCTGGCCACCAGAGTTCGCCTATGGGCAGCCCCACTGGGGGGGCAAGCCAGAGTATGAGGAGGCGGCTGCCAGAGCCTGGCGAGCCTGTCTGGGCTAGGGGAGCCAGCACAGAAAAAAAAACAAATAAATCAGAACTAGGATGGACACAGGGGCAGTGGGAAATCCTGAAGTGGGGTATCCTGGAGGCTACGAAAACCTGCACCAGGCCACAGAACAGGATGGCCAGAGCCAGGAAACCTTGCTGGTGGACAAGGGAAGTACAGCTGGAAGTGAGGAAAGAGAGACTGGCCTTTAGGAGGTACAAATGCTCCTGTAGTGGGGTAGACCTGAAGGAGTATCAGGATATCCAGGGAGGTCAGCAGAAAAGTTAGAAAGGCCAAGGCTGACAAAGAGCTTAGATTAGCAAGAGGGATCAGGGAGGGGCAGAAGGAATTCTTTAGATATTTGGATATGTTAGGGAGTGGAAAAAGGGTGAGGGGCAGATAAGAAAGCTGAGGAATGGGGGATGGGTAGGGAGATGGAGCAGGCTGAAGTGTTAAACGATTATTTCAGCTCGGTCTTCACTAGGGAAAAGGATGGATCTTGGGGGAGCAGAAAAGGGGCGCAGGGGCTCCTAGATAAGGAGATCCAGGTAGGGAGGGTGAGGGAAGCTCTCAAGTCCTTGAGGACGGATAAAGCTCCAAGGCCAGATGGCATCCATCTGAGGGTTCTGAAGGAACTGGCAGATGTCCTGGTGGCTCTAATGATGAAACTATTCTATTTCTCCTTCCAATCAGGATGGGTCCCTCTAGACTGGAGGTTGGCCCATGTTGTGCCTCTCCGCAAGAGTGGACCTTGGGATGATCTGGGAAATTATAGACTGGTCAGCCTGACATCCATAATAGGGAAAATGTTGGAGGCCGTTTTGAAAGAACGGATGGTGGAGTTCCTGGAGGTAAATGGTTTTTAGGATAAAAACTAACATGGGTTTTTCCAGGGAAAATCATGTCAAACTAACCTAGTCAAACTTTTCGACTGGGTGACAAAGTCGCTGGATGGAGGAATGCTGGTTGATGTTCTGTACCTGGACTTCAGCAAGGCTTTTGATTCAGTCCCACATGGAAGGCTAATTTGGAAATCGAGGGAACTGGGGGTGGGAGATAAGTTGGTGGGGTGGGTAGAGGGTCTCTCTGAGTCGGAGTTGGGGGAGCTTTCTGGAACTCCTTATCCTTAAAGTATGCCCAGCAGGCTGCAAAAAGGGCATTAAGGTCTGTGGGCAGATTCTGAGGCAGAGGCGAGGGAGCTGGCATCTGGGGGTAGGCTGAGAGGGCCCCGGTGTTGGTTACTTTGGTTGTGGTAACCCTGGCATTGGATCTACTGGCATTGGTACTGGGGTAGAGAATCATCTGGGGTCGGACTGAGAGGAGTCGAGAGACCAAGCGTCTGTCCCTCCGCCGACGACTGTGAGATGACAGGGCAAGCCAGTGACTACAGGGTTAGGAGACAATCGCTGAGGCATCGCCAGAGTCGACATCGGGGTGGCCAGCGTTGAGGGGATGGGCATGGGCTGATGCAGGTCTGATGATGGTCTAGAAGGGGAAGACTGTCCCAGGGCAGGACTCCTGAGTGGGGCAGAGGCATCACTCTCTCGGGGGAGGTAAGCACATGCCCCTCGCATTGCTTGGAGGAGTCGTCAATGATGTTGGAACCAACTTGGCAGATGCCTTGAATGGGACGGCGATGGGCAAGGCCCCACTGCCCAAGGAAGACCCAGCCGAGCCACCTGGCTGAGGACCCGCCTGCTGAATGGGCCCGAGCTTCAGGAGCTGGGGATAAAGTCCTGAGCTCCGAAAAACCACCGCTGGAAACAGTAAGGAGAGTGGGTGGTTTGACCACTGGGAGCCCGGAGGGAGAGTGGGATGCCAAACTGCAGGGGCCAACCTCCTATTGGAGGAAGACCAATGTTCGGTACCCGACTTGCACGGGGACCTGGAGCAGGAAGCTGACCGGTGCTTGTCCCTGTGTTTCTCCCAATGTTTGTTCTTTCCCAGAGGCCAGGGAAGAGGAGGTACTTTTATGAAGCTCCTTCTGCATCGCTGTAAGTTTTTGCTGCAGCAGGAAGGCTTACAGGGTCTTCTGACAGCAAAGCAGAGTGCACTGGTTAAAATCCCAGCAGTGCTGGCAAGCCTCAGTGTTGTGGTACGGACCTAGGCAAAGCAGGCACGACGAATGGCCGTTCTTGTGGTGCAATTGCTTTCCACAAGCACACTTCATTTGCCGCCACTCTACTGAAGAGGATGGAGAAGACGTGCACAGAATCGTTGTAGATTTTGAAGAAAATAAAAAAATAAGTAAAGCGTTGGTAATGTGAATAAAATGGCAGTCGACTAAAGCAGAAGGCATCCGTGAAGGTCCAACTTGCGAGGGTCAACGGCCGGCCTTCAGGGGTGGTCCACGTTACATACAGCTAGCGAGAATTTTTCTGTGGGGTCCTGACACCTGCCAGCTTCAGTCCTTATGGTGTAACCTGCTGCAAGAGCCCCCTCGAAGTGAGACAGTTCAATTATGTAAGAACTTACCGTAACAGTAGATCTTTGAGATCTGTTGCAGCAGGTAACACCATTAGGACTGAAGCCAGCAGGCGCCAGGACCCCACGGAAAACTTCTAGCTTGCAGTATCCAGCGGGGGACCGCTCTTGACATCAGCCCACCCCCGATGTCATGCATGGTATAAAAGGGGCGGTCCCCCAGCACCACTTCAGTTCTCCTGCCAGAGACCCCAGCACAGATAGAAAGAGAGAACTGAGAAGGCTCCTCTGTGGAGAAGATCTGATGGTCAGGCTGCGAATGCAGAAGGAATTACCAGGGGGAAGGCAGCAGGGAAAGCAGCACCTATTGCAAGAGCTCTTCTCGAAGATCTACTGTTACGGTAAGTTCTTACGTAACTGTACTGTCTTCGAAGGGGAGCTCTTGTAGCAGGTAACACCATTAGAACTGAGTCACAAGCAGTACAAGGGTCACCTCAGCTTAGGGCTGAGGATATTATGAAAACTGAATCCCTCAAGAAAGGAGGCCCTGCAGAATGGCAAGTCCAAAGCCTGTCCTGCACCTGGAAGCAATGTCCAAACTGCAGTGCTTAACGAAAGTGTGGACTGAAATCAAGGCGGCCAGCTGCACAGATATCTGCAGGGGACATTCCTCAAAGAGGCAAAGGAGGTAGCAACTCCCCTGGTGGAGTGGCCTTTTACTAGGCCCAGTAAAGGGTTGTCATATTCCTGGTAACAGTAAACAATGCAATTAACCAACCATTTGGATAAGGTTTGTTTAGAAAAAGGAGCCCCTAACATCCTGGGGGCAAATAAAACAAATGACTGGTCAGATTGCCTGGATTCCCAGGTGCGGTTCATATAGTATCGGAGAGCCCAGTGAACATCCAGAGTGTGAAGGAGAGCCTTCCCTTGATTTGAGTGCTCTGGGTAGTATACAGGAAGGTGAATGTCCAGGTTAAGAGTAAATTTGGAAACCACCTTAGGCAAAAACTTAGGATTGGTCTACAAGGACACTCAATCCTTGTGGAAAACTAAATACGCCTCTTTACACATCAAAGCCTGAAGCTCGGAAATCCTCCGAGCAGAAGTAATGGCAACCAAAAATAACATTTTCCACGAGAAGAAGTGTAGCTTGCAATCTGAGGCTGGTTCTAAGGGAGGCAAAGTAAGTTTCTCCAAAATGAACAAAAGGTCCCATGGTGGAATAGGGTCTCATATGGGAGGTTTTATGTGTAAGATGCCAAGCAGGAAGGTACGTGACAAGTCCAGTTTGGCAAGGGTCTTGCCCAGTATTGATACATTTTAAGATGACATGGCAGAGAGATGCACCTTTATGGATGAGTAGCTCAGGCTCAAATCTGAAAGTGAAAGGAGGTACTCGAGGACCGAGTTTACAGGACAGGAAAATGGGTCGAGGTTATGAGCGGTGGCCCAGAGGCAGAACTGCTTCCACTTCATGGCACAGGTGGCCCTGGTTGAGGGTTTTCTGGCGGCCACCAAGATATCAGCCACTCTAGCAGACTCCAAACTGGGAGACAGCTAGATCTGTACGAGCCACATGTGCAGGTGCAAAGACCTCAGGTCTGGATGGACTAGCACCCATTCTCTTGACGAGAGCAAGCATGAGCTCAAGGGCAGGGTAGCAGGGTTCCATCAGCCAGTTGTTGAAGTAGAGGGAACCAGATCTGATGAGGCCAGAAGGAAGCCACCAGGATCATCTCCACTCCTTCTGACTGCAGCTTGAGGAGAACCCTCTGGATGAGTGGAAGGGAAGGTATAAAGGAACCTCCCTGTCCAACAGAGGTACAACACATTTTGCCAGAAAACACCAAGCCCTGGATCTAGCAAGCAGAAATTGGGCAGTTTTGTGTTGTGTGGGGACACAAAGAGGTCAGCTCTGGCTGACCATCTCTGACGAACAAGTCATCTGAGATGGATGGCAGGAGCTCCCCACTTGTGCTTTGGTCCTTGAGCAACTAAGCACATCGACCAAAGTATTATGAACACCTTGGACATGGACTGCTGAGAGATCCAGGTGATGATCTATGGCCCAGTAACATACCCTCTCATGGCTTCACAGCAGAGTGGATATGAGTGGGTTCCTCACGGTTTGTAGATATAGAACACCACCGATATGTTGTCCATCTGGACAAGGAGGGGACATGGGACCAGGTTGGTTTGCAGAGCCTGCATGGTCTAGAGGATTACCCTCATCTCTTAACACACTGATGTGTAGGGACTCCTCCATGTCGACCATGTCCAATGAGTCTTGCGGTCGGCAAGGTGTGCTCCCTAGCACGTGCCCAAAGCATCTCTGTTCAGGAACTGAGCAGATGACCTCTGGAACGGCATACCCAAGAGGTTGGATGGTGTAAGCCACCACTGAAGGGTCTGATGGACTGGGTCCGAGACAGAGATGAGTTGATTCAGATCGTCCCAACGCTTGGTCCCACTGAATCACCCTCATGTGAAGACAAGCCAAAGGCATGGTAGCGATCGCTGCTGCCATGTGGCCCAGGAGTCTGAGGATTGATCTGGTTGGGACCAGATGGGCTGAGTAGATATTTTGAGTGAGATCCTAAAGTCAATCTGCCCTGTCCACTGGAAGAAAGGCTCTACCTTGGACGGTGTCCAGAAGGGCTCCTATGAACTGAAGTCTGGCTGGGCCAGGGGGAGGATTTCTGAAGTTTCAGCGAGATCCCTAGCTGTTGGAAGAGAAAAAAGGTGTATTTCATGGTGTGGAACAGTCTTTCCTTGGATGGGGCTGTAAGAAGCCAGTCATCCAGGTGTGGGAAGACGTAGTGGCCCTTTCTCCATAGGGCCGCTGCCACTACCACCAGGTACTTGGTGAAGACTCAAGGTGCTGAGGAAAGGTTGAAGGGCAGAGCTCTGAACTGGTAGTGTCGCCCTTGGAAGTCGAATCTCAGGATTCTTTGACGGGGCTTGGCTATAAGGATTTGCAGATATGCATCCTGCATGGCCAGGGATGACAGCCAGTCTCCTGGATGGAGAAGGGGTATCAGACCCTGGAGGGTCACCATCAGGAAGCACCTGCACTTCACAAACCTATTCAGGTCACTGAGATTCAGGATGGGTTGCAGATCCCCGGTTTTCTTGGGCATCAAGAAGAAGCAGTGGGAATAGTACCCTTTTCCCTTCTGAGAGTGAGAAACCGGCTCTATAGCGTGCTTGTCCAGAGCCTGGATCGCCTCTTGAATCAGAGCTGCGTGAGATGGGGAATAGTGAGAGTGTAGTGGAGGATTGTCCGATGGTACCTCCAGGACCTCTATGAGTGCCCCCTTTTGATCAATTGCAGAACCCATTGGCTGGAGGTGACCTTTCTCTAGCCCTCTATATGGAGGGAAAATTGACCTCCTACTGCCTCTGCTGACAGCTCTACAGGAGGAGGAGGGTTTGGTCAGAAGTCAGGCATTGGTGACGGTGGGCAGGGCAGCCTGGGAGGACTTGGCAGCTCTAGGGCTGGAGCCTCCAGAGTTCTGGGAGGGGCACCTGCGTTTATAACCCCCCTCAATACTGTTGCAGTTGGATTCAGGGAAGTTGACCAGAGGTGCACTGAAATCACTGTCTCCAAAATGGCTTTTGGTTCGGTTTATACATGATCTGGACTGACCGAACTGCTTTGCCAGAGTCTTGCAGCCTAGTGATGATTCTCTCCGACTCTTCTCCAAAGTGTATGGAGCACTTGAATGGGGCCTCCATGATGCCCGCTTGGATGTTCTGGGGAATCCAGAGACTCGGAGCCAGGAATGCCGTCTGAGGCACACTCCAATGGCAGCAGCCCTGACTGCCATATCTACAGAGTCGTAGGCCGATCTGCGGACATGCATGCCTATGTCTGAGCCTGTCTTCAGGAGGGTTTGCAGCTCAGACTTCTGAGGGCAGTCCAGAGGCCTTGAGCCAGCTCCATGCCATGTTCCCAAAGGGCATTCTGAAACTGCACCATTTGTGTCAGGAAGTTGAGTGAACGTATGGTGCAGGTGGTAGAGAAGCAGACTTTCCTGTCCAAGTTATCCAGTTGCTGGGACTCCTTATTTGGGGGGCTGTGAGCTCAAATGTCTTGATCGCTGAGACCTGTCATGGGCAGCTGTGATCACCATGGAGTCCACTGCAGATTGTTTGCCTATGAAAGGTTTATCCCTGGGGGCCCTATATAGGCGATCTGACTTTCTGGGTACAGCTGAGGACGTAAATGGGTTCTTCCAAGCCACCTTAGTCATGTCCTGGAATGTGTCCACCAGTGGGGGCATTACCAGTGGTTTAGGGTCTTTCTGGTGCAGGTATTTAGCCAGACAACACTTCTCCAGGTCAAGGTCCTCTGTGTCCCATCCCATGTTTGCTTGGATATGGTGTATAGCCTCCATAAATGACTTATCAGGTGGGGGACCCAGGGGTTTCCCTGAGATCAGGAGAGGGAAGACCTCCAGATGAAGAGGACCTCACAGAGGAGGAAGAGGTATGGACTGAACACTCTGATGAAGATGACCTGGACCGCGAACAACAGTGCAGACGTCGGTGTTGTTTGGTGGACCTGGAGGAGGAGCTTTGATCTCTGTGTCTATGACCTGAGGGGCCCCTGTTCACATCTGCCAGTGGAGGGGTAGCCGCTTTTGGTAGGGGAGTGTGCTACCTGGGGGTAGGCTTGTCCAGTGGAGTGGCAGGCTTTGGTGGGAGTTACCCTTGATGGTGTTCCACCAAGAGGAAAAAAGGTCCTCAACGTCTGATGGCAGGATTTGAGGTTCCTGAGGAATGTCCGGTGTTGGAAGGGTCAACGGACCTGGTGTCTGGCCCTGAGGCAGCTTCGGTGCCTTAGGCAGTAGCCTGATGCCGTCGCTAGCTGTGGAGGTCAGGCTGGATGTCAGGGTACCTGACATAAGTTTTTGTCCTGAGTGTCGTCAGCTGGCAGCGGGCGCAAGGTCTGTGAGGCTGGGGGGGAGGTCACAGGAAGTGAAGCTGGGGATGCCGGTTTTGAGGTGTCCTGGGTGGATGTACACCGGTCCAAGACATCAGCCAATGTCAGCTGAGCTGACGTCCGCACAGAGGACGAAAGCCCTGAGGGAGGCTGAGAAGCAGCTCTCCCGGAGGAGTGCTCCGAGCCCCAGTGTCGGTTCGGGGAGTCTGCGCTGGTGGTAGTGGCTGACTCGGATGATGAATTCCCTGGTCGACCAACAGTAGAGGACCTGTTGCCCAAGGAGGAGCTGGCGGTGACACCTGACTGACGGCCTGGGGTCTGTGAAGATGGCGGGGGTTTCCGGGGCTGAAGGGCCTGGTCTGAAGCACTGGACCCAGAGTCTTTACCACCCGACACCTGGATCAGGGTGGGTGGTCTCACTACTGTGAGCCCAGTAGGAGAGTGAGCTGCCTGGAATGCTGAGCCTGAGCTCCCGCAGGAGGTGGATCTGGAATCGGAGCCAAACTTGTGTGGGGACCAGGACCTGGAGTCCAAGGAGGACTTCTCCTTGTGGTGATGCTTCCCCGAAGATTTCTTGTGAGCAGAACCCTCCTTTGGTGAATCCTTCTGCATGGCAGTGATTTTTAGTTTTAGCAAGAAGGCCTGAAGGGCTTTTTGGCAGTGAATCCTAGTCCTACTATCAAACTTCTGGCAATACAGGCAGGCCTGTGTTATGGTCTGGGACTAAGCAGAGAAGGCAGGCCTAGTGTCTGTCTTTCAATGGTATTTGTTTACCGCAGGCACACTTCGACTGGTGCTGGTTGATGGAGGACATTGGGGAAGTTGACATGCAGGTAAAACACTGAAGTAACTGTGGAAAAGGGAAACTAAAAAAGTGTTGTCAACACGTTCAATATGGCGGTCGAACTAGGTAGAAGGTGACCGTGGAGCTGATGTGCGTGGGTCGACGGCGGGAAAAGAACTAAGGTGGTGCCAGGGGACCACCCTATTTATACCATGCGTGACATCGGGGCGGGCTGTTGGGGGTGGTCCCCCACTAGATACTGCTAGCTAGAAGTTTTCCGTGGGGTCCTGGCGCCTGTCGGCTTCAGTTCTTTTTTTTTTTTTTTAACTTTTTATTTATAGATTTTGTGCAGTGAGATAACATGAAAACTTACTGTGCAATGTTATACATCATATAATAAACAGGAGTAAAATAATATACAGATATGTGATCCATTACAACATTTGGAACAAGATTGGGGTAATACTAGCTCTTAAAGCTTACTCAACACAATATTACCCCGTTTGGCTATATGCTATCAAGGCTAGTTATGAAAATTCCATGTTTGACATTAACACAATTATTAAATAATATCAGGGCTATAATGCCTTTTAATTGTTAGCTACTCCTTCTAAAATTCCCAATATACCTCCCTGTATGCTCCCTCAGCATCCAGATTAGAAGAAAGAGAAAATCGAACAGAAACAAAACGATTAAGTCCTCTCCCCCAAACTTTGCATGTGTGCAGAGTATTTTTCCAGTTTCTACCCTAACTTTCTATAGAATACGAGAAAAGGACCAAACTCTAGAGACTTTCTCCATAATTATATATATGTCCAAGAGTACCAAAATGAATATCCAAATCAATATCAATATCTCATCAACGCCTCAATGTCTGGAATCAACCATTCTATTGCACAATACCTCTCTGGCAAGTGAGGGAATCGCTTGTGTAGTTTTTCTTACAGAGCAAACGAAAGGCACTCTGATGAAATAATAAAAGCTCACTTGTCTTGGTCAGATTCAAATGTCCTCTGCTTCTGAGTCTAGTGAGGAATCGTCCGCTTGAGCCGCTTTTTCAACATCTAACTTCTCCACCAGCTTCAAAGCTTCCTTGGGTTCTGTATAAATATAAGCTTTCCTTCCCACCGTAACATGGAGTCGGGACGGCATCAGCATATTATTGGGAACATTGAGGGCTCGTAGGCGTCTCCTAATTGGATCAAATCCCTGCCTCCTTATGGGAGTTGAATAGGATAGGTCTGAGAAAAATCAACACGTTTGCACCATCCACTTTCATACCACGTTTTTCTCGGACTGCTCGAAGAATTTGATCCCGCACCACCACGGACACAGTGATGAGCATGACCGTTCTTGCCCCTTCAGTAAAAGCTGGTCTCCGGACATTCACTCGATAAGCATGCACTATCTGATCCTGTAGATCCATCCCCAGAGTCTCCTGCAACCAGTTACTCAAGTAAAGGGGCAAATCTTCTCCCTCTATTCCTTCTGGCAGTCTGATTATCCTAACATTTGCTGCCTGTGTCATATTTTCCAAATGTTCCAATCCTGAGTGCAGCAAAGACTGCTCTTTTACACAAGTGGCTACCATAGCCTGGGCCTGGGATGAAGATCTGTCGGCCTCTTGTACTGTTTCTGCCAAACTGTCCAGTTTCTGTTCCGCTTGCACTAGGCGGGTGTTGTAGCCATCCATTTTTTCACTGATGCGTTAAACGGTTTTGGTTAAAGAGAGTAACGCTGATTGCAGAGATTCCAACGTTGCTGGGCCAGGCTCCCCACCCATTGCCTCTGCGGCGGGAAGGCTTACAGGTGCTGATGGCAGTCTGGAGGATCCGCCATGCGAAGTGAAGAAGTTGGTTTTTTGCTCATTATTGTTCCGCCCCATCTCCACAGTTCTGATATCTTTCGAGACAGTTGAGCACCAGAGGTCCAGAGAAGGTATTCAGAAGTTCAATTCAGACTAAGAAATTGAGAAACAAACTATAAATCTGACGCTGAAGCAGGAGCTCCCTGGAAGTGCGTCCTATCAGGCAGATAGCTAGCCACGCCCCCTGCCGGCTTCAGTTCTAATGGTGTTACCTGCTGCAAGAACTCCCCCTCAAAGACAGATCTTTAATTTCCTTGGAATAAATTGGACAGATAAAAACGGCAGTACAACATCAGAAACAGAATTCCTACAAATAGTGGATTCCCTTGACTTGGAATTTACATGTTAAGGATAACACAAGACTAAGCATTTGCTAGATCTGATATTTAAATAATCTGGAGGATGATATAATGGACTGTATAGTCAGGTAACCTCTTGGGGGTAGTGACCACAGCATGGTGCAGTGCACAATTAATATTAAAAGAAGTAAGCAAACAAGTGATACCCTTATTAGATGTTACAACAAGGTTAACTATGCAGAAATGAAGAACTACCTTGGAACTTGGAGGTAGAATTTCAAGGACTAGACATTGAGGAAATGTAGAGTTTGTTTAACAGTTGTTTAAGTGAGTACATGCCACTAAGAAAGAAATATAACACCAGAGGTAGGTTTCCAGCATTGTTCTCTAGAAATAAAGAAATCTATCAGAAAGAAAAAAAAAGGGTGTACAAAATTGCAAAACTAAAAGGTATGTGGGCATTATGGACAAATTATAAAAATAAGGTGAAGGAGTATAAAAAAATAAGAGAGGCAAAAAGTAATCTGGAGCAGAAATTAGCTACTGAGGTTAGGGATAATACTAATACTATGAGGTTAGGGAAAGTATTTGAAAAGGATAACTAAGGTTGATGAGGAGAGTCTCTTTAAGCTGAGTGGCGACCATAACACGAGGGGGCACAGTCTTAAGCTGGAGGGTAGGAGGTTTAGGAGGGAGGTTAGGAAGCACTTCTTCACAGAAGGGGTGGACGACACTTGGAATGCGCTGCCAGAAGAGGTAATCTCATTGAAGACAGTAGGCAGCTTTAAGAGAGGCTGGGACAGGTGTAGGGGGAGGGTAAGGGTCATGAGTAGGGAGGATGGGAGGAATAGGGAGAGGGGTCAGGAACAGTAGCTCAAGCTGTGAACCCTGCAACATGAGCAGACTTGATAGACCAAATGGCCTTCTGCTGGCTTCTTCATATGTTTGTATAACAAAAAAAAAGCATTCTACAACTACGTCAACAGCCTTAGGAACGCTAAAGTCAAGACTGGTCCAATAATCAAGGATAGCAAACAAATAATGGATAGCGTGAGAATGGCTGAAATCTTTAACAAAGTTTTTCTTAGTGGGTACCAAAACTGGGGAGAAAAGTAAGGATATTGAGGGAATCGAACAATATCAGTATTTCTGTGTACAGTGTTAGGAAAAGGTTAGAATTATTAAACCTCAACAAATCTCCCGGTCTTGGATGGCATGCATCTTTGATTTCTTAGAGAACTAGCAGATGTAATATTACAGCCTCTAGCACAGATCTTTCAGAAATCACTGGAAGGAGGTATAGTGGTTTCTGATTGGAGGGAGGCAGTTAAAGTCCCTATTTTTAAAAAGGGTAACAGGGCAGATTATAACTACAGACCAGTGAGTTTAACCTCCATTGTAGGCAAAATCATAGAGAGTATAATAAAGGATGAACTTGAGTTTCACTTAAAAAATGAAGGTTTAGAGGATCAGACTCAACACGAGTTTAGAAAGAATAGATCATGGGCTGGATATTCAAACTGTGCTATTCTGTGGCGCAAGGGTGTGGCCGGGGAGATATTCAACGGAGTTGCACTATTGAGCAACTCCTTGGAATATCACCCCAGCCACAGCCACTGTGCATGGCTAGTGGAACCCTGCGCCACTGCAAGTGGTCAGAGTGGAGCACTCAAGATGCGGGCGAGTACCATAGTGCCATGCACAAATTTCTGATATTCAGAGGTGACATGCAAATGGGGCCATAATTCATGCAAGGCACAGGGGGCTATTTGCATCTATTTATGGCTCCATTTGCATGCCATTAGCATGCAGGTGCACCGATCCCGAGGATCTTGCGCCTGGCGCCCTGTCAGGCAGCAGCCGTCTGAGGACCGACGCCCCTGCAACCCTCGATCAAGGGCATAAGTGTAAACCTCCCCCTGACTGGCCCGGACAAGGGCATATGTAAACACCCCCTCCCCCAACTGGTCCGATGTGGCATATGTAAATCTCCCCCACCCCCGACTGGCCCGATCAGAGGCATATGTGTAAACACCCCTCCCTCAACTGGCCCGATCGTGGGCATAAGTTTAAAAACCCCACCCCCACTAGCCCGATTGCGGGCATCAAAGAGGTCAACCCCTCCCAAAGAACATATCCCTGGTGGTCAGTGGACCGCATGAAGCCCGATCGCGGGCATTAGAGAGGTCACCCACCCCAAGGACCACCTACCCTGGTGATCTAGTGGCCCCCTACCCCACCTGCAGGAGCCCACACGCTCCCCCCATGTCAGCGGCGGGCGGCAGCATCCCACCCGCCTGCGCCCCACCAGCCTGGCTGCCAGTGGCTGCTGCGCCCGATTGGTTCAGAGCAAGAGCCAATGGCGCGCAGCACCGCATAAGGCAGTCCAGATAGCTGAATGAATCATGGCTAGAGCTATAGATACACCAGATAGCCAGTTCCTAAAGCAAGAGTCCCCGAGGGAGATGGTGGGAGGGAATGAAAACCTGACTGAGATCCTCTAGAAGATCTACTGTTACGGTAAGTTCTTATGTAACTAACTGTTCCATCTTCATCAGGGTTATCTCAGTCATCAGGTCACACCGTAGGAATGAGTCCCAAGCAGGGACAGGTGTAATCAAACAGTCTGGGGGGCTCTCCATAAACATAAGACAGGAGGTCCTGCAGCACAGCCCTGCCAAATCCTACACCGGCTCGAAAAGCGATGTCCAGACTGTAGTGCTTGGTGAAAGTACGGACGGTACTCCAGGTTGTGACTACACAGATGTCAGCAGAGACCCCTCAGAAACAAGCCAATAAGGCAGCCATACCTCTTGTGGAATTAGCTTAACCACCCCAGGCAACTCTGCCATACTTGTTGTAGCAGAACACAATGCAATTTGCCAACCATTTGGATAAACACTGCTTAGAAATGGAATTGCCCTCTCTGCCAGGGGCAAAGGATATAAACAAGTGCTTTGACTTTCTGCATTCCTTGGAGCGAAGCAGGTAGTACTTCATAGTTCTGCGCACATCTAATGTATGGAAATGCTTCCCTTGGATTGGCACGCTCGGGAAAATAAACAGGAAGGTGGACTGAGTGTAAACTCAGAGACCACCTTAGGGAAAAACTTAGGATTCGTGCGCAAAGACACGCTGTCTTTGTGAATAACCAAATAAGGCTCCTTGCACCAGAGGGCCTAAAGCTCTGAAATTTCTTTGAGCCGATATAATAGCAACTAAAAATAATGCTTTCCAAGAGAGAAAGCGTAGCTTGCAAGTTGAGGCTGGCTCAAAAGGAGACAGGGTCAACTTCCCTAAAACAAAATTCAAATCCCAAGCTGGGACAGGAGAATGAATTGGGGATCTAAGATGCAGGATGCCCCTTAAAAAAGTGCGGGAGACAGCCAGCTGTGCTATTGTGCAGTCACCCATCGGCTCATGAAAGGTTGAAATAGCCAACAGGTGAACTTTGAGGGAGGAGTACTGGAGACTCGAGTCAGACAGAGAGATTAGGTAGTCCACAATCTGGAGAGGTGAAAGTGGCCAGGTTGTGTTTGGCAGCCCAGATGGCAAACCTCTTTCACTTCATGGCATACGGGGTTTGAGTGGAAGGCTTCCGGGCGGCCATTAGAACATCCGCCACTCTGTTGGGAGACCCCAAACCTGGCTATGGCCATGTTCTTAGAAGCCAAGCATGCAGAAGGCGGGACCTGAGATTGGGATGGACCAGGGTTTCCTGGGCCTAAGTCAGCAGGTTCCTGAAAAGGGGAAAGGAAAAGTACAGTTACGTAAGAACTTACCGTAATAGTAGATCTTTGAGAACAGCTCTTGCAGCAGGTTACACCATTAAGACTGAAGCCGGCAGGCGCCAGGACCCCACAGAAAATTTCTAGCTAGCAGTATTCAGTGGGGACCGCCCCCGACATCAAGCATCGTATAAAAGGGGGCGGTCCCCCAGAATCCCCAGTTCTGCTGCCGGAGACTCATGGCTGTTCTATGATATCAGAAGTGGAGACTGAGGATCCGCCATCAAAAGGTATTCAAAATGGTGTTAGAAACACAAAATCCTAGAACTGAGATATCGGAACAACTCAACCTCCAGAGGGGATGGTGGGAAGGAAACTACCTGCTGCAAGAGCTGTTCTTGAAGATCTACTGTTACGGTCAGTTCTTACGTAACTGTACTAACTTACTTCGAGAAACAGCTCTTGCAGCAGGTTACACCGTTAAGTCCGATTCCCAAGCAATAGTGGAAATCCCTCGCAGGTGGGAAGAGGCTAGGTAGAGCTCACGAGTTGAACCGAAGCCTAGGATAATAATCCCTGAAGGACTGCTAGACCAAAACCAGCTCTTCGCCGTGAAGCCACATCCAGGCTGTAATGTCTGATAAAGGTGTGCACGGTGTTCCAAGTGGCTGCTGTGCAGATAGCTGAAGTGGACACGTTCTTCATGGCCGCAAAGGAGGTAGCCACCCCTCTTGTAGAATGACCCTTAACAGAGCCCGGTAAAGGTTTGTTCCGTTTCTGGTAACAGAACGTGATAAAATGGATGAGCCACCTTCACAGAGATTGCTTAGAAACTGGAGCCCCCATTGTCCTATGGGCAAAGGAGATGAAAAGATGAAAAGCTGATCGGATTTACGGTGGTGCCTGGTTCTGGTCAGGTAGTATCTTAGACACCTATGCACATCTAGAGTGCAACAGGGCTGCTCCTCTATTAGAGTATTTAGGAAAGTACACTGGTAAGTCGATGTCCTGATTGAGGGTGAGAGCTGAGACCACCTTAGGTAGAAACTTTGGATTTGTCCTTAGGGATACCCTGTCCTGGTGAAAAACCAAATAAGGTTCTTTGCACATCAGTGCGTGAAGTTCAGAAATCCTTCTGGCTGAAGTAACGGCAACTAAAAAGAACGTCTTCCAAGTTAGGAGATGTAGCTTGTAATCCGCGGCTGGTTCAAAAGGTGGCAGCGTGAGCTGCTCCAGGACAAAAAGTAAATCCCAAGGAGGAATAGGTTCCTTAATTGGAGGTCTAAGGTGAAGAATACCTCTCAGGAAGGCTCGTGCTGTGTCCAACTGAGTTACGGGACGTCGGCCTATAGAAGTATGATAGGCTGAGATGGCACAAAGGTGTACTTTTATAGAGGAGTAGGCCAAGCCTGCCTGAAAGAGGGACAGGAGGTAGACCAGGGCCGACCTTTCCAGATAATCCATAGGAAAGAAACCTCGAGCTCCAGCCCAGAGTCAAAATCTACGCCATTTCATGGCATATGTGGCGTGAGTGGCCGGTTTTCTAGCAGCGCTAGAACACCTGCTACGTCTTGAGAGACCCCGTACCACATGATAACTATGTTTCTAGGAGCCAGGCATGCAGGTTCAGAGAGCAGAGGTCCGGATGGACCAAAGAGCCCGCCTCCTGGGACAATAAGTGAGAGCTGACTAACAGAGGAACCGGAGGTTCCTGGGACAACTGGTGCAGCAGAGGGAACCAAATCTTTCAGGGCCAAAAGGGTGCGATAAGTATCAGCGTCGCCTGCTCTCTGCAGAGTTTCAATAGGACCCTCTGGATCAACGGGAAGGGAGGAAACGCATAGAGGAATCTGCCCATCCAGGAGAGGGACGATGAGTCTTGTCAGAAAACACCAGGCACTGGATCTGGCGAGCAAAAATTGGGCAGTTTTGCGTTGGATGGGGATGTGAAAAGGTCTAACTCTGGTGTGCCCCATCTGTGAAACAGATCCTCTACTACCTCCTGGAGTAGTTCCCCTTCATGGACTCTGGCCTGAGGGTGGCTCAGGGTGTCTGCGATGACGTTGTCCACTTCTGGGACATGAACAGCAACGAGGTTTGTGCTGCGTTGTAGAACTCAATCCCACATCCTCATGGCCTCCCTGCAATGTGGGTAGGAATGGGTGCCTCCTTGCTTGTTGAGGCAATACAACACTGCGGTATTGTCTGTTTGTAGCAGCAGAGTACCTGGTGGGATCTCCGATTAGAAGGCCTGCAGGGCATAAAGAACTGTTCTCATTTCCAAAATATTTATGTGGATATGAGCTTCCTGGGGCATCCACAAGCCCTGAGACCTGACCCCATCGAGGTGTGCTCCCCAACTGAACCCTGAGGCATCCATGGAGAGCGTCACAATCGGAGATGGTGCAATGAAGGGGACCCCCGCCAACAGGTTCTTGGAATCTAGACACCATTGCCAATCCTGGATGATGGCGTTCGTGATCCGAATTGGAAGCTGCAAATGGTTTTGCTTTTGATCCCACTGTACCCATAATATCCACTGGGTCACCCATATGTGGAGACGGGCTAGCAGGACTGTTGCAATGGCTGCAGTCATGTGTCTGAACAGGCAAAGGACCAGTCTGGCTGAGACAGTGTTCTTTGCCAAGATGTCCCTGATGAGGGATCTGATGTGTTCCACTCGGTCCTAGGGCAGAAAAGCTCTCCCCCGGAAGGTGTCCAGAACTGCGCCCATAAACTGCAGATTCTGTGACGGAACCAGGCGTGACTTCTCCTGATTGATAATGATGCCCAACGTCCTGAATAGGGATTGAGTACAGTGAAGTGCAGACATCAAGGCTTCCCAAGAGAGTGCCATGAGGAGCCAGTCGTCCAGGTAGGGAGAACACGTAGCGGCCTTGTCTCCTTAGATCCGCTGCTACGACTGCCATGCACTTCGTAAACACCAGAGGTGCCAATGACAGTCCAAAAGAGAGGGCTTGGAACTGATAATGGCGACCTAGAAATTCGAAGTGCAAGAACTTCCTGTGCGCTCGAGCAATGGGTATGTGCAGGTAGGCGTCCTGCATGTCCAAGGACGATAGGAAGGCGCCCTGCTTGAGCATGGGTATCAGACCGGGAAGGGTCACCATGCAGAAGCATTTGTAGAGGACCGAAGTGTTGAGATCACTGAGGTCCAGTATCGGACAGAGGTCCCCTGTCTTTTTGGGAACCAAAAAGAAGTGGGAATAGTAACCTGCACCTCTCTGGTTCCTCGGTACGTGCTCTATAGCTTCTTTTCCTAGAAGAGCGAGCACCTCCTACTGTATGAGCAGTGCATGCTGACTCGAATAATGGGAGAGCAGGGGAGGTCTTGACAGTGGATGGTCGAGGAATTCTATAAAGTGACCTCTCTTGACCATTTGAAGTACCCACCGGTTGGAGGTAGTCGACTGCCACCCTGAAAAGTGGAGAGCGATGTGACCCCCAACCTTTTCTTCCCATTGATCCAGAGGAGGGGTGGGGGCCAGGAAGGAGTCATGCTGTGGCAGCGTTGGATCCCGCAGGCTGGGCTAGTTTGGTATACCGCTGGCCTCTGCCTGGGGAAGATTTAGGTTGGGTCTTACGGTGGAAGGTGCCCCTTTGCTGATGGCCGGAACGTGGCTGCTGTCGTTGTTGCCGACCGCGAAAACAGTTCCGTTTCCTACGAAAGGAACCAGATTTGGATCTATACATGGCCTGTACAAACCTTACTGCCTTCCCGGCATTCTGAAGCTTGGTGATGACCTTTTAAGAGGGTTCACCGAACAGGACTTCTCCACTGTAAGGGATGTCAAGAATACTCTTCTGTACGTCCGGGGTTAAAACAGAGACACGGAGCCAGGAGTGTCTCCGGAGACAGACGCCTGAAGCTGTGACCCTGGCGGACGAGTCCACAGAATCATATGCGGCTCATAACACTTGGGTCCCCACATCTGACCCTCTGCGGAGGAGGTTCAAGAGCTCCACCTTCTGCTCGCCATCCGGTAGTTTATCGACTAGGTCCTGACCCTATTCCCATAGGGCATTCTAAAACTGAACCATATGAGACAGATAGTTCAGGGACCTGATGGAGCATGTAGCAGCCGCATACATGCGCCTCCCCAGGGCATCCAACTGCTTGGATTCCTGGTCCGGTGGCTGTGTGCTCAGATGCTGTGGTCGGTGGGACCTGTCATGAGAGGCCGTAATGACCAGGGAATCAGCCAGAGGTTGTTGCGCCAAGTACTGGTCCTCTGTCGGGGCCCTGTACAGGCGGTCAGCTTTCTTTGGCACCACAGGGATGGAGTGCGGACGCTTCCACGCAGCCTTGGTGACGTCCACAAAGGTGTCCACCAAGGGTGGCACTACCGCAGGCTTAGGGTCCTTCTGCCGAAGGTAAGGAGCTAGGCGCCGTCTCTTAGGGTCGAGATCTTCCGAATCCCATCCCATGTTTTCCTGGATGTGCCTCATGATCTCAGAAAAGGAGAGATCATCTGGAGGTGACCTGGGCAGGTCTTGTGGGTCAGGTGATGGGATGCTAATTGGAGAAGGAGACCTGGAGGTATCAGAAGAGTCAGGTCTAGAATCCTCCCCTGGTGGAGTGGACCATCGACATCTGGGTCGCTTAGGGCTGGGAGACCCTGAGGGAGATCTTGAGGGGGCCTTCTCCGTTCTTCAGATCTTCCCCTAGGAGGTGAAGTGCGCTCCTTGGGGGTTGGTGGTCTTCCTGCTGGCCCCTTTAGTGGAGGAGGGGGGAGTAGGAGGTGAAGGTGTAGGAGGAGGAGGTTTGACTGGGATCACATCCTTCTTTATTGTGTCCCAACAAAAGGTAAAAAGATCTTTTACCTCTTGAACGTTCATACCGGACAACGGACCTGGCGCCAGTGGTCTGTCGCCGGTATCGGGCGTCTGGTCCAAGGATGTCTCCAGAATTGGAGTAGGCTCCTATTGAAGTCTGGTGTCCTCATTGTCGCCTGCCTGGTCATCAGGCAATGTCAGGTCCTCCTCTGTGGAGTCCCGGTGACTGGTGTCCACCGGTGACGGGGAGACAGCCTTCAGTTCTTAGTCGTGCAAATGCGCTAGAGTGGGACCCATGAGGCCGATGCTGGCGAGTCGGCCGCGGGAAAAAAACTGGGGATTCTGAGAGACCGCCCCTTTATCTCGATGCCTGGCGCTGGGGGTGGGACCGATGTCGGGGGCGGTGCCCGCTGAATACTGCTATCTAGAAATTTTCCGTGGGGTCCTGGTGCCTGCCGGCTTCAGTCCTAATGGTGCAACCTGCTGCAAGAGCAGTTTCTCAAAGTAAGATCTGGGGGTTCCTCCGCCAGCTGCTGCTCGAGAGGAAACCAGATCTGCTTGGGCCAAAATGGGGCTATCAGAATCATGCTGGCTCCTTCCATTTGCAGTTTGATGAGGACTATCTGAATCAGAGGGAATGGAGGAAAGGGGTAAAGGAAATCTCCTGCTCCAGGAGTGGGACAACACGTCTCACCAGAAAAAGTACAGTTACGTAAGAACTTACCGTAACAGCAGATCTTCAAGAAGAGCTCTTGCAGCAGGCTATACCATAAGGTCTATGCCTCCAATGTCCACCAATGGTATAAAGGGGACGGTCCCCGGCCCCACCTCAGTTCTCCCGCTGGAAACCCGGCTAACACAGAAATGGAGAACCGAGGCGGTTCAAATAATGCCACCATGGGGAAGACAGGAAAGGGAAAGAAAAGAAAAAATTACTTCCCATAGTAATGTTGTCCTGCTGTCTTCTGACAATATGCAGTATGACTGACCAGTTCAGCTGCCCAGGAGAGTTAAGAGTTAAATCCTATGCAAATGCATACAAAGTTGAGCTCGATTTTCAAACCACTGTCCTTGGTTTATTCTGTGTAACTGACCAGATTCTTACGTAGCTACTAATAAGAAAGCCAAGTAAAAATAATCCATAACTATAACACCCCAAAGGTAAATACACCAAACTACAGGAAGACTCAAGTCACTGATGCCCAGAAAAAAACACCACACACTGGTGGGTAAAGGTGTTAACAACTGGAGTGCAGGGACCCGCTCCCTAGGTTCCAGAGGAGAGGCAGGGTGGGAGATCAGAATACAGCAAGACTCCATTAAAAGAAACAACATTACTGTGGTTAAGTAATTTTTTCTCCAAACAACCTGAAGTCTTGCTGTATTTTGGCAATATGCAGACTACCAAGAAGTGCCCCATGGAGGTGGACACAGAACCTACTTAGGGAATAGGCTCTACAATACTGCTGTGCCAACCCAGGCATCTCTCCTAGCCTGGGTGTCCAGGTAGTGCTTGGTGAATGTGTGAACAGTTTTCCAGGTAGCTGCGTTACAGATGTCAAGCAGGGGGATATCTCTGGCAGCTGCTATGGTGGCAGCTGTCCCCCTAGTATTGCGAGCTCTCAGACCCACTGGTGGCTCCTTACCTAGCTTGCCATAGCAGAACTGGATGCAAGCCAATATCTATCTGGCAATGGTCCTCTTTGTGGCTGGCCTGCCTTTAACCACCTCACCATAGGTAAGGAACAACGGAGTACAGTCCTTCCTATAGTCTCTAGTTCTGTCCATGTAATAGCTGATGGACCTCTACGTTCAGGCTATGCAGCCTGCATTCACCTGAGCTGGAATGATCAGTGAAGAAGACAGGTAATGTTATGGACTGATTCAGGTGGAAGTCCGAGACTACCTTGGGGAGGAACTTTGTTAGTTCGTAGAACGATCTTGGCCCTGTGAGGGGCAATGTAGTTGGATTCTACTGACAGGGCCTGAAGCTCACTGATCCTCCTGGCCGAGGTGACAGCCACAAAAAACAGTGTTCTATGTCAGGAATTTGAGCTTTGCTGAGGACATCGGCTCAAAAGGGGACTGCATAAGCTGAGCTATGCAGATGTTAAAGGTCTCAGGAAGGGTAGGTTCCCTGTGGGGGGGTGAAGATGGAGCAACCCCTTGAAGAACTTCTTAAAGACAGGATGGACAGCCAGGGAAGCGCCTTTTCTGGCTGACAGATAGGCAGAGACAGCTGCCAAGTGTACCTTCAGGGTAGAGGGCTGCAGGCCCAGGGATTGAAGGTGGACCAAGTAATCCAGTAAGATTGCCAAGCTGGCCTCCTGCAGATCCATGTCCTTTTGGAAACACCAGATGGAGAATCTTTTCCATTTGGAAGAGAAAGTTTTCCTGCTGGAAGGTTTCCTGGAGACCTTAAGGATGTCCAGGACTCCTTCCAAGAGATGCAGGCCTGCATACGCTAAGTCTTCAAGAACCAAGCTTTGAGCCGGTGGGACTTGAGGTGGGGTACAGGATCCTCCCTTGGGAGGATGTCAGAAGCTTGTGCCCCCGAGGAGGCAAATTGGGCTGACCACTGACAGGGACGACAGCATTGAGTACCATGACTGTCTGGCCCAATCTGGAGCAATCCGGATCATGGTGGCTAACTGAACCCTGAGCTTGACTAAGACTCTGGGTTTCAGAGGGAATGGAGGAAAGGCATACAGAAATCTACCCGACCAATCAAGTAGCAGAGCATCTAGAGGCACTGAGCCCAGTGCTGGGGGCCTGCAACAGAACTGGGGAAGCTGATGATTGTCTGGGGCTGCAAAGAGATCTATCTCTGTAGTGCCCCATCTCCTGAAGACTGTATCAGAATTAGTCTGTTCAGGGTTCATTCGTAATGGCCCTGGTTGATCCTGCTGAGAGCATCTGCCAGGACACTGTCCTTCCCTGGCAGGTGGACTGCTGATAGGAAAATGTTTAAAAGGGGTAAGCCAGACTCCAGATCTTCATGGCCTCTATGCACAGAACTGAAGATCTTGTCTCCCCGCCCCCCCCGCTGCTTGCTGATGTAATACATGGTGGTGGTGGTGTCTGTCCTGATCTGCACCACCTTGCCCTGTAGCATCCTGGCGAATGACCGAAGTGCTAGGAAGACCGCTCTGAGCTCCAGCAGATTTATATGCAGGAGAGATTCCTGCTGGAGCCAAGTTCCCTGAGCAGTGTGTTCCCCTAGGTGAGCTCCCCACCCTAGTAGTGAGGCATCTGTGGTCAGTACCACTGAGGGAGCTTATTGCAAAAAGGGGACTCATGCCCTGAAGTTATCCCTGTCTTGCTACCACTGTAGTGCTTGCCTCAGAGTTTTTTTTTCTTTATATTTTTATTTTCAAAAATTAGATTTACAACATAAAAAAATCAGTACATATGAACAAACAGTATATAAATACACTGATAAATATTACTTACATTTCTTCTTAAGTAAAAGTCAATATATTCATTTTTGTCATATTTCTGTTATAAAGATAAGAATAATGTTTAAAAACTTACTATAATTATAACACATTAACAATAGTCATCAACCACATACCGGTATCTGTTTGGACAGAAAATCCCTTTTCTGGGACCAAAAGGCTCTCAGATGGAACTGGATGTCCCTCATCTGAAATCTGGCCCCTGGGACTACTGCTGTGGTAGCAGCCATGTGGCCCAGGAGCTGCAGGATATAACCTTGCTGGGCGAGGAACCTGAAGATGGAAGGACTCTGCCAACTGGATCAGGGCATCCATCCTTCCTGGAGGTAGAAAGGCCTTTGCTTAAATTATATCCAGCTCTGCTCCTTTGAAATCTAGGATCTGGACAGGTTTCAGAACTGATTTCTTGAGGTTCACTAGGAATCCCAGTGATTGGAGGGTATCCTGTGTGAGGGCTAAGTCTTCCTCTACCTGTTGGGGGAGGTGACCCACTACCAACCAGTCGTCCAGGCAGGAACAGACCGTGACTCCTTGCCTTCTTAGTTGTGCCAAGACCACTGCTAGGCACTTTGTGAAGGCCCTTGGAGCAGATGTCAGTCCGAAGGGCATGGCCCTGAACTGATAATGGCCCAAAGGCAATCTGAATCCAAGATATTTTCTGTGAGATTGCCTGATAGGAATGTGAAAATAAGCACCCTTTAGAACTTGGGATGCTAATCAATCCCAGTCTGAGAGTAGGTAAAATGATACCCAGAGTGACCATCTTGAACTTTGGCCTTATGAGGCACTTGTTTAGGGATCTCGGATCTAGAATGGGCCGCTACTCCCTATTTTTCTTTAGGGTTAGAAAGTACCTTGAATACAATCCTTTTCCTCTGTGCTGAGAGGGAACAGGCAACGCTGCCCTGACTTGAAGTAGGGTGGAAACCTGCCTCCAGCAGGGCTGTTTCTGAGAGAGTGGCAGGTTTGCATGATCTTGCTCCTGTCTTTGGGAACAGCTTGAAATGGAGAGCAAGACCCTGGCCTACTACCTCCAGGACCCATCTGTCTGAAGTGATGGACTGCCAGGCCTTAAGGTAGTACGTCAGCCTGCCTCCTACTGGTAGTGGGGAGGCGGCCCAGGCAGACACCTCAGGGTGTCTGTTTGGAGGGTGTAGTGGACTGAGAGGTGGAACCAGCACAGTAGCTCTTCTGCCTCTACCTCTGCCTCCCCTAGTCTGTTGTCTTTGAGGGGTGGCAGCCTTTTCCTTGGCAGCCGCATTCTTGTAGGCTATCCTGTACTCATTCATCTTTTTCACATATGCTTCTGTTTGTTCCCCAAAGAATTTTGTGTCAGGGGAAAATCAGTGTCATTGTTCTGTGTGTCCTGAGAGAGATTTGTATATCTCAGCCAAGAAAACCTCCTGAGGGAAATGGCCAAAGCTACAGATCAGGAGGCTGCATTACTGGCATCCACTGCCATGTGAAACTGGCATTTGGATGACTGAACCCCTTTGCTGACTAGCTCCTGTAAGTCTTCTGCCAGTCCGGGGGAGCCTTCCTGACTAACTGTCCTACTGACTCCCAGAGGAACTTCTGGTATCTAGATATGTAGGCCATATAGGATGCCTGCCTGATACCCAGGGAGGCAGCTAGATACCCTTTTTTTTGCTAAGGAGTCAATTCTCCTCGAGTCCTTATCAGGAGAATGAGAGGCAAGAGGGGTGCAAGCTTTTTCACAAGCTGCAGCTCGTACTACCCCCACATAACTGCAGTGGCTACTTAAAAATTCAATGCCATTGCCTGCCAACGGATATTTCCTGTCCATTTTCTTGTCCACTGGTGGGACAGAACTTGGGGTCTGGAGAATTCTAGAGGTCTGTTTTTTGAGAGACTTATGAATAAGAATTGTAAGTCCCTGGGAGACAGGGAGATCCATCATCTCCTTATAGTCATCCTCCTCCTGTCTAGTATCTTGGACAGACAATTGAAAAGTCTCTGCTACCTTCCTCATTAATGCAAAATTAGAGGTAGATTCCCCTAGTAGGATGAGGTGAAGACTCATACTGAGGATGTTCAGGAGAAACCTCAGGCTCAACAGGTTCACCCATATCCTCCTCCTCATCATTGTAATCCTCGTATTCTGACTCATAAAATTCTTCTGGATCCAGAGAGCCTGAAGGACCCGAAAGTCGTCTGAACCAAGGTATGGGTAACCGGTCATTGAGCCGATTCACCCCAACTGGGCTGCAACAACTGGACAATACGTATCGCTTTTGCGATTTCCTCAGCGTTTGGAGCTGCAACTGCTTGTTTATGCGGTTCCAAATTGCTTTTCTAAATCTTTTCACAGGGCCCGTATCAGGGCTGAGTCCACTGTCTCCCGAGATTTCACCTGGTCAGGAGTTCGGTCGCCAGTTCAACCGGTTTGTCTTTTGAACTGGACTGGACCTCACTGGAAGGTTTCTCCATTCTGTCCCTCAGGTTACCCAAACGTCTGTCTAGGGCAGATTGAGGAACATTTTTACAGATTTCGCAGTCTGACTGCAAGTGGTCAAACCTGAGGCAATACAGACACACTAAGTGAAGATCATCCTTAGCAAATGGCTCCCCACACTTGGTGCAGCGTTGAAACCCAGTGGGACCGGTTTTTCTCTTGGGTTTCAGTGACATAACCCTCACTAAATTTAGAGCTTAACCCAAATGCTTAGTTAGGCTGGTTAAGCAAATACAATAAACCTTTTATCCGAAGCGGCTTAGTCAGGCCCAGATAAGGAAAAACCAAATAAAGTATTTATCCTTGATGGCTTCAGTTAGACTGGGTATAAAAAGAGAGACAAAGTTTTAAGCAGCAATCGGTTCGGCGCTTGCGTTAAAAACCGAGAAAAAGTCTCTGTTTTCAGTCCAAAACTTTGAACTGGATCCCCGAAAACAATATAGATAAAACTTTTAATAACACTTTACCACAAGAAAAGTAAGAAAGATCTTCGGTTCTCCCACGGTCATGGAAAACCATTTAGAAACCGAAAATGAAGTAAACGCAAGACTACTCTAACCTGTAACCACAAGACAGAGGTTTGAAAAACTAAAGAAATAAATGGTAGTTTGAAAAACAGTCGATATTCAAAATTCAACCAAAGAAGTTGAGAAGCAGTCTCTGAAGCATCTTCACAGGTGAGTGGAGTAAAGAATCTGGTCAGTTACATAGAATTTACCGAGGACACTAGTTTGAAAACCAAGCTCGAGCTCAACGTTCTATGCACTTGCATAGGGTTTAACTCTTAACTCTCTAGGGCAACTGAACCAGTAGGTCATACTGCATATTGTCAGAATACAGCAAGATTTCATGTTGTTTGTAAGGACTGGGGGGAAAGGAGTGCCTGTTGCAAGAGCTCTTCTCGAAGATCTAGTGTTATGGTAAGTACTTGCATAACTGTACTATCTTACTTCGAGTTGGAGCTCTTACAGCAGGCTTTACTACAAGGACTGAGTACCAAGCTGTACTAACTGGACCCTGGTTAGAATGGGAGGCAGTAAGTGAGCAATAGCGGAATCATTCAGGATAGGTGTCCCTGAAGTACCACTAAGCCAAAACCAGTTCTCTAATGAGAAGCTATGTCCAGGCTGTAGTGCTTCACAAAGGTATGCACGGAGTTCCAGGTAGCTGCCACGCAGATGTCTGCTGCGTTGCAAAGTGCTGCGAAGGAAGTGGAAACATCTAAGGCAGAGTGACCCTTGACTGAGGACGGTAAGGGTTTGTCATATTTGTTGTAGCAGAAGGTGATATCGTTCACCAGCCATCATCAACCACCTGGAAATAGAGTCTGCTTTGCTACTGAAGCCCCAGGGTTCCTGGGGCAAAGGAAACAAAAAGCTGATCAGACTTGCATATGTCCCGAGTGCGGTTTATGTAGTAACAAAGCACTTGATGCACATCCAGAGTATGAAGAAGGGCCTCCCCCCCACCCCGATTTGAATACTCTCGGTAATAAACAGGTAGGTGAATGTCCTGATTAAGTGTGAACTAGGGCACCACCTTTGGAAGAAACTAGGGATTAGTTCTCAAGAACACCCTGTCCTTGTGGAAAACTACGTAAGACTCCTTAGACATCAGGGCCTGAAGCTTGGAAATCCTTCAGGCGGGAAGTAACCAACTAAAAACGGTTTCCACAACAGAAAGCGCAGCTCGCAATCCGCAGCTGATTTCAAGGGAGGCAACGTAAGCTTTTCTAACAGAAATAAAAGATCCCCTGGGGGAATAGGGTCCCTGATGGGAGGTTTCAGATGCAACATGCCTCATAAAAATGTATGGGACAGGTCCAACTGGGCAATGTATTTGCCTTCCACTGGTGCCTGATTGGCTGAAATCGCAGAGAGGTGCACCTTAATGGAGGAATATCGGAGGCCTGAGTCTGAAAGAGAGAGGAGGTACTCTAGGACAGCATTCACTAGGCAGTGGAATGGGTTCAGACCACGGTTAGCAGCCCACAAGAAAAAAAGTTTCCATTTCATGGCACAAGTAGCTCGGGGTGAATGGCTTTCTGGCTGCTACCAAGACCTCAGCAACCCTAGGAGAAACTCTTCATCTACAGGAGCCACACATGCAGATGCAGAGACTGGAGGTCTGGGTGAACCAGAGTGCCCTGCTCTTGCGACAGTAAGTGGAAGAACAAGGGCAGGGGAAAATACAGTTATGTAGGAACTTACCGTAATGGCAGATCTTTGAGAGAGGCTCTTGCAGTAGGTATTCACAAGTAGTACTAAGCTGCCATGTGTCAGGACCCCACAGAAAAATCTCTAGCTAGCAGTCTCTGGCTGGACCACCCCCACATCAGGTGACTGGCATCATCCGACGTCAGTATAAAGGGGGCGGTCCCGATGCCACCCCTTCAGTTCTTTCCTTCCAAGAGCCAAAGTTCTGACAGGAGAGAAGAGCATATGGCACCATATCTGAAAGAAGAAAGTGAGGGGTTGGAGGGAGGAAAGGTAATACCTACTGCAAGAGCCTATCTCGAAGATCTACCGTTAAGGTAAATTCCTACGTAACTGTACTATCTTACTTCGAGAGGGCTCCTGCAGTAGGTATTCATAAGTAGGACTGAGTCCTAAGCAGTCTGGAACAAAAAGAAAGCGGGAGGAGGAAACACCATCCACAAACCCTAAGCTTCTAGACAGGGATCATGAGAGGATTCCCTGCCCAACAGCTAGACCGAAGCCTGCTCTGCGGCGAGAGGCAATGTCCAAACTGTAATGTTTTGTGAAGATATGGGCGGATGTCCAAGTTGCGGCTGCACAAATCTCAGCCGCTGACACATTCTTAAAGCAAGTGGCAGAGGCTGCAACCCCTCTAGTGGAGTGGCTTTTGACCTGACCCAGAAGGGTCTTGTGATACTTGTAACAAAAAGTGATACAATTGGCCATCTAGAAAGGCATTGCTTGGAAACAGGATTGCCTTCTTTCTTGTGAGCGAAAGACACAAAGAGTTGGTCTGTTTTTCTGAGATCTTTAGTCCTGTGAGTGTAGTATCTCAGAATTCTACGTACATCCAGGGTATGGAGGAGTTACTCTCCTTGATTGGAGTGCTCAGTGAAGAAGGCTGGAAGCTCAATGGACTGATTCGGTGTAGATTCAGCCACCACTTTTGGAAGAAATGTAGTATTAGTATGCATGGCCACTCTATCCCTGTGGAAAATCAAATAGGGGATTTTACACATCAGGGCTTGCAACTCAGAATTCCTCCGAGCTGAGGTAATGGCCACCAGAAATAAAGTCTTCCAAGAAAGAAACTTTAGCTCTGCCTCTGCTGCAGGTTCGAAGGGAGGCAGAGTAATCTTCTGAATGAAATCCAGATCCCAAGGGGGAGCAGAGTTGCAAATCGGGGGTCTTAGGTGCAAGACCCCTCGCAGAAAAGTCTTGGAGACTTCCAGTTGTGCAAACATCTTGCTCCCGAAAGAGATGTGGTAGGCCAAAATGGCTGCCGTATGTACTTTCACTAACGAATAACTAAGGCCCAAGTCGTACAGGTGCCTAAGGTAGTCCAGAACCTTACTGAGTGGACAAGAAAAAGGTTCTAGGTTATTAGAACCCAACCAGATAGTGAACTTTTCCACATTATGGCGGAAATGCACCTGGTGGAAGGCTTTCTGGCCTCCAACAGGATATCTGCTACCATGGTGGAAACTCCAAAACGCGCTTTAGCTACGTCTGAAGGAGCCACGCATGAAGGTGAAGAGACTTGAGGCCTGGATGGACCAGGGTCCCCTGCTCTTGGGTCAGCAAATGTTGTGACAGTGGTAGAGGAAGAGGAGGTTTCCCGGAAAACTGTTGCAGAAGAGAGAACCAGGCTTGCCTTGGCCAGAAAGGAGCGATGAGGATCATTCTCGCCCCTTCCGACCTTAGCTTGCTGAGCACAATCGGGATCAGAGAACCAGAGGGAAGGCGTAAATGAATTTGCCCTTCCAGCACAGAGACAGTGCATCCTGACAAAAAAGTGTCGCCCTGGAGCGAGCGAGCAGAAGATGGGAAATTTGGTGTTGTCGGGGGAGGTGAAAAGGTCCATTTGAGAGGTCCACCAATGCTGGAAGACGTCGTTTAGCACAACCTCTCATGAGACTTGACTGACGAGTGACAAAGTGACTGCGAGAGTGCTCTCCATCCACGGCACATGGAGAGCCATCAGATGAAGGCTGTGCTGGGACGCCCAGTGCCAGATTCTCGTGGCTTCCCGGCAGAGGGGATAAGAATGAGTTCCCCCGTTTGTTGAGGTACCAGACAACACATGTTGTCTGACTGTATGAGAAAATGACCAGGACGAAAAATCGGAAGGAGAGCCTGGGGGGCATAAAGGACTGCCCTCAGCTCAAGGACGTTTATATGGAGTCTCTGTTCGAACTGAGACCAGCTACCCCGAGTCCGATGAGACCCAAGATGGGCACCACAGCCTGCCCCTGATGCATCCGTCATCAGGGTGTGGATGGGTGGGTGGGATGGTACAGAACGTGGTTCCCCAGACTGAGATGATCTGAAATCGTCCACCACTGTAAGTCCCTGACCATATGATCTGACACCAGGATCTCGTGATCCAGGTCGCCCTGAGACTGATCACATTGAGTCCGTACGGTCCACTGAGAGATCCTCATGTGGAGATGAGCTAGTGGGACAGTCGGGATGGCGTCCGCCATCAGGCCGAGAAGGTAGAGGACCTTCCAGGCTCCGATCCTTCTGAGACCCAATACGAATTGAGCCTGGATTGATAGTGTCTTGGCTCTGTCCGGGGGTAAAAAGGCCTTGCCCAGGGTTGTGCCCAACATTGCTCCTATGAACTGCAGCCATTGGCAAGGGATCAGATGGGACTCGACAAGGTTGACTGCAATCCCCAGGTCGGAGAAAACTTGAAGGGAGAGGGAAAGGGAGCTCAAGAGTTCCTCCCTGGATGGGGCTGATAGAAGCCAATCATCCAAGTAGGGGAAGACTTGGACCCCCTTGGTACACAGGAAGGCTGCCACTACTGCCAGGCATTTGGTAAATACTCGAGGGGCCAAGGAGAGACCAAATAGGAGGGCCCTGAACTGGCAGTGGGACCCCTGAAAACAAAAATGGAGGTACTTGCGGTGGGAGTGGCAAATGGGGATATGGAGGTAGGCATCCTGCATATCCAGGGCGTATAGCCACAGGCCCGGCTGAAGCATGGAAAGAAGGCTCTGGAGGGAGAGCATTCAGAACTGTTTGTACTCCACAAACTGATTGAGGGAGCTGAGGTCCAGAATGGGCCTCAGATCTCTGTTTTCTTTGGTACTAGGAAGAAGTGAGAATAGTAACCTGTCCCCTGAAGATAATGGTGGACAGGTTCTATTGCCTCTTTCAACAGAAAAAAGTGCATCCCTTCCAGTACCAATTGCAGATGAGCAGGGGAGTACGATGAGGGAGGGGGTGGTCTGCGAGGTGGTTTTTGAATGAATTCTATCGAGTGTCCTGCTGCAATCAGCTGGAGCACCCAGGCGTCTGTCAGCTATAGATTGGTTCCAAGACTATCTAGTGGGTAGGATGCAAGCGGTCAGACTTGCCTCTCACACATCAAACCCCCTTCCAGTCACATCTGGAGTCCCCCAAGGATCTGTCCTAGGACCAATACTCTTCTCTGTTTTTCTAAATGGCCTCCCCTCTGCATGCTCCCATTCTTCCATCCAAATGTATGCGGATGATACAGTCTTGTACGCATCCGGCCCCTCAACAAGCAGTGTTGCATCTCTCCTTCAGGAGGACTTCTCAGCAATCCAGCACTGGTTCTTGACAAACCAGTTATTTCTAAACCCTAAAAAAACTGTGTCGCTCACGTTTGGCTCCCAACAAAGACTCTCCCGCCAAACCCCCTGCCCCCCATTCAAAACCCTGGAAGGGACACCCCTTGAGCAATGCACTAGCTATAGATATCTAGGCATCTGGCTCGACCAGCACCTAGATTTCGTCTCTCACATAGAATCCCTGCATAAGAGGCTGCTCCCAAAACTGGGGGCACTTTATCGTAACAAATCCAGTCTCCCCATGCAAACAAGGCACACCATAGTCCACAAAATGATACTCCCTGTACTTGACTATGGAGACATAGTATACACTATCGCACCTGCGTCCACCTTAGCAAGCCTGGACACCCTATTCCACTCCTTCTGTCGTTTCATCCTTGATTGCCCACAATCCACTCACCACTGTACTTTATACAGCTCCCTAACCCTTCCATCTCTCCATAATCGCAGACTCATAAACCGCGCTAGGTTCGCTACAAAATTCTGGTCCCTCTCCCTCCCTCCCTAGAATCTACTTTATCCCAACAGCGTCCCCCTGTGTACTCCTTAAGAGGCGCAGACCACAGACTACTACATGTCCCACTTATGCGCACTACCAAAGGCCAGGCAGCTTTTAAATATAGAATCCCACAGATCTGGAACGCCCTACCCACCCCCATCCGACACGCACAAAATACCTGTCACCATACCCGACTACTGCAGGCACATTTCTCCTCCAGCTGCTCCTGCTAAGTCATAGCTCTCTAAAAAAAAAAAAATGTTATACTGCACAGTACTACTTCTGTTATGTGTATATCTGTCTGTAAACTCCTGAATTATGGTTGTCAGGCGTATACGTTATACCTTATACTCTATTGTATCTTCGTATGCAAAATCTGTATTATAATGTACAAATTTTATGCTATGTTCTATATTCCAATTACTGTACTGTAATTGTTCTGCTATATGCTATGTACTGGGCCCAGGCCCCCAGGTCGCATCTGGAATCGAGCATGTTGCTCAGTATGCCTTCCTGATAAATCTCGTAAATAAATAAATAAATTATCCTCTCCCAGCCCGGCAGATGGGAAGAGAATCTCCCCCCTACCGGTTCCTCTGAACTGGACAAAGGCAGTGGGAGAGGCAGAGAGTCAGGAAGTGGAGGGCAGAATAGCGGCTGAGGATCTGGGAGCTTTCTTGCGGGGGGGGGGCCTTGGTAGCTGGCGTGGCCTTATGTTTATTGGGACGTCTGGATTGCATCTGCTGAGCCCTTTGGTGGTTGGGGCGCCGAAAATACAGGTTACTCACCTGTAACAGGAGTTCTAGGAGTGGTATATGTTGTTCATCCACACTTATTGGCAGGTTCCTTGCCGCTTTAAATCTTGCCGGAAGGTCTTCGAGCTGGCTCCTCCCACCCACCCGGGTGGTAAAACTCTCGGCTCCATCCCATGATGCCAGATCTAGCCTGCTGGAAGCAAGGTTGCACATTGAAGCCGGGGAGGTTGGGTGAGTTGTGTGGATGAACAACATATACCACTCCTAGAACTCCTGTTACAGGTGAGTAACCTGTATTTCTAGGGACATGGATACGTTGTTCAATCCACACTTACTGGCAGACTCCTAGCCATTCTCCGGGAGGAGGGAGGCAAGGCGTGCACCCCCTACTTAGGGAATAAGGACTGGAGAACCGAGGTCCCAAAACCAGCATCCCGGCGTGACTCTAGGTCGATGTGGTAATGGGTAATAAAGGTGTGTGCTGACTTCCAGGTAGCAGCTCACAGATTTCCTGAATAGGGACATCCCTGGAAGCAGCCACCGAAGCAGCGGTATGGGGGGTAGAATGAGCTCTTATCCTTTGGGAGGCTCCATGCCTGCCAACTATAGCAGAGATCTATGCAGGGAGGTGACCCACCTGCCATCGTCCGCTTGGCCGCGGGTCACGAGTGCGGCTTCAGCATGGTGACAAACAGCTGGCGAACCTCTCCCGAACTCAGCCATCCGCTCCTGTAATAAGGGGCGCTCTTATAGGGTCCAAAGTATGGAGCCTATATTCGGCCTCCGAGGTGTGAATGGGGTAGAACACCGGCAGAGTCAACACCTGGTTAAGGTGAAACTCCGACACCACCTTCGGAAGGAATTTCAGGTGGGGGCACAGGACAACCTTGTCCCTGTGGAAGACCAGATAAGGAGACTCGATGGAAAGCGCCTGGAGCTCTCCCATCCTTCTGGCTGACATTATAGCCACCAAGAAGGTGGTCTTCCATGACAGGTGAGAGATGTCACACCTGTGCATCGGTTCGAATGGCTTGCCCATGAGCTTAGCCAATACCAGCAGTAGATCCCATGGAGGTGGAAGTTCTCACACTGGAGGGGATATGTGATCAAGGCCTTGAAACGCCCAATTACCTTCCCTCCTGCGCCACCGACACTTCTCCGGCCCGCTCAAGCAGAGATGGCTGCCAGGTGCACCTTAAGGGTCGTAGACCAAAGCCCTAGCTGAGAAAGGGACCACAGGTAGTCCAGAATGCTGGCCAAGGAACAGGAGAAGAGTCCAGCCCCTTATCCTGACACCAAATGGAGAATCTCTTCCATTTGAAGGCATAGCATTTTCTGGTCAACTCCTTACGGGATGCCTCAACAACGTTGAGGACCTCGTCGGAAAGACCCAAGGCCTGGAACTCTAGCCGCTCAGGAACCAGGCCGTCAGGTGCAGGGATTGAAGGTCTGGGTGGAGTACCTTCCCCTGGTTGACTGAGATTAGGTCCGGGCGGGCTGGAAGCCACCTTGGCAGCCTGGAGCTGAGGCTGAGGAGATCTGGATACCAGAACTGACGGGGTCAGTCTGGGGCTACCAGAATTACCTGCGTCTTGTCCCTCCTCGCCTTGAGCAGCACCTTGTGGATCAAGGGAAATGGGGGAAAGGCATAGGAGAGGCCCGGGGTCCATGGCCTCGAGAAGGCATCCCTCTGCAACGAGCCCTGCTGAGAGGGGTGGGCATGAAACAGCCTCAGCTTCACATTCTCCCTGGAGGCAAACAGGTCCACCTGAGGTGTGCCCCAGTGGGAGAACAGATCGTGTACTACCTCCGGCAGGAGAGACCACTCGTGAGATGCAGCACCTATCCGTCCTAGGGCGTCGGCCAGAGTGTGGAGGCTCCCGCCACATGAATGGCTAGGAGATCCGCCTCCAGTCTCCCTACAAGAGACCAAGTGCGGAGAGCTTCCTTGCACAGAGGCAAGGACCGCGTCCCGCCCTGGCGGTTTAAGTAGTACATGGTCGTGGTGTTGTCCGTCTGGACCTGGACCACTTGACCCCGTACAAACGGAGCGAAGGCGGTGAGGGCTAGTCGGACCGCTCGAAGCTCCAGCAGGTTGATGTGGCATCGAGACTCCTGAGGGGACCAGAGACCGTGAGCTCTGAGCTCCCACAGATGGGCACCCCAACCCATCAGAGAGGCGTCAGTCGTTAAGAGTGACAGTCGGCTCGGGGCCGACAAATGGGATGCCCTCCTGCAGATGAGCTGGAACGAGCCACCACTGGAGGCCGTTCCACATCTCATGGGTCACTGTCACTGGCTGGTCCAGAGAACCGGAGCGCTGCAACCACTGGCGGGCCAGCCCCCATTGCAGGGGACGCATATGCCAGCAGGCCCAACGGACCACGCTGGTGCAGGCCGCCATGAGGCCCAGAAGTCACAGGAAGTCCCTGGCAGGGCGCAATTGCCCAACCAGAAATGACTGGGCAAAGGAATAAAGGACCTCGGCCCTGTCCGCCGGGAGCCGTCCTCTGGCTCAAAGAGAGTTGAGCTCTGCCCCGATGAACTAGATCACCTGCGATGGCATGAGTTCCGACTTGGCCTCGTTGATGAGGAGGCCAATCTGAGAGCAGGCCTGGAGGGCCAGATCCCTGGACCGCTCCACCTCCAAGCTGGAGGGGGCTGCAATCAGCCAGGCGTCCAGGTAAGGGTACATCTGGACCCTTCGGGGCTGCAGGAATGCTGTCACCACTGGCATGCATTTGGTGAAGACCTTGGAAGCTGGAGAGAGTAGAAGGACATGGCCCGGAACTCGTAAAGGGATCCCTCTGCCCTGAAGTGGAGGAATCGCTGGTGAGACGGACGGATTGGGTGCGAAAGAACACGTTCTGAAGGTCCAGAGAACAGAACCACATGCCTCGTTCCAAGGATGGAATGATCTGAGCCAGAGTGACCATCCTGAAGGTGCGAGACCTTAGGAATTTGTTTAGGTCGTATAGGTCGAGAATGGGGTGCCAGCCTGTCCATTTTGGGACCAGGAAGTACCTGGAATCAAATCCTGGGTCTGGAGGAGGGTCCGCCACCTCCCTGATCACCTCCTTCTGGAAGAGCAGGGCAATGTCGGCTCGACGAGCTGACAGAGAGGTTGCGGAACCCATAACCCCCCGTGGGGTGACAGCTTGATAGGGTGGGGACTGCTCGAATTCCAGAGGCAGACCCCCATTCCAACATCCAGCAGTCCATGGTGACAACGGACCAGGTGGAAAGGAAGTGGCGGAGCCGTCCCCATGGGGAGGAGTGCGAAGGTTGGGGGTGACACCCCTCAACCCGTCACTGGGCAGACTTGGAGGAAGGGCTGGCAGAGGAGCCACCTGGACCTTTCCCTCCCGGCTTCCTGCTGGAGGAAGCAGCAGGCTTGGCTTTGGGGTGCGAAGTGCATGCCTGCTGGCCCTGATGCTGGTGTTGCTGGGCCGGACATGCCGCAAGGCTGAAGGACGAATGGGCTTACGCTGCTGCTGGTGGCCTTTGTCCTTCTGGGCAGACATGACAGAGACCAAGGTGGCGTTGGACTTCTCGATCCGTTGAAGGTGACCCTCCACCACGAGACCAAACAAGTCCGTACCCAGGAAGGGAACGTCTGCCAGCTTGTGCTGAGTATCCGCCGTAAAGGTGGAGATTCGCAGCCAAGCTCTGCGGCGCATGGCCACTGCGGCCGTTACTGACCGGGCACACGAGTCAGCGATGTCCAAGGACGTTTGGTGCTGCTGTTTGGCCACCACCCTTCCCTGATCCCACACCTGCTTGACCGTCGTTTGAAGGTCAGCCGGGAGATGAGGAATCACCTCATCCAGGGAGCCCAAAAGGGCGTGTGAAAAGTGTGCCATCAGGACGGCTGAGCTAGCCTGATGAAGGCCTAGGGAGGAAGCAGCATAGACTTTCCGCCCAGAGTAGTCCAATTTCTTGGACTCCTTATCGGGTGGCTTGTCCACATCCCGAGCGTTCCCGGAACGCCGGAAAACACTGTCGGTCACTAACCCCTCTGCAGAGGGGTGCTCTGAAAAACTGGAGAGTGAACTGGTAGGGACAGCATATTTTCGAGCCATCCTGGCTAAAGGTGCTGGACAAGAAGCTGACCGCTGCCACAGCTCCAGGGCCGGGCCAACAATGGCTTCAGCCACCGGGAAGGCCTCTGTGGGGGAATCCCCTCGGTCCAGTATCTCCGTGAGAGGATACTTGGCCCGTTTTGAAACGGGTTCGAGCTTCATCCCAGTGGACTCTGAGATGAGTCAAAGCATTCCAAGGAAAGAGGATGGGCTCTCGTCACCAAATGACCCCAGTGGACTCCAAGTCAAGCGGCCTGGAGAAAAAGAGTCGTCGTTAGACTCCGGGAGTCTCGAACAGCTGCCGAGCACCTGAGCCACCCTCCACCTGCAGGGTCGATCGGAGTGAGGGTGACCGACAACCTATGGGGCAAACCCTGACCAGCGAAAATCCTAGTTGAGGCCCCAGTCTTAGGTTGTGGGCGGAGGTTCCACCACAATGGGTGGCGCAGCGGTTTCAGCCAAACAACTGGTGCGGCTTCAGCTCCTCGACCACTACGAGGGGTTGTTTCGGCCGCTCGGTGACAGCCACTTAATGGCGGGGAAGGTGGCGGAGTTGGCTTATTCCCGGACAATAAGGCTACTGCCACATTAAATCCTCGTAGCGCCGACACAACTGCGCTGGAGCCTTTCCTCGAAGAGGATGACAAAGATGGCGGTGCCGCAGCTTTCCATGGTGCCGAGACCGCCGAAGGCGGTGGGACGGCTGGACCTGGAAGAGGTCAGAGACCCCGGGGACTCCGGGGAGTCAGAGAGGGCTGGAGAAACTCACTCCTCCCTTGGTTCAGGGACCTTAACTGGGGACTCCGGCACAGGAGGCACAGGCAAGTCCACGGTTTCCACCAGGGGAACCGGTGAAGAAGGGTTGTCGACTTCTCCAGTCGACAAGCAATCAACAGTCCGAAAAATCTCGACACGTGTCGAGTTGTCTCAGCCAGCTGACGGACAAGGGACACGTAGAAGCCAGCAGCTTAGCCACAATCTCGACCGAAGTAGAGTGTCGACTATCCGGGGAAGGGGACCTCTCCCGCTCCCATGAACGTCGACGGTGGGACTTACTTTTGGAGTCCTCCTTTTTGGACAGAGAGGAATGTCCCAATGGCCCTTCTCCCTTGGTGGAGAGGGAGTGGCAAAGCTGCACAGGAAGAGCCCAAGGAGAGTGGGATAAATGTCACGACCGAGGATGATGATGATGATGCGGCCTGGGCTGCCTCCTCGAGGGTGATCATCTGCTCTAGCTGTTCTGCCGAGCCCGCCGCCATGGACACCGCCCAACGGGCCTCCTTCGACTTGACTGGAGAATAACGTTTTTCAGGTCACCCCAAGAGCAATGGGGCAGCGTGGTCCTCCGAGACCGAAGCTGAAAAGGATTTGCATAACTCACAAGCCTGTGAGTCATGGCAGAGACCAAGGCAATAAACGGCAAGTGGAGGCGGATCGGTCCGAGACATCTTCGATTCTGCACAGGGCACCGATTAAACCGGGGAGTCTATTTGTCCATCGCAGCTGCAAGGGAAAAGGAAGACCAAGTCTTTAAACTTTAGAGTGAGTTTCGGTTTCACTGAAGAGTGTGGATCCAGGCCTAAAACGCAGAGCGCTAAGGAGGGAACCTGAGCTTCCAAGCGGTACGGAAGATCTGGCATCATGGGGCGGAGCTGAGAGTTTTACCACCTGGGTGGGTGGGAGGAGCCAGCTTGAAGACCTTCTGGCAAGATTTAAAGTGGCAAGGAACCTGTCAGTAAGTGTGGATTGAACAACATATCCACGTCCCTAGAAATGTTGCTCCTGAAAGGGCTGGTGCCAGGAAAAAGGACACAGATTTGTAGGGAACTGGCAACAGTTCTGGGAGCGAAAGTTCTTTAAATTTGATGGACTGCATCTGACTAAGGAGGGAGTCAGTGCATTGGGGCAGAAGTTTGACGTCTTTGCAGAATATTTAAACTAGCAAATGGGGAGAGGGGTGCAGCACCCCATACGTCGAATGGGAAGAACACTCCCCTCAGCTAGTGGTCAAGCAGGATTCACATGTTTACAGTTCATTTGCATCACCAGGTAAGAAAAAAAGGTTTGTCTCCCCATACAACGCACAGGGTAATGTCAAACCTCACCCAACAACTAACACCAAAATCTGGCCAATGGAAAATCATGTACACAAATGCTCACAGCCTGGAAATAAGATCCCAGACCTGCAGGCAATAATGTCAGAGGCTAAACTGGACATAGTAGCAATTAGTGAGATGTGGTTTACCAGTAACCACACTTGGGAGACTTCAGTACCTGGCTATGTATTGTTCAGAAGAGACTGAGGTGCAAAGGGGGAGTGGCCCTGTATGTCAATGAAAATATCAAAGCTACAGAAATTCAGAATACACATAAGGAGCCAGAAGAACTGTGGGTCACCCTGGAAACAGGAAATGGGACAGTCATAAGAACTGGGGTTGTCTACAGGCCCCAGACCAGGGGAGGACACAGACACATTACTGTTAGAAGATATACAAAACATGACAGCTAAAGGGAGGTTCTGATAATGGGAGACTTCAACATGCGGATACAGATTGGTCAATACCAGCAGGAACATCTGCCAGAACTAGACACATAGTGGATTCCCTGCAGGAGGGCCTCAAACAACTGGTACAGCAACCCACAAAGACAGGGCTTTCCTAGATCTAGTACTGACTAACAAGGAAGGGATCACAGATCTCCAGGTAGAAGGTCACCTGGGGCCAGTGACCATCACATGGTATGGTTCAATTTGGCTACTACATCTAAATCATCCCATTCCAAGGCAAAAATATGGGACTTCAGATGAGCTGACTTTGATAAGATGGCCAACAGAGTTAAGCTAGCCCTGGCAAAAGAAACACAGGTGAGGGGTACAGGCAAAGTGGGCAAGCATAAGGATGCAATACTTGAAGCAACATCCCATTGTGTTAGACAGAAAAGGAAGTGCAAAGAAGAAGAAACCACTTTGGTTCTCAAATACAGTAGCAGAAAAGGTCAGAGCCAAAAGGCTGGCCTTCAGGAAATATAAAGGAACACAGCGGGATGAAGATAGGGAGGCATACCAAACTGCCCTAAGGGAAGCAGGAAGGCAGTAAGCCAGGCAAAGTCCCAGACTGAGGAAACACTAGCACGAACATTAAAGAAGGTGACAAGACTTTCTATAGATACATTAGTGAAAGAAGAAAGTCCAGAGGGGATTGCTAAGCTTAATGGAGAAAAGGGAGCATGTGGAGAGGAGCCCTGTAAAGGCATCTATCCTAAATAGATACTTTGCTCAGTATTTACTGAAGAGAGGTAGGCAGGGCCCACAGCTCAGCATCATGGACACAGGGGAGGTTGAGCACTACTCCCTTCTACGAAAGAAAGGGTCCTACAAGAGCTTGCTAAGCTCAGGGTGGATAAGGCAATGGGACCTGATGGCATACATCCCAGGGTACTTAAGGAGCTAAAGGTGGAACTAGCAGAGCCATTAGCAGAACTGTTTAGTGAGTCTCTGAGCACAGGAGGGTCCCAGAAGACTGGAGAAGGGCTCATGTGATCCCGGCTCCACAAGAGTGGTAGCAGGGAGGAGGCGGGGAACTACAGACCAGTCAGTCTTACCTCAGTAGTGGGCAAGATTATGGAGGCACTCCTTAAGGAAAGGATAGTGCAACACCTGGAATCCATAGGGAGCAGGATCCAAGACAGCATGGGTTTACAAAGGAAGGTCCGGTCAAACTAATCTCATAGATTTCTTTGACTGGGTAACCAGAGTGGTGGACCAAGGGGAGCAGTTGATGTAGCCTACCTTGACTTCAGCAAAGCTTCTGACACTGTTCCACATAGAAGATTGATAAATAAGCTGGGTAAAACAAAGTGCAGGTCAGAGGGTTGGTCAACTGGGTGGCAAACTGGTTGTGGGGCAGAAAACAGAGTGGTGGTAAATGGTATACAGTCAGAAGAGATGCAAGTCACAAGTGGGTACCTCAGGGATCAGTTCTGGGGCCAGTCCTCTTCAACATCTTCATTAGTGACCTTGCAGATGGACTAGAGGTAAGACTTGTCTGTTTGCAGATGACACCAAGATCTACAACAGAGTAGATGATCCAGATGGGTGGGCAGAATGAGAAGAGATCTGGATAAACTAGCAAAATGGTCAGCAGAGTGCAACTGGATTTAATGCAAAGAAGTGCAAAATCATGCACATAGGGAAGAGAAAACCTGAAGCCACCTACAGGCCGGGAGGGGAGTTGCTAGCAGTCACAAAGGAAGAAAGAGACTTGGGCATCATCATCACTGATGACCTGAAATCATCCAAGCAGACCTCTGAAGCAGTAGGTAAGGCTAGGGGGGTGTTAGGGTGTATTAGTAGGGGTATCACAAGTCGTAAGAGGGAGGTAATAATCCCTCTTTACAAGACACTGGTTAGGCCCCATCTGGAGTACTGCGTGCAGTATTGCAGCCCACACCTTCACAAGGACATTAACCAGATTGAGGCAGTCCAGAGAAGGGCAACCAAAATGCTGCAGGGACTGCATCAGAAGACATAGGAGGACAGATTAACAGAGCTCAATATGTATACCCTTGAGCAAAAGAGGAGAGCGGTGATATGATCGAGGCATTCAAAACACCTTAAGGGCATTAACAAGGTGAAAGAGTCTAACATGTTTAAATATAAGAAAAGTAGCAGGACAAGAGGACACAGCATGAGATTAGAGGGGGCGATTAAGGGGAATGTGAGGAAATTCTTTTCACAGAAGGGTGGTGGATCGTGGAATGGCTACCACAAGAAGTGGTGGCTATGAATACAGTGCAGGACTTCAAACAGGCATGGGATAGGCATAAGGGAGCAATACAAATGACTATGAATAGATAGGCCACTGACAGAGCAAAGGCCGATGGCACATTTATAAGGTAGAAAAAGAAATGGGCAGACTGGATGGGCCTTGAGGTCCTTATCTGCCGTCAACTTCTATGTTTCTATGTAACCTCAGGAACCTCCTGTGGGCTGGAAGCACCAGGATGTGGAGGTAGGCATCCTGCATGTCTAGGGAGCAAAGCCAGTCCCCTCGCTGCAGCATGGGGATGATGCCTGGCAGGGTAACCACCCTGAATCTCCTGTACTCCATATAATTGTTTAGAAGGCTCAGGTCCAGGACTGGGCGCAGATCCCTGGTCTTCTTGGGAACGAAGAAGCAGGAGTAGAACCCTGTCCTCCATTGCAAGAGTGGGAGTGGCTCTATGGCCTTCTTGTCAAGAAGGGTCTGCACCTCCTCCTGAATGAGCGTGGCGTGGGAGGGAGAGTATGTGAACTGGACCGGGGGACTGTCCGGGGGAATCTGGAGGGATTCTAATGCATGACCTTGCTTTACCAATTGGAGCACCCATGCATCTGTCATGATGGTGGATCATCCTTCAAGATAGAGTGAGAACCGACCCCCTATCGCCTCCCCAAAGGATTCCGCTGGGAGATGGGCAAGGAGTCAGGCGTTGGATCCCAGGGTAGGCAGGGAGACCTGGGAGGACTCAGTGGTCCGAGGTCCCTGTGTGCTACTGGGCTAAGAGGGAGCCTTACGTCAGAAAGTGCCTCTCTGCTGCTATCCCTTAGGTTTTTGTTCCCTTGGCGATGAAAAAGCTTTAGTCTTCCCAGGGCTGGTTCGGATTTGTACATCTGGTGTACTGATTAGACCGCTTTGCCTGACTCTTGAAGGTCCGTAATCATTTTCATAATATCTGGACCAAAGAGCACAGACTCATGGAAAGGGGCATCCACGATAGCATCCTGGAGGTCCTGCCAAAACCCTGAGATATGAAGCCAGGAGTATCTCCTCATGCAGCAGCCAGTGGCGGTCGCCCTAGCTGCTGTGTCGGCTGAGTCGTAAGAGGATCTCAGCACATGCCTGCCAACGTCAAGGCTGGACTACACAATATTCAATGGCTCCAACTTATTGTCAGAGTCGGGCTGCTTCTGTGCTAACTTGATAGCCTTGTTCCAGAGTGACTTCTAGTGCTGCACTATATGTACCAAAAAATTTAACAAATGTTATGGTGCAGGTGGCTGAAGAGCACACCTTGCACCGAATTGGTCTAGGCATTTGGATTCTTTATCGGACGGTTGTGAACTCATGGGACGTGGCCGATTAGTCCTGCTATGGGCAGCTGTCAGGACCACAGAGTCTGCATTAGGCTGTTCCCCTAGGAATGCTTCACTGGTAGGGGTTCGATACAGCCTGTCAGCCTTTTTGGGGATAGTGGAGGCTGTCGAGTGGGGTCTCCATGCCAACTTGGTGACATCCTGAAAGGAAGCCACCAAGGGGGGCACCACTAAAGGTTTAGGTTCATTCATTCCCAACAAATGGGTGAGCCGCTTCCTCTCTGGGTCCAAATCCTCAGTCTTCCATTGATTTAAGAACTGTATGTGACGCATGATGTCTAGAAAAGTAGAGTCGTCTGGGGGAGACCAGGGAGAATCCAGGATCAGGGTGAGGAGGAGGACAGGAAAAGGTATCCAAGGACCTGGAGGAATCCCAGGAGCTCCTGTCGGAAGAAACCAAGGAGGAAGACCTTGAGCGCAAGCGGCATTACAGTCTGCCACGGGGGCGGCGGTAGTACCTGGAGGAAGACCTGGATGAGTGTTTACGTCCATGATGCCTCAGAAACCCTATGTTTGATGGTGGTGAAGGGCTCGATGGGTGAGGTGACTACTCCCTGGGCGAAGAAGGGGGTTTCGCCGGCCGCTGCAGGCAGCCCGCCGAGGTGAGGTTCGGCAATGGAGCAAGGGGCTCCTTAGTGATAAGGTCCCCTTTAACCACGTTCCATCCAATGGAACAGATCCTTAGCGTTAGGGAGACCACAGCCGGCTCTGAGGGGCCTGGCATCTAAGATGGTGCGACAGGCGTCTTGGGTGTCTGGCTTAACAGTTGGTCAGGAGTGGATGGTTGCTCGGGGGACTCGGGTGTATCAAATGTCTCTCCTGCGGGTGGCTGAGAGCCTGACGTCAGGTCAAGGGATTGGTCTGGCGTCTGGCTGCCCGACGTTTGCAGGTCTGGGGTCGGCAACTCCTTGGTCGGTGGCTGCCCCCCTGCTCGTGGTAGCTTGGGAGGGGCATGTGGTGAGGGCATAGCCTGGTGACACCCTGAAGGCAAGGACGATGGGGTTGAGCGCTGGGAATCGGTCGTCCGATGCTTGGGGAAGCGGACTTCAGAGAGTGAGTCCTGCTCCTGGTGTCGCTTCCTGTCATCGGACACTGAGGGACAGTCCAACGAAGATGACGATGCCCCAGCCTGGTGAACAGAAGAACAAAGTTTGTCGCCTGCAGATTGACCAGCTGGGGCTCCTGGCCTAGTCCCGTAAGAGTGGCTGCAGCACCTAAGACTCAGATGAGGGGCCGAATGCCCTTGCTCTGAAGATCCTCTGCCTGATGTACTCACCAGGGCAGGAGGCTTTGATGCCAGTAAACCAGAGGGAGCATGAGTTACGGGGGAGGGGGGGCGCAGAGTCAGATCTCCCGCTGGAGTGACTACTTGAGCTGGCTGTCTTCCTGAATGGAGATCTGGAGCGGGTATCTGATCTGGGCCTCTCCTTATCGCAATGGTGGTGTTTCCTACTGGTCTTTTTTTCTCCTTATGGGAAGTCCGTGAGCCAGAGGAAGTGGAGGATCCTAGGCCTGATGGGGTCTTTTGCATGGTGGCCAGCTGTTGTTCCAGAAGATGGCTCTTAAGTACCTTCAAAGAATGGACGCGGTTCTGGTGACTGGGATTTACTTCCAGCACGTGCACTTGGATTTCCATCGCTGTGAGGTGGAAGACAGAGAAGACATGCATGAAGAAGCATCTTTTTACTGGATAAGTCGAAAAACTAATGAAAGGGTTGAAAATGGCAGTCGATTGGCAGCAGGGAGGCGTCTGTGAGCCCGATCAGCCGCAGGTCGTGATGGGAAAAACAAAAGGTGGGGCCAGGGACCACCTCCTTTATACTACAGGTGGACGTCAGAGGCGGTCCTAAGTCAGGAGGCGGTCCCTGCTGGGTACTGCTAGCTAATATTTTTACATGGGGTCCTAGTGCCTGGCTGCATAGTCCTTATGGTATAGCCTGCTGCAAGAGCTAGAACTCAAAGCAAGATCTCCAGGCCCTGGATTGATCAAGCAAAAACTGGGTAGTTTTGCATTGAGTGGGGACGCAAAAAGGTCCAACTCTGGACGACCCCATCTGTCAAACAGGTCTTCAGCAATGGATGAGAGAAGCTCCCAATTGTGCACGCTGGACTGAGTCCGGCTGAGGCTGTCCGCCAGGATGTTCTGCATGCCCGGGACATGGACCGCCGAGAGTGTTAGGTTGTGATCCAATCAATCAATCAAAATCTTTATTTATCCAGGTGAACATCATTGAGCAGAGCTCATTTGCAAGATGGACCTGGTTATGATAAACACACAGTACCACACTCTCATGGCCTCTCTACATGGAGGATATGAGTGGGTTCCCCCATTTGTTGATGTAATATACTACACAAAGGTTGTCCAACTGCACCAGCAGGTGACTGGGAGTGAGGTGACTCTGAAAAGCCTGCATGGCGTAGAGCACCACCCTCATCTACAGGACACTGATATGGAGGAAGGCTTCCGTCAGGGACCAACAGCTCTGAGTTTGGAAAGAACCCAGGTGCGCTCCCCCACCGATCCCAGATGCATCCGTGGTGAGGATCTGTTCCGGGAAGGGGATCTGGAATGGGACAACCTGTAACAAGTTTGAGGGGTCCATCCACCACTGTAGCACCTTGCGACCTGGGAGAGAGACCAGGACCAGATGGTCTAATTCGTCCGAGCACTGGTCCAATTGGACCTGGAGGGTCCACTGGAGAATGCGCACATGGAGTCTGGGTAGAGGGATTGTGGGGACTGCCGCCATCAAGCCCAGCAGCCTGAGGTACACCCTGGCAGGAATGTAGCGACTCTGAGCAACTTCCTGAGCCTGGGCTATGAGGTATTCTGCCTTGCGGGAGGAAGGCTTTCCCCTGAACCGAGTCAAGTATCAATCCTATGTACTGCAGCCTTTGGGACAGTGTAAGAACAGATTTGGGCAGATTGATAGTGATGCCCAGGGAGAGGAAAAGCTGCAGGGTTCGGAGGAGTTGTTCCCTGAATGAGGCCTTCAGGAGCCAATCGTCCAGGTAGGGGGAAACGTACATTCCCTCCCTTCTGAGAGCTGCAACCACTACAGCTAAGCACTTGGTAAAGACCCGCGGTGCAGAGGACAAGCCAACGGGCAGCACTTGGAACTGATAATGCTCCCGCTGGAAGACAAACCAGAGAAACCTCCTGTGAGGAGGAAAGACCGAGATGTGCAGGTACACGTCCTGCATGTCCAGGGAGCATAGCCAGTCGCCTGTCCTGAGACGAGGCAGTAGGCCTGACAGTTACTGTTCTAAACTTTTTTGTACTGGACTTGCCAGTTGAGGGCCTATTCAAAATGAGCCTAAAATCATTGGTCTTTCTGGGGACCAGGAAGGACATCAAATAAAAAACCCTTAGTTCTCTGGTGTGTGGGGTATTGGGTTGATGACCTGCTTGAGCAGAAGGGACTGCACCTCCTCCCGGAGAACTGGAAAGTGAGCTGGGGGCTAATCTGAGGGGAGGGGAGGGATCTCTGGAGGTTGCTCTATGAGCTCCAGGGTGTGACCGCTTGTGATGATCTGCAGAATCCAAGCAACCGATATGATGGTTCTCCATGGAGGGAGAACCGACCTCTGACCACCACCTCCTGGTCTAGGACCCGAAGAGGGGGCCCGGCAAGGAGTCAAGACGAGGTGGATTCAACCACAGGGGCTGGTCCCTCACTTCTGGGACCCTTGGCAGCTGGGGCTAAAGCAGTGTAGGGGTATGCAAGGCAGAGGGGGGCTCTTCTCTTGCCTTGGGGACGAGAGGCCGCACCTTGTTTACTGACAGTGCTGCGAAAAGGAGGACAATGTCTACCCCTCAACTGTGTGTGTGGTAGAGTGACAGTATAGACTGAATGGCCATGCCTAAGGCCCGGAGGTCACTGATGAAATCTTGGACATCAGGCCCAAAAAGCTTAGTGCTATGAAAGGGGGCATTAAGTATTTCTGCTGGATGTCAGCAGCAAACCCCTGAGACTCTCAACCAGGAATGCCTACAGAAACAGGTACCCATGGCGGCTGCCCTGGAAATGGTATCAGCCAAGTTGAAGAGAGCCCTGAGGAGATGTTTGCTAACATCTTCGGCCATCTGCAGGCATTTAAGGAGCTCCTGCATGCCATCTGGTAGGGCCTGAGCAGCAGCCTTGCCCTTCCTTCAGTTGGCATTCTGGTATTTCACCATGTGTGACAGGTAGTTGGCAATCCTCAGACCAAGGGTAGAGGAGGCATAATCCCTTTTGCCCCAGAGGTCAATCCTACACAATTCCTTATCTGGGGGAAGGGAACTAAGATGCTTGGGTGCCTTAGATCTGTCATGAGCTGCCTTAATGACCACTGAATTGGTTTCAGGATGGGCAGCATAATAGGGAAACCCCAGGGGGGCATGATAAAGCTTGTCCGCCTGGTGGGGCATGGCTGGCACCATGTCTGGTCTGTGCCAGGCAGCCACGGCTGCATTCCTCAAGGCTAGTAAAATTGGAAGAATGATCTTGGGGCAAGACTCTGGAATCTCCAGAAAGTCCACCAGCTCTTTCCAGGTGGCATCCTCCTCCTCAGCGTGAAAGCCCATTGTGGCAGACAACTGCTTCATCACATTAAAAAGTGGGATCCTCAGGAGGAGACATAGGGACATGCTTAACCAGTCTTCACTGACTGAGGAAGCAGTGGACTTGTCAAGAGGCCAGCAACTCTTCCTCAACCTCCTCTTCGTCATCCTAAAGGATGAGGTCTGGATGGTAATTTTCCTTGAGGTCGATCTTATCTAATTTCAGGTCCGATGATGGGTGCGCTGATCACTGCCTACAGAGAGCTACCCATGGTCGAAGAGGAGTTGACGAAGCCACCAGACAGTGCAGGACAGACTCGGTCTGAAGGCACCCAACTGCTGGACTATCACCAAAGTGAATTTAGTCAGTATCTCACTCAGGTCGATGGTCAAAGACAGCGTTGTCGGGGTGGGGGGTGTCGACTGTGTAGGCAGCAGTATCCCACCAAAGGAACCAGAGTGCCCGAAGCCCTGCTAGGGGAAGGAATAGGCCTCGACGAGAAGGTGGTCGCTGATGAATCCTCTGTTGAGGAGTACTAAGGGACCGATGACCCAGAGGTTGACAGTCAGCCACCCCGAGAATCAGGCAGAGGCGCCATCAGTATGGGTCTAGTGGGCACAGAGACCTACTAGGTTACTAGGTTTACTAGGAAAAAAGTAGGCCGAAGCCCATTGAGATTTTCCCCCACAACTATATGGACAAATTAGTAATAATTCTGGTTTGTCAAGAGCCGGATATCAAGTCCCTTTTTGAATGTAGTAAAATCATTGGAATTAACTAGTCCCTGAGGCAAGGTGTTCCAAAGACATGACGCACATAATGTAAAGAAATTCTGCCTAGGATTTGTCCTAACTTTCTTAATCTCAAGTTGTTATTATGTCTCCTAAGAGGAATGCCATTTGACGAAAATGATAGACCACATTGTTCCATTAGTTCTGGAGATTGTAGCAATTTATAGAGAAACAGTAAACCCCCTCTATGCCTCCTAAGCTGAAAAGAATGCAAACTTGTAGCTTTCAGTCTGTCTGTATAGTTTTTGGAAGATAGTCTGGGAATTATTTTAGTCACCTGCCTTTGTACTTGTTCTAGACAAGAAATATCTCCTTTGAGGTGTGGGTTCCAGAAAGGAGATCCGTAGTCAATGTAGGGTCTAATTCAAGCCATGTATAGAGAGATGATGCAGTGTTCGGTTTTGGTGACAAATGTACGTCTTATCTGTCTAAATAAACCATTTGCTGTGTTAGCCACTTAGACAGCAGTTCTAGTCGTCGATGCAGGAGCAGCTAATGACAAACCCCCCCAAAGGAGCAGAGGCTGACAAAGAACAAGAACATTGGGGAGAGGGGCAGCTTTGCGATCCTGGACTGTTTTATGGCTTTCCCCAAGAGCTTGTATTGGGTCTTGGAGGTCTGGGAGCTCAAATACCCTGCTGGTGAGAAAGAGGACTGGGCATCAGAGGACCCCTGCCCAGAACTGGCTACCTGCCTTAGAGTGGTCTGGTTAAATTTTTGGCAGCGCTCACAGGAGGAAACTTTGTGAGAAGCCCCAAGACAGCAGACACCCATGAGATGTTTGTCATTGGAGGCAATTTTCTTTCCGCAGTGACGGAAGAGAGAGGTAGAAGGATTAACTCTTGGCATAAACAAAATAAAGGAATCTCTTAAGAAAAGAGATTCTGAGGAAGTAAATGAAAAAAGTAGAAGGCAGAAAAAATGGTGCGAGTACTGCGTCAGAGCATCTGCAGAAACCCATGCGACTGAGTTGATGGCAGGAAAGAACTGAGGCGGGAGGAAGCGGGGCCGCTGACGCCTTTATAGGGTTAGTGATGTCGGCAGACGTCAACTGCGTGGGTGGCCCCAGTTGTACTGCTGAAAATCTTCCGTGTGGATCCTGCTTCACTGATGGTGAAGTTCCTATGGCGTGACCTGATAATTAAGATAACCCCAATGAAGATCTGGTTTATTCCCTGAAGGGGGGAGGGGGACGGACACTGCATAATTTACTTCTAGAAGGCAAAATTCCGACCAGTAATTTAGTACAGAACACAACACATAGTGTTTCCCTTGTGATAGTTAATTATATGTTGTCATATGTCTTTGCTGCATAATAGGCATTATGTATCAATAACTTTTAGTCTATGCAAGTATATGTAGAATCGTTGCTATGATTCCAGTGTTGAACCCGCGTTTTGTCTATGTAATGTATGTTTTTTTTTTTTGCAAAATAGCTCAATAAAAACTTTTAAACAACCATAAAACATATACTGTACCAGTGAGCCCCTGGCTGAGATCACATTACCCATATTTATTGTCCAAGGTCCTCTCTATTCATTGCATAGGTAGGCACCTATGAACTTATGAATGGTCTACTCTGTATGTCTCTGATATATTGTATCCACTTTAACCCATTGTATGTAAAGCACTTTACTTTGTATGTTCTGATATACTGTATCCTCTTTAACTCATTGTATGTAAAGCACTTACAATTTGTTATCCTGTTAAGTTTCTGCATGTCTGTACTCTCCCGGGTCGTGCCTGAAAATAGTCATTTTATGGCTAGTGCACTTACCCGGTTAACAAAAGCTAAATAAATAAATGTTGTAAGTAATTCCCATAGACAAAGTGGAGTGATCCAAGAACAAAAAAAAAAAAAAAATTAATAAAAACTTGATTGCTCTCAACACCCTGACGTTGTATGAAAGGTCAGGAGCTCACTGAGGTAATGAGGGTCCAGTTCATTCAGGATGATTACTGCAGGTCAAAGGGGAAATCAAGGCTATGAGACAATCCAATGGCTAACATCGGATACTGATCTTAAGGCAGCTGGGTGCCTAAAGAAGGGACAGCTGTGGACATCAGACACAATAGGGCCTGTGTGAGAGATGTGCTACCCCCCTCCAAGTAAGGGCATGAGGTGTAGAAATATGTGAGGCAAAAGGTGGGTAGTGGGGGCAGGAGACAAAGTTTACCTTGAATTTTAATATAATATTTTGGCACTTCTGTCAACAAGCTAGTTTGTGGCCTCTCTTTAAACACCCTTACTCTACGAGCATACAAATTTACCAGCCATAAAAAGGCCATACGTCCTATCTAGTCTTCTCGTTGCACAGTCCATGTACTTGCATTAACATGGCGCTCCTAAACCACTACAGCTCCCCCTTCATTCAACGGCCTATATTCTTTACTAGTTGTATTTTGTAACTTGGTTGACTTTTTTTTTTTTTTTTTAAATTAACTTAAAAAAAAACAAAAACAAACAAAACAAAAAAACACCTAACGAAAGAAAACCTTGCCCATGCTGACAACTAAAGTTCACACCAGTTCATTGGTCATATGTTCTGGCAAATCTGAGGATTACAGTGGTAATCATGCAAAAGTTGACCGTTAGCTTGGTATAGCGCAGTAGCGCAATACATGTTATTCAATGGCTACCGTGCTAACGGTCAACCTTTGTCAACTACCACTGTGAGTGTCTCAGAGGACTTCCTCCATCTAGGAAGGGCAATGATCCTTGCAGCACTCTCAGATCAGTCCCAGGTGCTCCCATAATGTCGTGGCAGGATCAATATGGCACTATGTTTCTGTCAGTCAAAACTGGTGTTGGGAGGGGCCTAAAAAATGTAAAAAATAATTTAAGGGATAAGGTGTTGGCACATGATGATACATGGCAAACTCTCAGAGGGTATAACAAAAAAGTGGCAAAAGATCCACCAACTGGGTAGATGACACTCCCCTTTCTGCCCAATATCCATTCGGCTCCTACCTCTGGACCTCCTGGGATGGCCTTGGGAGGACCTCAGCCGAGGGCATCTGGATCTCTGAGGGGAAGCTGCCAAGGAGCTTGAAGGCAGGACTCTGCCTCAGGTGGCAATACAGTGGTGACATGGGTGCCCCCAAGATGCCAGGTAAGATCCAGCAAGGGGGAACTCAGAGGATGCATAGGTGGCACTGGTGGTAGCCAAAGGAGGTCCTGGTTGGTGAGCATTTGGTGTTAAACAGAACAGAAAAAAACAAAATAAAACCAAATCTTTTGGTTACAGTTGCAATTCTTTAGTCTACCCAGGTCCTCGGGATCTTCTGTTTTTGTGCTCTTATCTTAGGAGTCAGAATGTAACAGCATAGTACCCTGTAGTGGAACTGCTCTGTGGCAACCAATTTTAGACTGGGGCCCAATTTTCAAGTGCTACCCCTCTTTGTGACTATGGCAAAAGGTGCTTAAAATAGGACCTCTGTGCTCTTGATACTTCAAACTATTTTAATGGAAGTACCTAAGCTCCAATCTGACAGAGCACTCCCTTCTGGTCTCTTCTGGCAACTGCCCAGCCACGTCACCCACACACATATGCCTCAGGTCCCGGCACAGCTTGCTCCTGTAAGCTGGACCAACAGGGAGACATCATGCCAACAGGGGCATACAATTACTGGTGTGGTAGCAGGGGATAATATGCGGGGCCTGATTGTACCAGCGCTATCATTCTGGCAGCTTCCAGTATTTCAGCCTTTTACTGTATGTTTATTTTTTTAAATAGCTGTTTGCTCCTCTGCTGCCACCTGTGCCTTTCTTCAGGTCCTTGTGCTGGTCACCCTCAGTCTAGTCCGTCACTCTCCCCATCATCTAACCGGTGGGGATCTACACAGTGCAGGGCCTGAGAGCATTGGGGACAGACAGACAGACATACAATTTCTTTTATGTTTCTCCTAGCCTAAGTCCCCAGAGTCATGGCAGACGGTAGTGAATGTGCCCTGGAACTAGTGATCTTGCTCTACGCACCTGGCTTAACACCAGTCCTTCCAAGGACTGACACACTACCACTGGGCCTCCAACTGCTGGCAGGCAACATCCAGGGAAACCTACCTCCCCAATCTGGGTGAGGAGAGCTGCTAGGCGGCCGCGTGATCCTCTCCCAGTCCCCTCCCTCTTGGCAACCCGTAGTCGGGTCACTGGCATAGGAAAAGTAAGGCACCAAAACGCCTCAGCTCTCTAAGCCACTGGGTCAGCTTTCAGCCTGCTTTTGTGCCCTTCGATTGCTGCACTCCCATCTCCCACAGCACTGGGCACACACTTACTAAAGGCCTGTAGACAAGCAAACAGTCACCCACTGTAGAAGCAAGCTCCTTGGATATGCACAAGGAGGTGACTACTGTGACCAAATGTGGTACCCAGCCTCTCCATGCTGGAGTGCACTGCCAAGGGGAGCAGTACCCCAGCATGTCGTCTCAGTTCAAACCATACTTAGCTGTTGACAGGAAATATGGTGAAAGACAAAAAACACCATCAGATCATGTTCCGTTTTTGTATGCTGCGGTTTGCTCTTTTTTTTTTTTTTATTTATATGAATATAATGTATTTAACAGAAAAATTACTTTGCTTGACTGTAATGCTGTGTCAAATAGAAATGGAAAGGATCACTTTATTACGGAAAACAAGCCTTACAAAGGAAACAACTAAATAAAATTATTACTGTATTCCCAAACTTTACACAAAAAGAACCTCAACAGAATAAGGATGCAAAAATAAAAATCAAATTACTCTGCTCGACTGCAGTGCTGTGTCAAATGAAAACAACCATTTAAAAAAAAAAATTACATTTTCAAGCTTTTCATAGGAAAAAAAAAAAAAAAAAAAACAACAACCAACTTAGGATGCATAAATAAAAATTCAATTACTTAGCTTGATCCAATGCTGTGTCAAGTGGAAACTGAAAAGGTCACTTTTTTACTTTCTATTTTTGTTCTTTTTCACCTAATGGACACGGCTCACCTTCAGCCAATCCGTAAGCCCATATTTTCCCATTCTGTCTGAAGGTTTTGCCTCTGGCCTCCAGCTTCCCACTATCCTTGTGTCTCAGACTCCCTCCTCAGAGTTCAGCTGACTGGCCAGGAGCTTGAGCCAGTCAGAGTATACAGGGGACCTCGAAGTTCAGGCACTTCAACTGAGTGGGGAAAGCATGGCAACATCATCAACCAGGTACCACAATATTCCACCTGGGGCAAGTGTTTGCTTCTAACCTCCTGCTCCCACCTCCACTATGGAAACGTTACATTATATCACAAAGCAACAAAACTACACAGTTTACATCAACTGCTACACAAAACTGTTTACACATAGCAATCACTCGCTACACATCTTATTTCTCTCCCAGAGTAGCTGTACCACTGTTTCATACAAGGTGTCTTGCAAACTGGTACATATTTTTCCTGCTGTTGCTCACATTAAGTTTGGCAGAACAGCAACTGCTACACAGCTATTTCTAAATAATAGTTTTCACACTTCCCGGTGTGAGGCCTGAGATGGTTAGACCCGCAGATCAATCAGAAGGGGACTGGGACCAAGCCCACACACTACACTCTGGCACAGGCCTGGACTCAACACTTCTGCATCATTCTTCAACATCCTGCATCTCGCCAGCAGTTGCATTCCCCTGTCTCTCAGGGGTAGTGTATTCCTGCAACATGATTCCCTCCCCCCGGGCCACCAGGGGGCAATCATGTATCAAACAGGCGCTAGCTGCCCTTTCTTGAGGCAACTGGCATCCAGAACGGACATTCAACGCTGCCTCTGCTGCCCAATGCACGATGACCTGGGTTCTGAACAAACCAGCTGTCACCATGGTAAGCACTTATCACTGAAGGTGACAAGGATGTCTTTTTAAAACAAAAAAAAGCACACTACAAATCAAGAATTATTGTTAACCTTCACACATACACAAAAAAAGATTTAGGATGCCAAAAATAAAAGTCCAGTAGCCAGATGCCCAGTGCTCATCTAAAATGCCACCGGTGACCAAAATGGTATCTGCAATGGTCCAATTTCAGCAGAATGTTTGTCTATGCTAATGACAACCAGTATAGCAGTTTCTGACAATCAGCAGTTAAACTGCTCTGGTGGTCATTTGACCCATTAGTTATGCTTCTTATTTTTGACAATCTAGACAAGGGGTACAGTACTTGCAATCTCAAGGCTTTCCAAGATTAAAAATAACCAGTTTCTGTAGAATGAATACAATCTGCATTACAGTTCAGTGTAGGAAAAGAGTAGCCTGTACTTTGAAACAGGCTCCAGAACATCAATATATGCTGAAGGACTTACTTTAATGTTGCCACTTTAGCAGTGTGTGGAAGCAGAATTTCAAGAAGTTCAGAAATCTACTTCATGGTCTGTAAGGTCTCCTTGCATAATTAAACACAGAAATGTGATACATATGAAAGTGATGAAAATAAATATTTTAAATTTCAATGCTCCAACTTATTTTACAGTGGTTTGTTTTATGCACCTGAAGTACAAGATAAAATATCTGTAGCTTCTTCAATAACACTTTTTATGGGAGCTTTAATCTGTAAATTATTTAACTATAACAACTGAGCATGTGCTCATATGAAGCAAAAACAACGAGAGGTCCATGGTATTTATAACAGTCTCCAACAGGCACTTGAGGCCAGTCCATTAGCATACTGGGAGTTTGTATGCTCCCTAAAAACTAGGTTTAGGCATTTGTTGATGATCCTTGTAAGGCAACTCTTAAACTCACTCAGTGAAACCAAGCACGGGTTCTTGGTCCCCTGCTAGTCTATGCAACTACTAGCAGTTGTGGGCTGGATGGATACCCTTTCTCTTGAAGAAAAGACAAAAAGTCAGCCTAACAGTAACAATATTTGAAACTTAACAAAGAGTCCTCCTGGATCACTTGTACTTTGTTGTCGGTCAGAACTCGAAATTTTTGTATTGCTTCCTGTGACAGATGCTGGATATTGGAAATGTCAAGCTTCTGCAAGAACCTAAGCTTCGCAAAACTGAGCAGAGCTTCCTCATTCAATGTGGTGTTACTAGAAATAAAGGGGAAATCTCTGTTAGTCTATCAGCTTAACAAAAAATACGAATATCGTATTTTCAAAGTGATATTTTCAACAACTTTATGGTCAATTACTGTATTGTCTTTTCCCAAGTGAAACAGAGGTTTAAACACTTATATTTAGTGTTGAGATTTATTTACAAACAACTTCTACAACTAAAGGCGGAATGAGTGACAAAATGTGATACAAGAATGCACCACCATTTTCTGGTACAATACAGTTCAGAGCAACAGTGTATTACAAAGAATATAGTGCATTATCGCTCATACACAACAAGAATATTTTTCCCTTGATAGGTTTATTTATTTATTTATTTTAACATCAGTTTAAAACCTTTGAGCCAGAGGCTCATTTACAAAGGTACCTCGTCATAAGGAAGACAGAACATACATTACATGAAACAATCAGAAATACAGTACAATAATAAGGCAAAGGCAAGTTGCAGGCAAAGTGAGACAGCAACACAGTTTAACAATAGGCACAGTCACATTACAGGTGATGAGTGTCATAACACCATTATCAGCTAAACGAAATAGGAATGCAGTCCCCAATTTTTATTTATTTATTTTTTGTATCCATTCTCTTATCATAACGGTGGCGGGGATGGGGGGCAGGGGCAGTGGCAGGAGTGTGAAGTGAGCAAGTGATTTTTAGGCAGTATTGAAGCTAGCGAGTGAGGGGCATCAGTGATGCCAGCAGGGAGGGAATTGTACCAGGAGGGGGCTCGGGGGCTCTATAGGAGAAAGCCCTTTGGCCCTGGGTGGTCCATGCCTTTGGGATGACCAGGGCAGTTTTGCTGGAAGCACGGAGTGCAGACCGTGGGTTGGATCGGAATAGAGTTAGCAAGGCCTCGAGGGATAGTCCATGGAGGGCTTTGTAAGTAACTTGGCAAGTTAGGAACAAGAGGCGCCATCGAGGTTGAGTAGGGTGGCCATGGAGTAAAGTTGACAGGTATGGGTGAGTCTATGGGCACTGGTAATAAGTCTACATGCTTTGTTAAGGTTAAGGCGAACCTTGTGAAGGGCTGTCTGGTCCGCCGTGCCATATACAGGCAGGCCGTAGTCAACTAGTGAGAGCACCGAAGAGGTGACAGCCAAGCAAAGGGAGTTTGCGGGGAGACATTTTTTGTGCCGGTAGAGGATACCCAACCGTGCGTTGGAGGCAGAGGTCAAAGCAGAGATGTGGTTATGAAAGGAGAGAGCAGAATCGAAGATTATGCCAAGGTATTTATAAGAGTGCACAAGTTCTAAGGAGTGTTTCAGGGCGGAGTGAACAGAGACAGGAAAATTGCTGGACTTATTTTGGGGGTGAGTAAAAAGCATAGATTTAGTTTTCTTAAGGTTGATGACAAGACGGTGGTCAGAGAACCAGTTTTCAGCTGAGGTGTAGGCACGCTGGAGGGAGTTTTGGAGTGAGACGGGGTTACTGTCTGAGGCAAAGAGAACTGCGTCATCCGCATAGAGAAGGATATTTCCTGTGCATGCATTGGGCAGGGAATTGAGAAAGAGAGAGAAGAGTAAGGGCCCAAGTATGGAGCCCTGGGGAACACCTGAGCGGATTAGGCAGGTACTGGAAAGAGTGCCACCAATCCGCACACATTGGGAGCGGTTGGTCAAGTAGCTGGCGCACCAGGAGACTGGACCAGAGGCAAAGCCCACACTGGCAAGGGTGGCTAACAGTAGAGGGTGTGAGACGGTATCAAAGGCTTTTGATAGGTCTATAAATACCGCACCAGCGAGGGAGCCAGCATCAAGTGAATTATGAAGGAAGTTAGCAAACTCCAGGAGAGCAGTATTGGTGCTATGACCAACTCTGAATCCATGCTGTTCAGGACAGAGGACCTCATATTTCGTGAGGTAATGTGAGATTTGGCTGGCAACTATTTTCTCCAAGGCTTTAGAGAGGGGGGAGAGGATGGAGATAGGCCGGTAGTTGCCTGCGAGTGTCCTATCACCACCTTTGTGAATAGGGGTAACAGTGGCGACCCTCCAGATGGTGGGGAATTGTCCCAGGCAGAGGGACTTATTAAAGAGGCAAGTAATGGGTGAGATGACCTGATCCAGGACCTGACGTAGGAGACAGGGATCAAGGGAGTCATTGCCGATGGAGTTGGACTTTAGGGCTTTTAGTAAGTAGGGCCTAACCTCATGGGTGGTGACAGTGCGAAGGTGGAAAGGGGGGTGGGAGATGGGAGGGGCAGACATGGAGGGAAGGGGATCGAAGAAGTTGCACGGGAGCACTGCACTAAGGTCAGTGAAGGAGTTGTTGAGGTGCGTTGCAATGAGGGCAGGGTCGGTGGAGGTAGTCCCATCAATGTTGAGAAGCGATGGGGTATGCAGGCCACCATTTAGCTGCTTGATATTGTCTCCAGAAGGACCTGGGGTTACCCCAGGAGGAGGTAGAGCAGCATGGTAATAATCTGCCTTTAGCTGCGGACAGACCATTACACTTATTCCGGGCAGCTGCGTAGGCCAGTCTGTCGGCTGGGCGGCCAGTTTCAATGGCCATGTGCCACAGGTTGTCACGCTGTTTGAGAAGCGTGCATAAGGCAGGGGTAATCCAGGGGGGGCGTGCCTTACTTTAGATCTAAGTGGGGTAAGTGGTGCGTAACTGGAGACTTTGAGAGCATAGCTCGAGAAGTCTAGTTACTATGGAAACCTCGAGAGTTTAAAAATATCCTTGGAGTGTATGAGCTATCATGCACTGTCTTTTATAGTGTATGGTCACTCATAAAGGCAATAGGTGTCCTTACTTTTCTTTTTTTTTATTAAATCGCCGCTCGCCTCCTTGGACAGCTCTCACCGCTGCGGCCGTTTCCCCGAAGATCACAGATCGCCAGTATGCACATGCATGACAGCATTCCGAGTTGTTATGCTGCACTAGCTACGTGACTAGTGTAGCATGACAACGTTTTTGGAGGGATGGATTTCCATCCCTAACAACGATTGACCATACACTATGGTTCAGTTAAACCACAAATTGCAGTGAGAAAAATAATGCAACATAACCTGGAACTGCATTCTGCACCCCCCCAATACAATACTACCATGGTACAGAACTCATTAGGTAGCTGAGCTACCAGTCCAGTGTACCTGTACACAATTTCTTATAATTCTTTGTGCACATTGGTTGTAGCACGTTATCTGTGGACTGTTCATTGGCACCATTATTTGCTTGAACTGTTTTACTTGCTATATACTTGACCTCAAATTGTGTTTCACGGGGGTAGTGTTGCTTTCCTCTCGTTTCTGTATTCATACTGCTTATGGTTTATACTGTTCCATGGATTATATTACCTCTTAAGTAACCTCCTGAGTTGTACCTGAAAATAGGTGTACTTGGCAATGACAGTATTCACCTGCTCAATAAAATCTAATAAAGTAAGTCCCTGCAGGGAGGCATTGAAACTCATCTCGTACTCGCTCTGGTAGCAGCAGGATTGATTAATTACAGACCCAGTTCATCGGGCATAAGAGAGACTTTAAGAAGGACTAAAAAGCATACCTAGTGAATAATGTGTGTCCCCACACCTGTGGAGATAGTTTTTTGTGTGCAACATTACTGTGTTTAGCATTGATTCTGGCGCCAAAACCCAGTTTGAATTCATTTAGACTAAAGAAAGGGCTTTAAACTCCTGACTCAGGGAACAGCTTGCAGCTTAACTGTAAAACCTTATTTTTGTGAAACATTACTGTGTTCAGCATTGTTATCTGGTGCCAAACCCTGTTTGAATTCATTTAGTCTAAGAAAGGGCTTTAAACTCCATGTTTTTGTGCAACAGTACTGTGCTCAGCATTGTTTTCTGGCGCCAAAAACCCAATTGAACTGCACTGAGACAGAGAAAGGGCAGAAAACACTTGCAGCTTAATTTTAAAAGAAAAAGAAAAAGAAAAAAAACACACAAAAAAAAACCTTAGCAGCACCAACATTTTACTGCTTCTATCTAAAGCTCCTGACTGTCTCCCATAGAAGCCACTGATTAAACAGCCTATCCTGTGTGAAACGACCTTATCCTGGCACTATATTAACTGACTCCTTCTCCCATTTCCTTGTCCACAGACCGAGACCACAGGAGGTCGAGAGGGGCAGATTACTGAAGCCCTCCCCCTAAGCAAGGTTGTGAGGGACTGTTCGCCAAGCTCTCCCATCCCCAGAAGCCGAGTAAGTCCCTGCAGGGAGGCACTGAAACTCACCTCATGCTTGCTCTGGTAGCAGCAGGATTTGATCCCCGCCGGCGCTGTGCGCCGGCTCCCCACCACCCCCCTTGGTCATCCTCTAGCTTTATAGGCAGGATCACATGAGCGCAAAAACCTATCAGCTAACCTTCCCATTAGCAGGTTATACGGAGTAAACACTAGAGGACTCTCTCTGAAAGTACTGTATAATCACAAAGCAAGCAGCACGACAAGCAGCCAAAGGACACTCATATACTCCATGTTAATCCTAGCAATTGCGTCCCACTCCAAGTTCTCACTCCCTTCCACAAAACACAGAAACAATGACTCAAATAATTGCCTCAACTCCCAACACCCTTTAAAGTCTCAGCAGCAACCATACCAAACTCTTCCACACACAGCGCCACTTAACTCCAATTTAACCACGTGCCTTAGCTGCACCTTAAGCAGGTCCGCACAGGCAAAGCCAGCACACCCGTCTAACACCCACCCATCAAATAGCCCTAACCATCTCCTTCAACAAGCGCAATTAGCCCAAATGATCCAATCCATCCCCATACCAAGCAGACCTCACAAGTATAACACTCACCCACGCCACATCCAAAACATCTCCAAACGGCTACAGACAACAGCTCTCAGACATGTTCTCCTCCTTCTTCTACTTATGTCTGGTAACATACACCCCAACCCAGGGCCTGTTCCAGCTAGCAGGGCCAAAGGTCATGGGTATGGTGGCCTGCTACTGGCTTCACTAAATATCTGCAGCCTACCAAAAAGATTTACACTACTACAAGGATGGGTTGCAGAACACTCCCCGGACATCCTGGCTCTGTCTGAAACCTGGCTAGCTAGGAATATACCGGATTCTGTGGTTGCCCTAAATGACTATGTAATCTTCAGATCACACATTGCGGGTAAGAGGTGAGGTGGCTGTGCTATATACGCCAGAGCTAATTTACAGCCACTACTGGTCCCCTTGCCCTCACTGGAACACGGGGCACAAGCCATCACAATCAAAACTACGATTGGCTCCCAAGGGAAACCATTATACATAATGTCAGTCTACATACCCAACAACCAAAAATTAGCCTGCGATTCTATACTAGCCAGTATAGCCCAGCTCCCCCCCCGCAGAAGCGAGCTTATAATAATGGGTGACTTCAATATAAACTAGTTAACAGAAGCATCAGACCCCTACAAAGACGCAGCCAAAGCACATGATCTGACCCAAGTAGTCCAGTCCCCTACAAGACAAGACCCCAGGACAGGAACTCGCACTCTCCTAGACCTCATCCTTACAAACTTCCCTAAGCACCTCTCTAATATCAAAGTTCTCCCAGACGTCCTCAGTGACTACTCTCCCCTCTCCTGCCACTGGTCAAACAAGAGCTCACCAAGCCAACCCAAAATATTCCACCAAAGGCACCTCAAAAAAGGCGCCATAACCAAAATTATACACTCTCTTTCCACTAGTGTCTGGACACCTGTCCACACCGCCCAGTCCGTTGACGAGGCCCTTACCTCCTTTATTAATATCTTTAATACAGCCTGTGACAAATACGCCCCATTCTCAAAAAAGGTTATAAAAACAAGGGACACCCCGTGGATCTCACAGACCCTGCTAGATCAGATGCATCACAGAGATAATCTCTGGTACAGGGCACTGAACTCCCAGCTTCCCCATGACAGACAACTCTATAGAGAGGCGAGAAACAAGTGCACCAGGGCTATTCGGCTAGCTATGGCTAACCACTACAAACAAGCCCTCACCTCAACCTGGGGTTCTGGGAACAAGTTCTGGAGCAATGTCAAAGAGCTCTGCAGGAAAACCGTCAACCTAATGCCATCACAGATGCTCAACAATGGTACCCTCTCCCAGGACCCCACCATAATAGCCAATGTCCTGAACAATTCCTTCACGGACCTCAGTCACATACTCCCAACAAAGTTCTTTGACCCTCCCCCTAGGGTCCCCGCTACCACCTACCTTAGGCCCACCCTCCCACCTTTCCGGCTCAAAATGATCTCCTCCAGTAAGGCCAAACACTACCTGCCTAAAGCCTTATGTAACAAGAGGTATAGCAGTGACTCTAGAGATCGTAAAATCCTCCGGCTAACGCTTGACGTGACCTTTCCACACCTCACCAAAATATTCAACCACTCCCTTCGCCTAGGACAATTCCCTACTCTCTGGAAAAGGAGAATTATCACGCCAATCCTTAAAAAGGGTGACCCAACCGATCCTGGCAACTATAGACCCATCACGATACTCCCCCCCCCCCCAAAAGCCCTCGAAAGAATAGTGTCAGACCAACTCACTGAGTACCTGACTGGTCACTCTCTGCTCTGCCAAGAGCAACATGGCTTCAGAGCAGGTCACAGCACCACCACTGCCCTCCTCGAATTTACATCTTATATACACGAGGCTCTTGATGAGGGGGAAATGGCAGGCGTAATCTTTGTTGACCTAACCAAAGCGTTCGACACCGTCAGTCATGATCTACTTATCCACTTACTCCCCTCCCTCGATCTCACCCCGGACACAATACACTGATTTAAGAACCATCTCACAGACTGGACACAAGAAGTCAAAATCAGCACCACCCTATCCGACAAGATACCAGTTCATGTGGGTGTACCACAAGGATCAATCCTAGGCCCTCTATTATTCACCCTCTTCCTGAACTCCATCCCAAAATCCTGCAATGGTAAGCTTCTGCTCTATGCAAACGACGCAGTAGTTTACTGGAAAGAAAAGCACCTCAACTCCCTCCAACACAAGCTTCAAAGTTACATTCATGAACTAGAAGACTGGTTCACAGATCATCAATTAATACTAAACTACACCAAAACCAAATCCATGATCTTTGCGCACGGCCAAAATCCCTACAGTAGCTCCCACCTTAACATCTCTAACTACCAGGGCATCCAAACTGACCAGGTCCCACACTTCAAATACCTAGGCATTACACTTGACACTTCCCTTACCTATCACACGTACATCAACCATCTCTACTCCTCAGTAAACACCAGACTAGGGATCCTCTATAGGCACAGACAATGCCTCCCACCACAGGCCCTAGGACTGGCAGTAACCAGCTCAGTCCTATCACTGGTAGACTACGGGATTATAATATACGGGACGGCTGACCTCATGGCCCTTAAACGAATCAATCTTGCCCTCAATAAAGCCTGCTGACTGGTCACAGAAAGTGACCGACTTACCCACACCTGCGACCTCTACAAAAGAGCGGACTGGCTGACCTTCAAAGGAAGGCTAAAATACCACACTTGTCTCCAAGCCAAAAAAATATTCTTGAAACTTGCACCCACTGGCCTGCACTCCCTCCTCCAACCTAACCCCCACAGGAGCACCCCAAGGCACCAGGCAAGCACTCCCATCCTTGTCCCCCACTGCATGACCGCACTAGGACTAAGGTCCTTTAGCTATCGGGCTCCCATCTGGCTCAGTGAACTCCCTCCTCACATCTCCCTGGCCCCTAGACTAGGCCAATTTAAAACCGGAATCAAGAGACATCTCATTGACTCCGAGACGTGTAGCTGCAACGAATCATACTACACCACATCGACCCAGGGTTTATAATCAACCCTTAAGAGACTAACCAAGTACTGTAAATGTTTGATGTAATTATGTAAAGTACCAACGTATTATCCTAATTTATGAAGCATGTTCAATCTTTCATAAAGAAATCTGTCAGTTTGTTTTGGCGTGGAGCCTTTGCAAAAGAGTCTCTGACTCAAAGGTTGTAATTCCAAAACTTTAATAAATAAATAAACAAACATGTTAACCCATGTGCTTCCCACTATCTCACCATTATTTTCCATCATAAACTGCAAATCCTGTAGACGAGATTAGATTTACTTTTTTTTTTGTTGACTGGGAAAGGTGGGCTAGACAACACTATTCTCAGCCTCATCCGGGGAGAAATACAGATGCAAGCCAACTGAAATGGAACCAGAGTAAGCTGTCGGTGGTATTTAGAAGAATCAGCATTTATGTAGTGCTTTTCATACACAGTATCCCAAAGCGCTTTACAAGCAATGCTAAACTGGTAGTGAAGTGACAATGTGTGGTGGCGGCCATATCGCACATCATCACCCACACACAGTCTGAATAATTACATGAACCGGTTTATGGGAAAGGGAATGTTGGCCAGGACACCGGGAATGTTCCCTGCTCTTTACGAAGAGTACCCTGGGTTCTTTTACTTCCACCTGGACACCCACCAGGACAACACCAGGATGGGCAGAAGGGACCTCGGTTTAACGTCTCATCCGAAGGACGACACACCCCAGCAGTACAGCACCCCGCAATACTGCACTCGGATGCCAGTGATTTTTAGGTGCAAGTCTATCCCGGTATGGAACAAGAACCCACGACCTTCTGGTCCAGAGGCGGATGTGCTACCAACTGAGCCACGTTAAGACCCATTTGGTGAATAGGGAAATTTGCAAAAATACCAGGGAAGCTCGCCTCCTCTTGTGTCACATGGCAGTCTCCTGTACTTGCTACTTAGGAGATTTAGTCAAGCAAAAAATACTTCTTTATGGAAATTAAACAATACCATTTTGTCTGATGACAGTCTGCAAAAAACTGAAATCTTTATTAAAGGAAAGCTGTCATTCTAGCCTCCCGACCCCGCAAGGCTTACCCTCCGGTTAAGCCTTTTAAGTATGTTGTGGCATTTTTCTTGTGCTGCAACATACTTTATTCACTCTTTCTTTTTTTAAGAGATGCAGCTCTGCTATACTGCTACAGTATTGAAGCGCACGCTGTGGCGCTGCACCTTTACAGATAATGGATACCGACTAGCGTCCGCCATACTTCCGGGTCGCGGACTTTTTGTAATTAAAATGAAAGTATGTTGAGGTGCAAGAAAAATGCTGCAACACATTTAAAAGACTTAACTGGAGAGTAAGTAGACAAAAAATTATTGTTGCGCAGAAGCAGCGTATGGTGGGTGCTAGGTAAAAAAGCCACTCGAAATGCATCAAAAAATTAATGCCAGCACTCCAGAAGTCAATTTCCACTGTATACAGCATTAGATTTATTTAATGCGAGGAGGTAAACAGAGCAAACAGAAACCCCTAGTGCCTCGACCGTTAGGTCTTCCAGGGGGTAACTGGAGAGTAAGCCTTGCAGGGGCAGGAGGCTAGAATGATGATAGTTTTCCTTTTACAGTCAAGTTATCCAGTGTTAGTGCATAAGACTCACTCACTGAATGGTGCCAGTCCACAAAACAGGATTTTAAGACTTTTGTAAACAGTCCTCCCGATGCAAACAATCAAAATACTTGCAATGTTTGAAATTAAGCAATAAAATTGCAGAATCTCATATCCAACATACTTACAGATAAAATTAACTTAGCTAACCAGATTAAGGAAATCAAAAGGGAAATGTTTACATTCCAGTATAGCAGAGCTGCATCTCTCAAAAACCGAAATTCAATTTGGAACACAAAGTGAAAAACAAGATCTAGACATGTTCAAGGGCTGTGCTGAAAGAGTATGCGAGTGATCACAGGTTTGTCCTCTTTTTGTTTTTTTGAACATATTTCTTTTACCACTCAGGGCAAGGCAGGGACCTCCTCCCACCTCAGCCAGCTTGTATGTATACCATCCTACCGAGAACCTGCCATGTATCTGGTTGGGACTGCCAGGCCAACTACAACATACCACTGTGCAGTCCCCCTGACTTACCCCCTAGGACTGGGTGCGCCTTCAGCTCCTTTGGCATTTCTTCCTTGAAGTTTGTCTGACTACCCACGGCAGAGGTTAAGACTGGCAGAGTCCCTGGAGGAAGGTGGCCAGGTTCTGGTGGTGGGTAGGCTGAGGCTTCATCCTCCCAGGTGTGCAACTCCATTTCCCTTTTCTGTGTCCCGCCCAACCCTCTAGGAGTATGTGACATGACTGGACATCGGCAGAGCCTGGTGCAGCCAATCTGTGTGCTTGGTCCAAGGGCCCCTTCCTGTTAGTTGCTGAGCCTCTGCACTGCCACCTGTGGTTACCCAGGTGGCAGAAGTGCAGTAGGTTGCAGCACCCTCCCTCCCTCCCCAGAAGGGGAGCGTCCTATGGGATGCTTGATCCTATCTCCTCCTGGCTGAACCTCTAATGACCTGGACTTGTTCCTGAACCCAGGTCGTCAGCGCAGCGAGTGGGAGCTCTACCGCTGTGTTGCTGGGCTGTCACAGGTTTATCGCTTCTGAGTCACAGTGACACTGATACACACAGCTCCAAAGACAATTATGCAAACTGCTCATAAACATGTGCCTCAAGAGTTTGGTACAATACCCGAAACTAAGCAAGATGAATCTTTTTTTTCCCCTCCAGACATCATAGTCACACTCAAAAAAGAACCAGCATTTTCCATTTCTGTTACTGAGGCTAAAACTGCTCTTCAAAACAAACTCTAGCCAGAGCCGAATGGGCTGTGAAGAGCTACCAAATGACCAGAGTTATTTTCTTGTTGGAGTCATATAGTGCTGTTTAGTCACAATCATCAAAAAGTGCCATGCTGCTAAATCAGTCCTCCTGAATTTATTTAGTCAGAGTAAATGCTACTGGTGTGTGGGTGTGTGTGTGTGTGTGTGCGTGTGTGCGTGTGTGTGACTGCTCCCAGATTACGTTTGCCTTTTTATGTTTGCTTGCACGCATGTGCAAGAAACATAGTGCCATCATCCGAGTTTTCCAGAGGTGTGTCAGCCTCTTCCAATTCAGTCAGTGTGTTTACAGGCACGGTCGCAGTGCGCCAATCACTGCTCCAGCTGTCTATGACAGCTGAAAATGCAGTGGCATACAGCTGAAAGGGAGAGCTCCGCTTCAGTGAGCGCAGCTCCCCCCCTCAACACGCACGCATATTGCATGCTGGCGCGTCCCCATGCACATACTGTATAGCCGGCGGGGTGCCCAATGCCCGTTGGCTCCACACCGCCCCAAAAAGCTTTTTTCTGGTGCCACGCTGGGAGCCCACCCAGCGTGGCACACGCCTGAGGTCGATGGGGTGCCCAATCCACCCGCCGGCTCCAGCCCCCAAACAGTTTTTCCAGCTGCCACGCTGGAGCCCACCCCAGCATGGCAAACGTCCCCGTCGTCTTAATAATGAAAAAAAACAAAAAAAAACCTGTAAATTAAAAGCGGTCCTCGCAGTCTCCCTGCACCCACCCACTGCGCACCCTGCCTCCCCACACACCTCCCCCTCACCTTATACTTACCTCCGGAGTCTGGCGCGACGATCTTCGGTGGACCGGAAACACATCTGCACTCTTCAAAGCCGACCACGAACTGAGGAAATGCCGGTAAGCTGTATAATGTAATAGATAGGGTTTTTTCAACTTTGTTGCATATCTCGGGCATTTTCTGGAATTTTTGCACCAAATTTTTAACATGGGGTTTTTGGGACCCCTTCTCATGAATGCTGTCACTGTCATGGCGTTAATCGGGCCGAAGGGTGATTTACATGATCACTGTCTGAAATCACCTTCCGGGACCGGTAACAAAACGACACTGTCAGTGTTCATAGGTGGGCTCCTCAAAAGCCTATTTGAAAAATTTGGTAGAAAATCTTAAAAATGACTGTTTTAATGAAAGGCAGGTTGCACAGTTCCTACGCATGCTCATAAGTTTGCGAATTTTCATTATTTTTCACCCAGATTAACATTGCCATTTTACCACACCTCCTTATGAGCAGTACAGCTGTCATTTTCACATCTCACCTGGGGTCTGCAGCTTCAAGACACAGCGTGACAATGGCGCAGTCGGTGCTAAATCAATGTAAGGGACACATTAGGAAAATCATAGTGACACTGTTCATGAGCAGAGGTCTTAAAATGGCTATGTTGAAAATTTGGTGAAAAAATTCCTAAAATGACTGTTTTAGGGCGCATCGCTATGCAGTTCCTATGCACGCTGGCAAGTTTGTTAATTTGTATATTTGCACACCAGATTTTCAACAGTGCCATTTTACCGCCTTCCTTATGAGCAGTACAGCTACCATTTTCACCTCTCACAAAATGCTTTCCTACACATGTAGCGTATTAATGGTACAGTCAGTGTGTAAAACAATGTTTGGGACAGATTAAGAAAATCACAGTGACACTAGTTATGAGCAGAGGTCTTAAAATGGCTTTGTTGAAAATTTGGTGACAAAACTCATAAAATGACTGTGCTATGAGTGAGCATTGCGGTTCCATGCACCTAGTAAGTTCATGAATTTGTAATATTTTCAGTCCAGATTTTCACCAGTGGCATTTTCACACCTCCTTATGAACAGTACAGCTGTCATTTCCACAACATGGCCGAAATGTGTTTTCACACTTTCAGGCATGAAATACGTGGTCGCTGTGGAAATCATTGTTCGGGACAGATAAAGAAAATCGCACTGACACTGTTCATGATCGGAGGTCCCAAAATGCCTGTGTTAATCTGCTATAAAAATCCCCAAACTAGTTACATTACGGGTGTGCGTTGCACAGTTTCTACACACGCTTGTGACTTCACAAGTTTTTTAAAGATTTTCGCAGCAGATTTTCAACATTGCCATTTTTTACACCTCCCCATGCACAGCACCGCTGTCATTTTTTCACATCCTGTTTGGAATGTGTTTTTGCACCTGTGGTGCCAAATGCCGTAGTCGTTCTGCAAAAGCAGTTTTCGGACAACAAACTGATATTGCCACTGTTCATGAGGTGGGGGTCACAAAAAAGCCATGTTGAAAATTTGGAGTGAAAATATCAACGAATGCCTGAGGCATTACGGTTTCCGATCATAACGCCCCACCCTATAGAGAATGACAGACATCAGGGGGTGTGACTTGGAATTCTTGCCTGTAATGCTCATACCATTCCACCCCCACCCACACCTTGCAGCCACTTAGAGGCATCAAGGTGTGCCTCGGACTCTTTGGGCCCAAACTTCACCCCATTCTCCTATACCACACCTATCTCACCGTATTTCCTGATGGAATGGGGTGCGCATAAGGGCCAAAGACCCCAAAGCACACCGTGACACTTGTCAGTGTCTGCAGGATAGGGTGTAGTGAAATGGCGTGCTTGTTATGCCTGACGACCCAAAGGCACACCCCAATGCCTGTCACACTCTGCAGGGTGGTGGTGGGGTTGGCTTCAGTTCAATACTTCGCTGCCATTCCTATTATACAGCTCTGTAACTTCTACACTACCAATGCCAATGCCAGCAAGCAAACATTCGGCATTGACAAATGCTTGTTTCTGTAACTACAGGGCAATTTTTTTTTTCCTGTAGATTACATTATTTCCAATGGAAGACAAATTACTCTGTTTTCCCATATAACTAATGCAAGTCTATGTGACGAATTTCCCTGTAGATGGCTCCAAGTCCCTGTAAATAAAGTTCCTTACCATTTAGATAAAATACCTGACATTCCCTACAAGCTTAAAAGAAAACTGCACTGAACCTGTGAGTAATGTTTCCTGTAGAAGCTTTTTTTCATATAGCGGGTCCCCTTCTATTTCTGCCCCACTGTTGTTGGCCTTTTAGTTAACTGATTGGATATTTATGGTTTACATACTGCTGCAAAGTATCATCTAAGAAATGTATGATATTGTTTATGTCCCCATGAATCTAAAATAGTGTTGTCAGAACTAGTTCGTCAAAGATTCAAACCCTCCTCGAACCCTGGTGTTTGAGTTCTAACTTAGAACTCGAACACTAAAAGGTTCGCAAAAGGGTTAGACTCTGAGTCCTCCCAACTCCCGTGACCTCTTTTTCCTGGCCCCAGCCCAGCTGATGACTTGTGTGTGGGGAGGAGGGCGGAGGCACGTCCCAGCAGGCAGCCCCGATGTGGGGGGGGGGGGTATGTGTGGGGACTGGAGGAGGCAGATCCCAGACGCAGCAGGCAAGTGGCAGCCCCGATGTGGTGGTGGTGCAGCAGCAGTGTTGTTGGGACTGCCAGATCCACCGTGAGTTGTCTCACACTTTGCGCTTGCGTAGCGTAGTTACGTACGCTCAAGTGAAGTCATCCTCACCACCTGACCATTTACTATGTGGTCAGGTGGGGGTCGAGTAAGCTGGGTAAGCCACGGGATCTGTGGAGGGTATTTATTTAGGCGGATGCAAGCAGACTCCAGAAACAGCAAACAAGCACAAAGCATCTCTTTTGTTCTATGTGTGCCTTGGGCAGGTGGACTTAATTAGCTCTGTCACTGTAGTTTATGCTTACTTTTCTTTGTTTACAGAGAAAGATCCTTCAGGCCAAAAAAGTGATGTGGCTACAGTGACTCCAGCAGTTCGTATATGTGCCCGTGGAATGAAATAGCTCACAGACTGCAGGTCCACTGTCTGTAATATGACACTGTAGAGGTTTAATGTTTTACGACATCATATAATGAGTTAACCCCTATGTTGCTGAAAGAAATAGAATACATCTATTAGACTGAGCTGGACCGATGACAGAAACAGAAGTTTTTTTTTTTATTAGCCTGAGAAGTTCTGAGGCACAATACAGTAGCATTCCCCCTCTCTTCAGATGTCTAACATAGAGCAGCAAATAGCAAAAATCAAAGGGGGAGTGTACTGCTTTGCAGCTGTGAAGGAATACCTCCAAATGTCTAAAAAGGGAGTTCCACGAAAAGACATTTTAGAGCTACAGTCTAAATGATGACAGAAGGGCTGTAGGCTCCGCCCACAGCCCTAAAAATTACACAACAATTCTGCACCTGGGTCTGATGGGTTAACACCAGAATTTTACAGAACTTTTATAGAACACTTTAGTCCAATTCTGTAAGAATTATAATTATTTTCTTGCAGAGTGGTCTCTCTCACCCATCAATGTCACAAGCTGTTCATGTCTTTTTTTTTTTAAATGCTTCCACACCTGGATGGGCCCACATCCGCCCTGCCTTGCACCCAGCCCCATCATTAGTCTGCCTGGGACTTTCCCTTTCCCGGTGTTCTTCCCTGGCTCACCCCTCAAGACAAGGCCTTTGAGGGGGCCATCCCCCAGCAGACCTTCAGCTCGGAGTCCAGGGAGCACCATGGTCGATGATTTGGTGCCTGTGGTGCGAGGCAGGTGGCATCCTGCAATGGTCAGGCATTTTCATTATTCATCCCTAGGAGACATGAAATGATGTCACAGTGCAGGTGTCAATGTCTACCCCGCCTCCCCAATCTGCGAGCTCCAGCTGCCCCTCCCCCGGCTTCCACCAGGGGCCAGTTAAGCACTGGATGCTCCCCCCAACCCCTGTAGGAGGACAGCAGTCCTTCGAATGCTCGATACTCCTCCCCCCTCCGGCTGGCCCTCTGACACTCTGGATTGTCAGCGTCACAAGCGGCAGCGCTACCGCTGCACCGGTGGGCCAGCCAATATCTTTTTTTTTTTTTTTAAAAAAGGGAAAAGGCACAATTTGTCCAATGGGAGACCAATAAAGTTATTAAACAATGATGCAGAGATTATGGCAAGAGTTTTGGCAAACACACTAGTGAAAATGGCAGATACAGTCTTGTCCCCCTCACAGACATGTGCAGTACTGCCAAGATCTATATTGGAAAACGGAATTCTTCTGATGGAAGCATTCCAGCAAAGAGACAAAGGCAGTCTTATCCAGGTTGCTCCTTCCTTTGGATAAGGGAAGTCTACGACAGGGTATTACACTCTCATCTCTTCCGTGTTCTCAGTCACTACGTGGTCCCCCCAGTATACATATCATAGTTTCATAGTTAAATTACAAGTTCGTAAGGACAAGGCCCATAATGAACTCGCCACCATATGGTTAATGGTGGTATTTATATTTCACTTCCTTCATATAATCATCCAAAAGTGTTTTAAAAGTATCCACAGTGTCACTGTCAACAATATATGTAGGTAATGTATTACATAACGGTGGAGCCCTCTGTGTAAAGAACCTCTGTCTTCTTTGAGTTTTATTAATAGGACATTTAATTGTATCTGTGTGTGATCTGGTATTATTCTCACAATCCTGCTTCTCCATATACTATCTTGCATTTCTCTATTATGTAAGGTGGTGTGTGTGTGTATATATACACACACACACACACACACACATATATATATACACATACACACACATACATACACACACAGACATATATACACACACACACACACACACACACACACACAGACATATACATTTACATGCACACATGTGTGATCACCTCTTAATCTGTACTCATGTGAATATAGGTTCAATGACTTAAGCCTCTCCTCATATGGAAGATCTGCCAGATGTTTTACTCTCCAAGTGGCTCTTCGCTGAACCTTCTCCACCATGCTCAGAGCTCCTGCAGTAGTTGGTGCACAAAAGGGAGCACAATACTCCAAGTGGGGCCTGACGAGACTTGTATACAGTAACATCAGGACCTCAGCTCTTCTACTTTTTATGTGTCTATGTATGCATCCCAATAAGGAATAGCATTTTTTGACTTTTTTTTTTGCATGTATATCAAATTGTAGATCATCAGTAATGATTACACCAAGATCTCTTTCCTCCTTGGTTGTCTGAATTATTATTTATAGTATAACTTGCCCCCATGTTATTTCCAAAATGCATCACCTTCCACTTTGATTCATTAAATGTCATTTTATTCTTCTTGGCCCAGACTCGTATATTATTCAAACATTCCTGGAATCCGGTAACTGATTCTGGGTTATTGACTATGCAGCCAATTTTGCAGTCATCTGCATATTTACCTATCCAGACATGATCACTTGTCTGCACTGTTGACACAAATATATTGAACAATAAGGGGCCCAGTACTCAACCCTGAGGGACCCAATTTGTCGCATGGCCCCAGTTAGATTCGTGTCTTCGTACAACTACTTGTTGTACCCCATCATTTAACCATGAGGATATCCACTTGATAATATCACTGTTCAAATTTAAGTTACATAGCTGTTCCAACAAGATTTTATGAGACACTGTGTCAAAGGCCTTCACATAGTCCACAAAAATGACATCCACAGGCATTCCCTCATCTAGAGCCTCACTAACTGGCTTGAAAAAAATGATCAAGTTGGTTAGGCAGGATCTGCTGGATGAAAAACATGCTGCGAGATATCACAAGTTACAGTTCTATTTATATGATCCATCATCCTTGTTTGAATTATTCTCTCCATCATTTTACCAATCGCAGAGGTTAAGCTAATATGCCTATAATTCCCCACAAATTGTTTGCTGCCTCCTTTATGTATTGGTATGATATTTGCACATCTCCATTCCTTTAAACTACTTTAATTATTTAAGGGGTGTAGTATATAGCACTGCTCGTGGACCAGCCAATTCATTAACCATTTTTTTAAGGAATTTTGGGGCAATTCCATCCAGGCCTGGTGCGGAGTCTTCCTTCAGTTTGTTAATAATAACCATCACTTCTTTTGTAGTAACAGACTTCACTATTTCATCATTATATAACTGCTCAATTTTAATATAAACCTTTGGGAGGGACACATTCCTAAAATATGTGTTTAATTCATAGGCCATTTCAGAGTCTTTGGTAATTACTGTATCATTTATTTTTAATGGTCCTATACTATTCTGATTACCCTTCAGGGATCCAATATAATTAAAAAACATTTTGTTATTTTTTTTAATCAGTTGCTAGGCGAACCTCAAGTTCCTGAGTCCTTTTTTTGATAAGATTTTTAGTCTTTTTTATCAATGTTTTATATTTTAAGTGGTTTGTATTCAGGGATTTCTTATATTTTCGATATACCCTTTGCTTTTTATAATTTTTTTTTTTTATTTCATTTGACCACCATAGAGGAATTCTTTTAGATCTATTATCATATTTTATCCTCCATGGTACCATGTATTTATACAGTACATAATCTTGGTATTGATTATATCCCATTGTTCTTGGAGGTTTAAATTTCCAGTTAATTCCTGGACCCAATTCCAATTACTAAATAATTTTTAATGCTATTATAATCTGCTCTATTAAAATCTCAAATGTTTGTTATTCCATTGTTATTTCCTTTAGTTATTGTGTTCACATTAAACTGTCATATTATGATCACCATCATCCAGTGGTGATAATACTATCAGTTCAGTGTCTATATTTCTAATATTGGTCAGAATTAGATCGAGAATATTGTTATCCCTGGTAGGTTTCTGGACTAATTGCTCAAGGTTATGTTGAAATGTAAATTCTAGGAACCATTTTTCTAGAGTTCCTCTTGCTTCAAGAGTTGCCCAATTGATATTTGGCATATTAAAATCCCCCATAAGGATGTACTCATTAGATACTTCCATAGTTTCTATTTCGCTGAGGAGGGTCACATTTTTGTGCGAATCTACACTGGGGGGATCTGTAACCCAATCCCAGAGTCAGTATTTTATTATTTAGATGAAGGACAACCCAAAGTGCTTCTGTGTCATCATCCAGTAGTTTTTTAATTTCAGTTCTTATGCTTTCAACTACATATAGAGCTATGCCTCCCCCCTTTTATGTTTTCTACTTTTAATAAATTTAGTGTATCCTAGAATATCAGTGTTCCAATCATCGCTTGTAAGGCAGGTTTCACAAACAGCACACACATCTACATGTTTATTTACCAGTGTGTATCTCAATTCATCTATTTTATTATGTAAACTCCTAGCACTGAGTAATAAGATATTTATATTTTTGTGTGTCCTATGTTTATCCTTAATCTTATCTGTCTCTGTAAATTTAATGTGCGGGTTTTTTGTACAGTTAGTCAGATTTAGGTTTATGTGGTCCCACCCACCCCCAATAGTCAGTTTAAATAATTCTCAATATGTTTTTTCAAATGTAAACCAAACTTTCATTTTCCTTTGTTATTCATCCCTACAAAAGTACTCATTATTTACACTAAATTCTTCCCAATGAGATATATATCCAATCTTTTGTCGCAAAGTCCACATTCTTAGCCAATTATTTACCTTTTTTAATTTTACTGTCTGCTCATAGGAAGCCCTGGGTTTGGTAGAATTTCAGAAAATGTAAAGTCACAGCCTAATTCCACTAATTTATTGGTCATGCCCACAAATTCCTGTTTTATTTGCTGTTCAGTCTGTGAAAATATATTATTGACTCCAGCATGAATTATGACTAAAGAGTTACGCGCATCATATTTCAATATTTCATTTGCCATTTTATTGATATCACAAAATTCTGCCCCTCTGAAGTATGATAGGGTTCTTGATGCTTTATCTTCATCACATATGGCTCTATCTAACCCTCTAACTAGGGAAGCTCCCAATACAAATTTTTTTTGCTTACTAAACGCACGCTGCCTGTATCCATATTTTCAACATCTGTTGGGCCAGCTTCGTTATCCATTTGGGTATTTAAATCCTCAGTTTGTTTTGTATTATCACTATCTGGTTACAGCAACATAAGTGACACAGTAGAATTTATTTCTATTTGATTAGTCCCTGTAGGTTTTGTAGTAGTAGGTTCATCATATATATCAATAGGGCAGGTATTAGGCACATCTTGTTGGGCTAGGGGGTCAAAGATATTTTGGAGGGAGATGTTAAAAACATCACTATTCCTTCCCTTCCTTCTTTGGGTAGCTTTTGTGCTTTGTACCTGGAACCACTCATCTTCTGTATTAGTAGATGGTTCCTCTTCTCTAGATCTTTTTTTAGTAATGGATTTTTGTTTTACTATCTTGCCTTTCTTTACCTTTTGATTCTGTATTGGTGCAGTACTAATAACATTATCAGTATTGTGTTCTTTAAATCTATTTGCCAAATCTTTCTGGCTTTTTTCTAACTCATTCAATCTTATGTTAAAGTCATTCACCATCATTGTTAATTCAGCATTTTCTTTACATTTTGTACACATGTACTGCTCAGAACTAGAAGAGTAAGAGTCCAAGTTATACATAAAACATGACACACACATATCACCCCAGTTTTCCCCTTCAGTAGTTTAATTATGTTCTCCATCTTGTATGTCTTCCTTTCTGAATATATCAACTAAGCAACCTCAATTCTATACGAGTACCTGATGAGCACTACGTTTCCCAAGGATTTTCTGGCTTCCAATGTTTAATATGTATCTGAAAACCTGGCTTCCTTTTCCTTGCAACCTTGCCAAACACGGCAAACATGAGCAGACGTGCGTGTCTTTGCGCGCATCTTCGCACTCAATGCCGTGCTTGCCCTGCTCACCGCAGGTCTAGCTTATATACCTAGCCGTGACCCAAGAAGTAGCTCCAGAAGTCACACAGCAAGGCAAATCAGTAAACTCTTTAGAATGACATTTAAAACTAGAATAAGCCTCTGCTATGAGGCTCCAATATTATAAAAGAAAGCCCAGGCTGACAGAGTGAAAAATAAGCTTTCTGTAGCAAGTAGTAGTTTGCATAGTTCCAGCAAAAAACTACCAGCCCTCTTCCTGTCCTTGTATTGAACAGGGCTCCAAATTACAAAGTACAGCAATATTTAATTTACTAAAAGCAGTTTAGCACAGTAGCATAGTGTCCCCAGAGATAGAATCACAGTTCTAGCAGTTCAGGGAATTGTAAGTGGAGGAGGATGCAGTGCTTGGAGGTGCAGTAAGGGGCAGACACAGGGCTGATGCACTCGTGAGAGTTGGGTGTAGGCCCTAATCCCACCCTCCCCACCCCAGAGCTCGGCTCCTTTATAGGGGAACACCTGCACTGCAATTGAGGAAAAGGTGCAGCCTGCGTAGTTCTAGCAACTGGGGTTGGCTTAAAAGCTGGGAGAGAGGAGCTTAGGGAGTTGTACACTTCCCCTATAAGTTTATTGTATAGTACTGCACTTAGTAACGGGGTACCTGTTTACTGTGGGACTGTATCTAGGAATAGTGGATGACTTGATTAGTGGGTAGGGGTGTATCTTGGACTAGTGGGGAACCTGGTGGTTCACCCAAGGAAACCTACTTGGAGGGGGATGGGACCACATGTTATTAGGACTGGCATCTTTGGGAGGGTGGTGGGGTGCACAGGGTGTGGGGCAGCCATGATACTAGACTGGGCTTGGAAGTTCGGTGGTTGCCCAGTGTGCTACCAGCTGGCACAGCTTAGGGAGGAGGTTGAGAGGGATTAGGAGACAGCTGGAGGGAGGGGGGAGGTATGGTTGGGGAATAGGACAGGGGCTCTCCCATGGGGTTGTACCAAGCACTAGGGGTGGGGGCATAGGGAAAGGAGTGCAGGAGAGTACTCTGGGGTCGCATAGGGACCCTGAGAGAGGGGGGCCCAAAAGGACACTACCAAGGAAGCAGGCAGAAATCTGGGGACCCTCACAGAGGGGGGCCAAAGGGAGGACATTCTCAGGGAAGTAGGCAGATGGCTTGGACTGGACAGAAGGAAGCAAGAGGGGGAGGCGGATCGGACCTTAAGCTCATTAACCGCTTCAACTTTCTTCTGCTTGGGGATGAGGGGGGTGATGTAGCCATGACAGGGGCAGTTAGAGATGGAAAGGGAGTGGGGGGCAAGAGGCGGGGGCCGGACAGCAGGAAGAACGGGGGAACTTGGAATGTGGGAACACAGGGGTAGCGGGGGATCAGAGCAGGAGGAGGAGGCAGAGGGAGGAAAGCGCAAGGAGAAGGACCAGTTGGGAGGAAAGGGCAAGGAGAAGGACCAGAAGTACAAGGAGGATACAGTAAAGGAAGCTGTGGGTTTAGGCCAGGAGAGCACGACAGGCAAGAAGGGGCTGAACGGAGATGGGAAGGAAGGGAGGATGAGCCAGGATAGTTTAGCAGATGGGGGGAGAGGACCAGTGGCGAGCAGTGACGGGGGTAGTGGGCACAGAAGGATACTCAGAAGGAGGAGAGGCAAAGGATCGAGGGAGGGATGGCCAGGGTAAATAAGGAGGGGTCGGCAGGTGGCACCCAGATGGGTGGGGGAGAGCAAGGAACCAGCTGGGGGGAGGGGCCAGTAGAAAGGATGAGGGACATGGAAGAGGGGAAATGAAGGAAAAGGGGCGGTCAGAGAGGTCCTGTTGGGTGATTCCATGATCAGGGGTATCAGATGGGATAGGGAGGGGGAAGCCTGCTCGGTTAGAACAAAATGCTTCCCTGGACTAATGGTGCACAGGGCCAAGCATGAGGTACATTAGCTGGCAAAGGATTGTGGAGGATCCCCGGACATAGTGGTCCACCTGGGTACCAATGACATTGAGGGAAATAGTGAGCTAGAGATACAGGCAAGGTTCAGGGAGCTTGCCAGGGTCTGTCATGACATAGGATGCGTGATTTCCTTCTTGGAAATCCTGCCAGTGCCAAGGGCTAGTGGGGAACACAAGAGGAAGATTAGGGAGATAAACTAGTGGCTCAGGGAGTGGTGTGGGGCCAGAGAGTATGGGTTGATGGGGGATTGGTGGGGGACACCTGGGAAGATAAGGGGCTGTATGCTAGAGATAGGCTCCAACTCAGTTTGGAGGGGAAGGGAAATCCTTAAGTTGAAAGTAGAGGGGTTCATTGGTGAAAGGTGGGGTTTAAACTTGTGAAGGGGGAAGGATGGGAAAAAAGGCTGTCGAGGTGGGTCCCATAAAGGAGGGACTCTGTCTCCACCCCTCTGGGGAGCTGGATGAATGCGGGAATAGTCTGACTGGTAAGGTGTAGCCTGGGGGAAAGACGGAATCCCCAAGGGAACGCGAGCAGGGGAAATGGAAGTATAGGGAAAGGGTAGAAGGTAGTCCTGCTAAATGCCAGGAACTTGGGCAATAAAATGCCTGAGCTCCACGCGATGCTAACTGAGGGAGAGGTAGATGTGGCATCGGTCACTGAGACCTGGGCCACCACAGGGATACACCATGTTCAGGAAGGACAGGGGGGAGGGAAGGGGAGGTGGGGTAGCAATAATAGTCAAAAACAGCACTGGCATAGGAGGAGTGGAGGAGAGAACTGTGGAGGCGATTTGGGTCACCTTGATAACAAAGGAGGGGCAAGAGAGTAAAAAATAGGAGTGGTGTATAGACCCCCTGAGCTGGCAGAGGAGCTGGATAGTCTGGTGGCTGATGTTGGGAGACACTGCAGATTAGGCAGGGGAAGGGTGGTGGTGTTGGGGGAGTTAAACATGCCAGGAATGGACTGGGAGACTATGACATCCTCGGTGGCCAGGGAACAGAGGTTGTTGGATGTCTTTCAGGACGCGTTCCTAACTCAGCAGGTGGGGGAACCGACCAGGGAGGCATGGACACTGGATGCGGTCCTGGCAGACAGTGACCAGATTGGGGGCCTGGAGGTAAGGGACCCGTTAGCGGGGAGTGACCATGCCACGGTCTAGTTCTGCCTGGACCTAGGAGGGGTAGAAGGTTGTACAAAGACGGAGGTAACAGACTTCAGGGGGGTGGATTTCATGGAAATGGGAAGGATCCTTAAGGAGCATTTGGATGGGATTGGGCCAGACATGGATGCTGACAGTAGGTGGAAAATTATCAGGAGGGAGGTGCAGAATGCTACCAGCACCTGTGCAAGAGTAAGACGAAAATGTGGTAGGGCCTGAAAACCCTGCTGGTGGACCAGGAAGGTTCAGGAGGTGGTGAGGGGAAAGAAGGCGGCCTATAGGCATTTCAACTGCTCAAGGAGTGAAAGGGATCGAGGGGAGTACGAGCTGATGGCCAGAAGGGCAACTAGGGTGGTGAGAGCGGCTAAGGCAAGGAAGGAGCAGAACCTGGCCAGGGAAATTAGGAGGGGAAACAATGGGTTTCTTTAGATACATTGGGGAAAAACGAAGGGTGAAGGGGCAGATCAGTAGGATTAAAACAGGGGAGGGATGGGCACAAAACCCAGGGAGCAGGCTGAGGTACTAAATGAGTACTTCGCCCAGTTTTCACCAAGGAAAATGGGGCTGCATCATACATGGAAGGAGACAGTGAAATTGAGGAGGGGGGACCCCTACCGATCGGTGGATCTGGGGAGGGGGGCCATCACTGGCAGGAGGAGGGGGGAGGAGGCAAAGCAGGGGAACGAGGTAGCGGAGGTGGAAATCACAGCAGAGAGAGTGAGGGAGGCCCTCAGGTCACTTAAGACGGAGAAAGCACCAGGGGCCGGATACATTACATCCCAGAGTGCTGAAGGAATTGGCGGATGTCCTGGCGAAACCCCTGGCGGAGCTTTTCAGCATCTCTCTGTGTACAGGGTAGGTGCCCTAGGACTGGAAGGTGGCGCATATAGTGCCTATCCACAAGGGGAGGATCAAGGGAGGTGGCAGGGAACTGCACGCCAGTCAGCCCGACATCGGTGGTGGGCAAGGTGATGGAGGGCATTGTCAAGGAGAGGCTGGGGGGGGGGGGACTTGGAAAAGTCAGGGTGCCTGGACAATAGCATGGTTTCGTCCTGGGGAAATAGTCTCAGACAAACCTTGTGGAGTTCTATGTCTGGTTGACGAGTGCCTTGGACCTGAATAGACTGGTGGACGTCCTCTTTCTTGACTTCAGCAAGGCGTTTGACTCTGTTCCTCATGGGAGCCTGTTGGATAAGCTGGGAGAAATGGGGGTGGGGAACCAGATGATCAGATGGATAGGCAACTGGCTCCAGGACCGGACCCAGAGGGTCGTGGTTGGCGGGTTAGTCTCATCCCCAAGGAGGGTCATTAGTGGGGTTCCTATGGGATCGGTCCTTGGGCGCCTCCTGTTCAACACCTATGTCTCTGACACAAGAAATGGTATCAGGAGTGAGATGAGTCTCTTTGCGGATGACTCAAATCTGGGGGCGGTGGTGGATGGGGAGGGTGGCCCTACAGGGGGACCTGGAGGCTCTGGAAAGCTGGTCTAGAAAGTGGAAGCTGAGGTTCAATGCAGGGAAATGCAAGGCATTGCACCTGGGAGCCAGAAACCTGGGCCAAGTGTCACACGGGGGGTTACATAGGGTGGTGGTGGATGTCAAGATGAACAACTCTGAGACTTGTAGGAGGGCAGTGGCCAAAGCCAACAAGAAGAGCTAAATATGTACACATTGGAACAGAGAAGGAACCGGAGGGACATGATAGAGGTCTTCAGGTACATGAAGGGGGAAATAGGGGCGGAGCAGTCAGGGTACTCCGAAGGAAGGGGGGCAACTAGAAGGCATGGGTGGAAGCTGGAGGAGGGGGAGATTCAGGGGAGAAAGGAGGAGGAGGTGCTACTTCACTGAGAGGGTGGTGGAGCCATGGAATGTGCTGCCCGGGGGCTGGGACAGGTACAGGGGAAAGATTCTGGAAGCAAAGCCCAGTGCAGCGAGAATATCCAGGACTGGGAAAGGAGAAGCCAGAGAGGGCGAGGGGGCAGCAAGGTCAGCTCCCCGGGTTGGGGCTGACCAAACGAGCAGACTCAGACTGTTAGGCCTATTCTGCAGGCATTTTAGTATGTTAGTATATAACCAAGATTCTACCGCTTCTTATGCGAACAGATGGTTAGGTAAAAAGAATACGTATTCGCCATCCCACTGGTGCAGCAGTAGGGCTTCCACCTGCGATGCTGGCAAGCAGAGTTCAGTAATAAGCTCGGGTCCTCGGAAGGCTGGCCAGGGGGTGGAGGATCGAGCGTCCCACGGACTGCTCTCCTCCACCAACAGGGAGGGTGGGGAAGCTACTGGAGTTCGACGGACCTCTGGTGGAGGCCAGGGATCCAACGGCTGGAGCTAGGAAATACTGGGAGGCATACCAGGTGTGCGGCATATGTGCCATCATGTCACTGCATGAGATGCCTCCCCAGGGGCAAAAAGATATAAAAACTATCTGACTGCACACCTGGACATCTGTCCCGTGATGTGGATCCTGCGCTGACCATAAACTCCTCACTCCTATGTACCAAAACAGTCTCCGTCGGGAGTTAGGACCCCTGGCGGCCCTGCCCTGGGGGGCAAGTCAGGGTGTTCGGGAGCCAAGGTAGGTTGGGGGTGACGGGGCTGGGTGAGTGCAGGGAATAGGACTGATGTATCACTGGTCAGATGGAGTCAGAAAAAAAAAACATACTAAATTTTATTTATTTATTTTAAAAAGGTACGTATTCACAAGGGTGTCAGACAAGGATGTCCCCTTAACCCATTTATTGCACATTCTATCCCTAGATCCAGTTCTCAGGAAAAGCCAACAAAGTTCATACATTATAAGCATTGGTACCACAGGAAAAGAAAGAATCTCCCCAAAATTTTAGCCTATGCCAACGACATGTGTCAGTTATTTAAAGCTCTCCTAAATAAGTTAAGCAAAGAGACATGTTCCTGTAAATGCCAAGTTACATGAATGCCATGTAGTACAGGAAATTTAGGTTTATAATTTTGTGCTCAGCGCTTCCAGTCTTGGATTGAATTACATATTTTTTGTTAAACGGAACTAAATAATCCCCTCAATGCATTCTACTATGTGCAACTGATTGTGAGACTGCTTCACAATTATAATCATCCTATGACAATCAGACAGACATCGCTAGGTACTTCACACCTATTAGTTCCCGATTTCTACCGTACTACACATGTATATATCAGCTGTACTGTAACTTCTCACTGTTGTCTACTTCTGTATCTACATGTTTTTTTTTTATACTGTCCTACACCCAGGACCTCATTATGAATGAGCTTGCTCAATGAAGGGATGGACAGGGTACTGATAGAACAGATCAGGAGGAACTGTGGGAAGGGGGGGGATGGTGATAGTAGGGGCCTTCAACCCACTAGGGGTGGAGTGGAACACACCTACCACAAAGAACAGAAGGGAGCAGGTAATGCTGGACGCCTTCCAGGAAAGCTTTCTAGTACAGTTGGTCAAGGAACACCCTTGACCTTGTACTTACAAATGGGGAGTGAGTGAGGGATGCGAGGGTGGAGGAACCACTATGGGGGAGTGACCACAGGACAGTATAGTTCCAGTTACAGATGGCTAAAGCAAGGGGGGTATCTGGCACAAGGGTGCTGAATTTCAGAAACATCAACTTTAAGATGATGAGGGAAGTGGTACAGGGATTCCTGTGCAAAATTCAACTGGGTATGGACATGCAACAAAAGTGGGAACTGACAGGGGATAGTGGAGGCAACAGAAACTTGCTGTAGGGCCCAGACTAAGAAGGATAGGGGAAAAAAACCCATCTGGATAAGCAAAGGGGTGTTAGGGCAAGGAGGAAAAGGGCAGATTACAGGAGATACAGAAGATCAGGGAGAGAGGAGGATAGGGAGGAATATCTGCAAGAAGCAAAGGAAGTGACCGGGGGGGCGGGGGTTAAGGGCTGCCAAGGCGGCAAGAGAACTCAGGCTGGTGCAGGGCACAAATAAAGGGGGAAAAATACTTCCTAAGGTACATCAGGGAGAAAAGAAAATGTAAGGACCAAACTGTAAGAATTAAGAAGGAAGGGGGACGGGTGGAAGAGGAGGGTGAAAAGGCAGAAGTACTCAACTATCACTTCTGTTCAGTCTTTACGAAAAAAAAAGGGAGGGACGTTACCCAAAGTAGGAGGGAGGACAGAAACAGATGGGGGGGTGGTGACGGACAGAGAAATCACAGTGGGGAGGGTGCTTGAGGGATTAAGGGCATTGAGGGTGGACAAGCAGGGATCGACAAATTTCTAATTTATGTGGTCGTCCAGGACAACTGGCCTATCCAAAAATGGCAGTCCCACTGTCATGAGTGGTAGTCCGATGGTCGGATCGCCATATTTTCAGGAAAACATATAAAAAATTATGCAGCAACAAAGTAAATGGCAGTGTCATTCTACTATTAATGCTAGATAGATGTAGGCTACAGAAAACAGTAAAAATGAATATGTACAGTGTCTTCAGAAAGTATTCACCCCCCCTTGGATTGTGTCACATTTTGTGATGTTGCAAACTCAAATTAAAATCCATTTATATGGGATTTTTTTGTCACGTATCTACACTAATTACTCTATAATGTCAAAGTGGAATGAAACTTCTGGAATTTTTTGTACATGTAATTTTAAATAAAAACCTGAAATGTCTTGATTTGATAAGTGTTCACCCCCTTTGCTATGACACTCCAAATTGAGCTCATGTGCATTCAATTTCCTTGTGAGATCACTCTAAAACTTGAATGGAGTCCACCTGTGGTCAGTTCAAATGGCTGACATGATTTCAGAGGAAATGCACCTATGTAAGGTCCCACTATTGACAGTGCATGTCAGAGCAGAAACTCTACCATGAAGACCAAGGAGCTGTCCGTAGTACTCCGTGATAGAATTGTGAGGAGGCATAGATCTGGGGAGGGGTATAAAAACATTTCTAGGGTGTTGAAAGTTCCCAGGAGCATAGTCAAGTCATCATTAGGAAATGGAAAGATTATGGAACCACCCAGACTCTTCCTAGAGCAGGCTGTCCTCCCAAACTGAGCAACCGGGCAAGAAGGACCTTGGTCAGGGAAGTGACCAAGAACCCAATGACCACCCTAACAGAACTACAGAGTTCCATGGCTGAGATGGGAAAACCTGTCCAGAGGACAATCTCTGTAGCACTTCACAGATGTAGCCTCTATGGGAGAGTGGCTAGACGGAAGACACTCCTGAGAAAAGGCCACATAACAGTATGCCTGGAGTTTGCAAGAAGGGACGTGGCAGACTCTGAGACCATGTGGCAAAAGATTCTCTGGTCTGAGGAAACAAAAATTGAACTCTTTGGCCTGAATGCAAAGCGCTATGCCTGGCGCAAACCGACCACAGCTCATCACCCATGTAACACCATCCCTACCATGAAGCATGGTGGTGGCAGCATCATGTTATGGGGATGCTTTTCAGCGGCAGGGACTGCGGCACTTGCCAGGATAGAGGGAACAATAAATGGAGCCAAATACAGACACATCCTTGAGGAGAACCTGCATCAGTCTGCAACAGACCTTGGACTGGGGCGAAGATTTACGTTCCAACAGGACAACGAGTCCAAGAATACAGCCAAAGCAACACTGGAGTGGCTTCAGAACAAGAAGGTGAATGTCCTTGAGTGGCCCAGCCAAACCCAGACTTGAATCCCATTGAGAATCTGTGGAAAGACTTAAAAGATTGCGGTTCACCGACGCTCCCCATTCAACTTGACAGAGCTTGAGCAAACCTGCAAGGAAGAATGGGCGAAAATCCCCAAATCCAGATGTGCAAAGCTGATACAGACATACCCAAGAAAACTCAAAGCTGTAATTGCTGCCAAAGGCGCTTCTACAAAGTACTGACTCAGGGGGGTGAATACTTAAGTAAACAAGATATTTCAGTTTTTAATGTTTTATAAATTATTGTCACACAATAAAAATAGTTTTGCCCCTTTAAATTGTCGAGTATGCTGTGTGAATCAATGGGGAAAAATCATTTCAATGCATTAAAAATTCTGGTAGTAACACAACAAAATGTGACAAGATCCAAGGGGTGTGAATACTTTCTGAAGGCACTGTAACTATTTTTAAATATTTCTTAATACAGATTGTGTGATTTGAAGTCTGAGTCAAGTGGTGCCAGAGACTCCATTCAGTCCCACACAAGCCAGAATGAAGCAGAGAATAATTAGGGCAAACATAACCAGAACTCAGATTCAGAATTGTCACCAACATCAAGTGTACTAGTGGCAGTGGTGCTAGGACAGGATGATGGATCAGCAGCAGCAGTGCTAGCAGCATGAGATACAGAAGCATCAGATTCAGTTGAACTAGCAGTAGTAGCATGCCCATAAACATGTCGAGTGCCTGGACCGGACAGCAGCCAGTGGTTTATTGCTGGATCTGGATTAAAGTCACATAGTTTGGGACCCTCTACTGCTATCTAAAGAAGTGACTGTAGTGTGTCATCTGCCAGATGTGTCCTTATTTTTGTCTTTATCCGGTTTTGAATGGAGAACACTCGTTTGCACTTTGCAATTGTCAGTAGTATTTCCACTAACTCTAGCATGTGAGCAATCTGGTTCGGTTTTTCTATCAGCAATCTTGTATACAACTACAGACAAGGTTTGTCAACTGCAGATTTCAGCAGAGCCTTAAATGCAACATATTCTGATCTAATATCTTCCTGCTGCTCTTCTGTGAAAAAATTAAAGTATGCTGCTAAACTGGCCACTTCATTGGTCCCAAACTCCTCAAGTTGTTCTCTTGGTAGATCAAATTGCTTGAAATCCAGGCAGCTGAACCATTTCAAAGGCACCTCCGAGAAATTTAGAACTCTTACATCGATGCAAGATATTGCTGTATCTACTAAAGTATGCAGTTGTGTATCTGTCCTGAAATTTATTTCAGGGCAGTTGCCTCTAAATGTGAAGGGAACAGTTTTCTCAACTCTCTTCTTTGAAATTACAAAGTCCATGCATCTGTCCTGAGGTTTGTAATTAGCTAGGAAAGTTGTCATGTATTTCCCTGGCTTTGATTTCAGTTCCATCAGCCGACGGAGACAGGTCTCGATGAGATGTGATACTTCAGTAATTATTAAGTCATCTCTTTGAAACTGCAGTGACAGATTTTTAAGAATGGGCAAAAAATCTTGCAAGATATAAAGAGATCTGACAAAGTGCACAGACTGTACCTCTCTTAACAGCACCTTTGCTTTTGAACCATCAGCACCAGTTGCAGTTTGTTCCAAGTGCTGAGCAGCCATCGGTAGGTTCACCTGAACCACATGTACTGAACGAGATCCGCTGGCAAGCCATCTCACCTGTTTAACTGCACTAAAGTGTGCCAGATCAGTATCCATCACTTGTGCAATTTCTTGAAGCTCCCTCATTTTTTTGTGACTATAGTGGTAGAATTTAAATATGCCCTTTAGAGTATTTTCAAGCTTTGATATGAAAGGGTTTGTTTTCATAATATCAAGAACTGCCAGCTCCAGCTTATGGGCAACACAGTACATGGCAATGATGTGAGGACAGTGTTCCTGTGACTTTGCGATGGTTCCACCCAGCATTACACTTGCCCCATCAAAATTGGCAGAAATCAGAAGTGGCCCCAGACTGCTCACATTCGATAGGTCAGCGATAGGAAGATGTAATTAATCTAAAGCAGCTCTTATTGCATTAAATACACCTTCAGCATTTGAGGCTTCCAAGGTACGGCCTGGATCAGATATGTACATATATCTTTTGTGTTAAGATTTAAAAAAATGGAGGAAAATATTTTTCCATTCAATTATAGCCGCATCAGTGCTGGCGTCAGCAAGAACTACAACATATTTTGGATTTTTAATAGTCTGCATCTGAGTGTTGCACAGAACAGTGACATAGCTCTACAAAAGTCCCTGGCTCGCTCTTCACTGATATAATTTGTACCAAGTTTAATTCCATTTTTCTCTTGCAATTCACATACCCAATCCATGTCGGAAAAAGGGCGCAGATGTTTTCCAATGGAGTATGCTGCGTTAAACAGGTGTCTCATCTTCACCTTTATGGCCTCTTTCAACTGTGCAAAGGCTTGATAGAGTGGTGACTCACTGATATCACAATGAACTGCATGCTGGACACTTTCCAAAATATGTTGGTTCTGGCACAGCACATGCAGACTGGACTTTTGTGTGTACATACTAACTCAATTCTAAAATTGTTAGAGCCTGCGGCAAACATTTTTTTTTTTGAAAAGGCTGGTGCTGCAATAGTGCGATACTTTTCGCACACTGTGCAAAACATCAGTCCCATTTTTCATTGTATCTCAACCATTTATAAGTTGTCAGCCAATGAGGCTGAAACAGTTTGGCCCTTTTTTCTTGGTCATATTTCTTTTCTTTACTTCGCTTCTCTTGCAACCCATCATCAACAGGTACAAAACTGACTTTCTTTGGAAGTGACACAGGGGCTTCAGCTAAGGCCTCACTAGATGGCTCACTGCTTAAATCAAGTGCCTGATCACCTGTTCTATCTAGTGCCATGGATGCAGACTCCTTATTACTATCATCTGCGAAGGTAGTAGTTGGTGTATTTATATTAGAAGAACTTGAGGATGCTGTTGCTGCTGCTGATCAGAGGGATAATAGACTTCGCTGCTTACTATGCTTAGTACTCCTGGCTGGCTGGTGGTGGCAACACACAAAGGACAACCCAGTGGCTTGTTCTGTCTTCCTTTCTCCTTTACTGATGCTAATGTCCTTGTCCTGTCCTCCTTACCATTTTCCTTAATCAGTTAATCACAGTTCTGCCCGCCGTCCCCCTTAGCTTTCTGTGCAAAAACTTGAGAGCTAAACACTTGCTCTCTCTCCTCTCTTCAAGTTTTAAATGGGAAGGGATGGTCTCTCACTTGGTTCAGGTTCAATCAGTGGTCCACCCTTTTTGATATTTTTAACGTCTCCTACACTAGCAGACTCCGTCCATGTCTAGCCTGTTTTTTTGGCCAACTAAGTCTCATCACTTCTTCTGGTGCTAAAAAATTCCTGTCCTTTCCTTAGTTTTTACTTTTCTTCTTGGGGCAGCAAACACAGAGCCCAACCAAACCAGTCCCTCTCAGAGCCTAGGCTCCTTTTGCCAACTTTGCTCACTTTGACGGTGTACTAGTTGGAATCCTTTTGGCCAAGTTGTTTAGCTGCTATGCTGTACCTCTAAGCTGTACTGCAAACTAAGTGCAACACAGTTTTTTTCCCCCTTTTCTTAGGGCAAGCAAGTGAAGCGAAACAGTCACAAAGCCCTGCTGTGTTTGGTCTGTCTTGACTGACTTCTCCTCCTAGGATGTTTTTGTTCCCTCTCCGCTGTCTCCTCCCTTGTACGAAGAAGAAGAGTTACTTGTTACTCTAGTCTCTGGCAACACAAAGCCCAAACCCCTTCTTCTCACTTCTAACAATTTATTACTCTGCTTCTCACAGATCTGTTCTGGTGGTAATTCACCTATTCACCTCAGCTGTTAGTCTTCTCCCCCTTTACTACTGCAGTTAGGTTAGGCTGTTTTTTCTCTCGTTCTGGCTATTACAGGTCTGATGACTCTTATTCTCTCCCCCCCCCACCCTGATTTATCATCACTTCCCTTAGTTTTCTTTCATATGCTCACAGCTCTATTTTAGAGCTGTGTTTTAGTGACACTGGGTGGTGGTAAATCACCCCAGCACTTCTCTTTACTTTTAGCTCAGTGTCCATCTCTGATGGGATAACGTTTTAGTCACACACCCTCAGTCTGAATTAGTAGTGTACCATGACGTCCCACTCACACTGTCCAAGACACACTCCCAATCCAACATGAAAAGAAAGGAAACCCCTTCTGATTTATTTAGTCCCACGCCTCACACAGGTAGGTAGTCAGTCGGCAGCACCAACTCTACTTGTGGTCGTCCGTGGGTCTTGCTTTCCGCCCTTCCCCTACCCCGGCTGACCAACTCCTACCCAGTCAGTCCCTATGCAAACTCCTTCTCATCATAATCTGACCCCGCTTTTTGCAGCTGCAGCTCAAGGCAACCGTTAGGCACTACAGCAACAACAATGAGAACGGACTGAAAACAAGACAGTCCCGAGTCCAACTCCTTGCCGCACACCAAACTCAGTCGCACACGCCACACACGTTTCTTTCTCTTTTAAATGAGCTGAGAAAGTGAGCGAGTAGGGCAAGACTCCGATTACCCATCAAGTCACTGACCAATGCAAGATGTTCCTTACCACAGCAGCCCAGATCTGTGAATGTCTGAATGGATGGCACACTTGCCAGTCTGATGAGTGGCTCCTCAGTCACCCCCACAGACACAGCTCGCTCCCGACACTGAAGATCATGTGGCTGAGCTCCCTGCTGGTCACATGACAGCTGAATGAACTAAGTATCGTGGACTCCGATGTTGCCAGCAAGCTTGCTAGTGGGGGAACATGGTGGTAAAGCAAAAATAAATCAGTTTAGCTTTTTTTAAAGCACTACTTGACTGCAGACAAGTACCCCTGTGCCAACTGCTTGTCCCTGACTGTGATCTGGTAGCCCAAGACATTGGGCTATCAGATCTGTTGAACCCGTTAGCCACTACTGTTGTCTTTCCTACTGAACAATGTTTTAAGTTCGCCTCATTGCTCATATTCTTCCCAATCTTTTTACCAATGAGTTAATATGAAACTCAAAATTTAGCTGTTGATCAAATTCCACTCCCAGGTACTTGTAATTTTGCACCCGGGATATAATATGGCCATTGCCTCTTCCAATTACTAGAGTTTGGGGTAAATTCTCTTTGATTCTCCTGTTGGCAGAGAACAGCATACTTTTGGCCTTGTTTAGATTCATAATCAATGCTTTGGATACAAATCATTTTTTCAGGAGAGTAAAATCTTCCTGGAGTTTAATTAAATTCAACATCTTGGGTATTGTCTCCCTCTGCCACCAGTACTGTGTCATCTGCATATAATGTTATATGAGAATGTTGGATACAACTAGGAAGGCTGTTCATATATACCAAGAACATCAGAGGGCCCAATATCAAGACTTGGGGCATGCCTCTAATGGTTTGAGCCAAACAAGTTTTACACTACCAACAAATACTGATTGAGAGCTGTTTTCTAGGTAAGATCTAAACCAAACCAGGGGTTCATTCTTTATGCCAACAGCCTCTAGACAAGCCAAATGTTTTCTACCAAATCAAAAGCTTTGGACAGGGAAAGGGAGAGGAAGTAGAATGATCTTACTAACACCTTACAAAACCTTCAACTCCTTTATAGAGAAGGGGATAAAGAAATACAATCAAAACTTAAAGCAACTAAATCAGCCCTCCAAAAAATAATAAAAGAAAAGATTCAAATGTCTCTTATTTACTTAAATCAAAAATTATGAGGGTGGATCAAGGGGGAACACGTCGGTTGGCACAGAAGCTGAGAGCAAGGAAAAATGCAGTAACAATATTAAAAATGAAACATCCCCAAACAGGCAAAATAACCCATAGAGAAGAGGAGATGAGACAAGCCTTCGCTTATTATTATAAACAGCTTTATGCCACTCACAACTCCCGTTCTCAAGAAGATAGACAAATCTTTCTTGACCAGTTACAACTTTCAAAAATTTCAACAGCAAAAGTTCAGAAACTACAAGCCCCCATATTAATTGAAGACACAGAGGCCGCAATTACTAAACAATTCACTGGCCCGGATGGATATACCAATGAATGGTATAAAACCTTCAGTAAAGAAAATTCCAAGACTTACTATTCAGAGAAACAGCATGCGGAAATACCCCCATCCTGGGAATATGCCACAATAGCCGCCATCCCAAAATCTAATGGAAATAAATTAGACCCCTCTGCTTATTGCCCGATATCAATCTTGAATTCAGACTATAAAATCTTCATGGCAATATGGGCCAAGAGAATAGCGATAATCCTCCCAACAATAATACATCCGGACCAAGCGGGTTTCATAAAAAATAGATCCACTACAGACAATATAAGAAAATCCTTAATACTTATAGAATACATTCAAACTCGGAAGATCCCCACCGCCTTTATAAGCCTTGACGCTGAAAAGGCATTTGATAGGGTAAATTGGCCTTTTCTTTGGGATACACTAAAAACATTCAGTTTTCCGGACTCATTGCTGTGTTGGCTGACTCAAATATACCTCTCACCAAAAGCATATATTCGGATAAATGGGGGCCTTTCCTCCCCAATCTCAATAGGCCAGGGCACAAGGCGGGGTTGTCCTCTTCCCCCTCTATTTTTTGTATTATACCTTGAACCATTAGCAAGAGCGATAAGAACATCGGAAAAGGTGGAGGGAGTCCCATTGCAACAGCCAGAAAACAAGATTAGTTTTTTTTGCCGATGACATACTTCTTTCTTTAATATCCCCTTCTGACTCGATCAAAGAAACATGGAAAATTCTATCTCGATTTGAAGAATTGGCTGGTTTTAAATTAAATACGTCAAAAACTAGGGCCCTACTGTTTAACTATTCCCCTCCAAATACACTAAAACAAAGCCTAGCAATTAAATGGCACTCTACCAAAATAAAACTGGATGTCATGCTAGCCCCCCTCACTGACCTTCTTAATCAATCCCTGTGCCTCTGCCAATTCCCGAGTGCATGGAAACAGGCTGAAATCACCCCTATCCATAAAAACGGAGACCGCACTGTACCAAACAACTACAGACCTATCTCCATCCCCCCCCCCCAAGGCTCTGGAGAAAATAGTATCCACGCAACTCGTGGATTATCCATCCAACTACAACATACTGTGCCCAGAACAGCATGGCTTCCGCCCTGGTCACAGCACCACCACAGCCCTACTGGAGTTTTCCCACCAAATACACTCTGCACTTGACGCCAGGGAGATTGCTGGGGCAGTGTTCATTGACCTATTCAAGGCCTTCGACACTGTGAGTCACCCATTAATGCTTGATTCCCTCCGAAAGCTGGGATTCTCATCTGGCCCTCTGGCCTGGTTCTCCAGCTACCTCTGGGATAGATCCCAACGGGTCAAATTAAATGGAATCCTATCTACTGCACTGCCTGTATGCTCCGGGGTCCCACAAGGCTCCATCCTGGGCCCTACATTGTTCAGTCTCTTTGTAAACACCCTTCCCAGCTCTTGCACAGGCAAATTGCTTCTATATGCCGACGATGCAGTCCTAGTCGCCTCACACCCCGACCCACTCACTCTCCAGAGCTCCCTGCAACTCTCCTTCAGTCAAGCTGAAAAATGGTTCCTCGACCATCGTCTGGTTCTGAACCTCAAGAAGACAAAATCTATGATCTCTGCACACCAACAAAGTAACTCCAAAAATGCTCCCCTTCGCATCATTCCCAGCACCCTCCACCCCCTTGAGCAGGTATCAACATACAAATACCTGGACATCACCTTCGACTCGGCTTTCTCCTTCCATGCCCATGTCAGCGCTTTGTCCTCTGCCGTGAATGCCCGGATTGGACTCCTCTACTGCCACAAAGACTGCCTCCCCGAGTTCGCCCTATGGCTGGCTATCACTTCCTCCATCCTGTCATTGGTTGACTATGGACTCCCCACCTATGCAGCCGCTGACCCCACTGCCCTCACCAAAGTCCAGACCTCTATCAACAAAGCCTGCAGGCTCCTGACCGGTGCCCCCAGCAGAACTCACACATGCCAGCTCTACTCCACCTCAAACATACTCAATCTTGAAGAACGCCTGCAATACCACACATGTACACTGGCAAAAAAGGCTCTACTTGGGCTATGCCCCCCAGGAGTCGCCACACCACTTCTACAGGCCTCCCACTTGGTCGCCACCCATAATACTACCAAGGCCACCTTCCAGGTGCCTAGAGCCAGGACCTCACTCGCCCAAAGGTCCTTTCACCACAGAGCACCTTCCTGATATAACTCCCTCCCCACGCACATCACAAACATCTCCAAAATTGGCCTCTTCAAAACCGCCCTACACAAACACCTCACTAGCACTCTGAGCTGTATATGCCTGTCATAGGGCTTTCTGAGAGCGCCTTTCAAAACCAACCTGTCCCTATAGTATTACGTATATACTAGTTTACTCGATTAGCCTGTTTTCAGTCTGTACACCACACACTGTATCTTGTGTGAGCCACTGGGACCACAAATGACTTAGTTTTTGTGTGCTCTTCTGCAACTTGTCTATTTTTACTCGCTCTTTGAAATGCCTGCAATGTATGCTGTTTGTATCTCACCTGTACTGTTCCCCACTGTCTTGCTTCACAAATATATTGTCTCCCCTCCCTGCGACGAGGTGCCTTTGTAAATGAGTCTTTGACTCAAAGGTTTGTAAATCCAATATATGAATTAAATAAAAATAAATAAATAAAATATTTAGGAATACACATTCCCCGAGACCTTCAAGTACCTGAACTAATAAATTATGAACCTATTTCTACAGAAATTAATAAAGACTTAGACAAATGGCCCACCCTACCTATATCTTTATTTCAACATACTGAAACCATTAGAATGAATATACTTCCCGCCTATTGTATTTGTTCCAAAATATTCCCCATTTTCCATACAATATTATTTTAAGTCATGGGATAATATGATATCTAAATTCATCTGGAATAAACAAAAACCACGAACTCGTTTATCTATACTAAAATTATCATCGACTCAAGGTGGTACCAATCTTCCGGACCTGAGAAAATATGCAGAAGCAGCGTTTCTGAAAACCCTTTTATTATGGCTCTGATCAGTTTGACTCCCAATAGAAGAAACTGGAATTTCATTTAAACGATATGTATGATATAAAAAAAAAAAAAAAAGTTTCTTCTCCTGGGAAAACCTTTCCATTAAGAGACTTCACAGGAATCACTTCACAGGTCCTAGCAAATTGGTTTAAAATGCGAGAGAAAGAGCCACTCCAATCAGTCTATGAATACTGCAAAATAATATCAGAGGATGATCTTTTCATTCCATCTCACAATGATTTATCTTTTTCCCATTGGCGCAGATTGGGACTAGAACAGGCTTTTCAATTCTTAGGGCCTAACGGGGATCCTATCGTTTGAAGAATTAAAACTTAAATTTAATCTCCCAAATGTGGATCATTTTAGATACCTCCAAATAAGAAACCACCTACTTCGTAACAGAATAATTCAGGTCAAACTAACTCCCCTCCCCTTAAAATTATTCTTAGACCACTCTCAGGGACAATACTTGAACCATTTAATTGGTCATCTATATAAAATGATGCGAGATCAATCTAAAGAATCCACAAACTCAATTCTAGTAAGTTGGAATAAAGATTTAGACCTTGTTGTATCTAACGCAGAATGGTTCTCTTTGTCCTTGCGAGTGGTCAAAATCACTCAGCCTTACGTTTGGAGAGAATATTCTTGGAAATGTAAATCAAGATTTTTCAGGTCTCCGGCTAGTCTGACTAAATATCTCCTGATTGAATTCAGGGTTTGTTGCAGGGGGTGTGGTGCCAAGATGGCTGACCTAGCACATATAATGTGGCAGTGTCCATGTCTAATGCCTTTCTGGTTGGGTATACAAAAAGAAATTGGTGAAGGTCTTGGTGAGTGTGTCGAGCTTACAGCTGAAATGGTGCTTATGGCTGTTTAACCGGATTGCTCTCCCCACCCCCCGGACAAAAACCCTACTTCCTGTCTTGCTGTTAGCTGCAACAAAATCTCTAACAAAGAAATGGATGACCAAAACTATACCGAGCAGCCACGAATGGAGACGAATTGTGTACTCTATATACCAGATGGAAAATATCACAGCAAAACTAAATAACCAGGTGGACAGATTTGTCACCCTCTGGCAGAGATGGTCACTTTATCAGGCTAGGGTTGATTCTGAATTTTGTCCATAGTGGACGGGAACTGGGGTAGTGAGGAAATGTGAAAAGAATGAAGTTACGGAATTATTTACCTTCCAATATCAACCTGTATCAAAATATAAAAGATATTTATGCAATGTATGTCTGCATCATAACAAATCTGATGTAAGTACAGAAAATGACATGATTGTATAACGTCTCATGAACTAAAAGAAAAGAAACAACTTCAATAAAATTAAAAAAAAAAAAGCTTTGGACAGGTAAACGAAGACTGTTCCCACGGACCGACCTCCCCCCAAGGGGGTGTTCAGTTGGTCAAAAAAGTACATGGGCGCAGTTTATGTGGACCATCCTTTCCTAAACCCGCATTGTGCAGGAGTGAATCTTTTATACTTTTCCAGATACTCCATAAGTTGGGAATGAACTAAACGTCCCATCAATGTTGACATAACAGAGAGCAGAGCAATGGGCCCGTAGTTCGAAGGATTTGATGAGTCCCCCCCTTTAAATATAGGGATAACCTTTGCTCTTTTCCACTTACTGGGGAAAATTCCACGAGTTAAGCTCATGTTAAACAGATTGGCAAGGGGTTTAGAAATTTCTGCAACAGAATCTTTCAAGAATCTGACCTCTATACTGTCCATGCCCCAAGCTTTATTATTTTTAAGGTTTTTTATTTCTGAAAACACCTCTCTTGTTTTGATAATTTTAAATCTAAAATAAGGAATAATATTTTTAACACCTTGATTTTCTACAGGAGATTCCTTATTAAGAAGATCAGTATCATCCGATTTTATATCAAGGTCAGGGAGATTTACAAAGTATTGATTTAAAATTTCTACTACTCTTTCTTGAGCAGCTAGTTTACCATTCTCTATTAAAGGTAAATCTTTTTGACCTTGATCAGGATTTAATACATTTTTTAAAAGCGTCCAATAATGTTTAGGCTCGTTGGTGTTTTCTATCTTTTGTTTATAAAAACGCCCTTTTATTTTCCTAATCTCTCGCTTTACTATATTTCTAACCTGTTTAAAATCTTTTCTCACAGATTCTGATCAAGTTTTTTGTCAGCTTTTTTCCATAGCTTATCTTTCTTTAAGTAATATTTTTATGGCATCAGTTATCCAAGGAAGTCGTGGTTTAATCTTTATTTTTCTTAAGGAAGCGCATAGGTTACACATTCCCAAAAGAGTCTGAGAAATCATCGACTGCTAGGTCTATATCAGGTATGAGAGCCACTCTGTACAAACATAAGGCTCTAACTTTGTCCAGAAACTCTTGGGGGTTGTATTTTTTTAAAGCATTGTTTTACTACAAAAGAGGGAATATTTTGATAGTTACTACTTCAAGACTTTTACCTCACACATTATGGTGTTATGGTCTCCCAAGTTTGGGGAGGGGGTTTACCTTATTGTCAACCACTTCCATGCCAATTGTTACAAATATTAAATCAAGTATGTTACCTGGGCTTAATAAATTTCCTTTCCTGGTTGGAGTAGTTATTTGATCTACATAAAGGGGCTGAATAAGTTCTCCCAACTTTTTCCCTGCCCCCCAAAGCTGCACTGAAATCACCAATCAAAATAAATTGCTGATTTTGTGTTTGTTTTAGGATTTCTAGTACAAGAGGTTCAAATAAATCAATCTTAACCATAGGAAGTAAGCAGATGGTCCCTATACCCAACTTTAAATTTTGTATTTGGACAAGGATACATTTTATCCCCCCACTGAGCTTGAGTAAAGCAATTTGGTTGGGCTGAAAGCAACCTTTATATAAAAGTAAGACCCCTCTCCCTCATGAGTGTCTATCTTGTCTGTAACTATGAAATTCATTTAATCCTATGTCTTTGGAGTCAACTGCTTTGGATAACCAAAAGTCTCAGTTAATGCAATCACATCATGAGAGACATTTTGTACCCAGGATGTAAACAAATCCATTTTCTTTATGAGGCTCCTTACACTATCATGGGCTATTTTGATGGTTTGTGCCCCTGCAGCTGGATTTAGTTCAATGTCCCCACAAAGAATTAATGAACACCACAAAATTGTGTTATTCTGATTTGACATTAAGTGCTGTCTAAAGACAAAGGATTGATTTAGAGCCTGTCTTGTTTTTACAAATTCAATTTCTTCTCTTTTTGGGAACTTCCTGTCTTGGACTAAAATTTGATACTATATTTCCAGCCAGCTGAGACCTTATAATGCAAGGGGATTTAGACGACTGAAAGGGTCACCTTAGTATGCTGCCACCACTCAGCAGCAGCCTCGCTTGGAGCATCTCTGGGTCTGTGTGACAGGGTGATCCCTGTCATAGTGGACACCCCTAGAAAAAACTGAAACCCCTTCCCCAAGCAGTTTATATGTTTCGCATAATATACAACATGCTGGCTGGCTGGCTATAAATTAAGTGCTGAAGTGCTTATAAAGCTTTCTGTGCATATTAACCTAAACACTAACTAAAACCAGCCAAACCCTCAAAGAATATTGAAGTTATATACAGTTTTCTTTTCAGGTCTTTGGCAATAAAATAAAACTAACAGTACAGTTACAAAATGAGAGAGCAGTCCTAATATCAGAATAACAAAACCTTATGTCTGTTTTTTTCTAGATGTTAGTAGCCTACTATGATATATTTTGCAGGAGACAGCATGGGGTAACAAGACCCTGCAGGGGAGTTTATGAGAGCACATAATGTTCTGATCTCGGGTTTGACCTTTTCCAATGTTGTAAACAAAATAAAAAAAGAAATGCACGTTCTGTGCTGTTCTCCAGGTGCCAACTGAACTGTTCTCTATGGGCAACAGCGGCCCCTAGAAACTAGTTTTATGTCATGCCTGCTGTCACTTAAAAGGCAGTGGACATTTTTCCAGCTTCCACTGAGCTTATAAAAAGCCCTAGCTCAGTGCTAAGATAGGATAGGACACATAGTGAGGTCAGTTGTATACTGACTGTTGATGGGGGAAGACTTTTGTTGTGTGCAGCTTTCACACTGTTTGTTGGTGTTCCTGAGAAGAGAAACTGTTGAAGCTAAGCAGTTGTCTGACTTACCATTTTGCTATCTGTATATTTTACGTGATAAAAATAAAATTACAAAACACACTTGTGCTTTTTTGCACCTGACTTGTGGTCTACCTGAAATAATGTCCTAAACTCACACCCAGTGACATATGGTGTTAGCAGTGGGATCTGACTGGACGTCCGAGGAAACAGGGGGAGTCCAGTCGGCTGGTGCCAGACCTGGTAACGAGGATACATGGCAGAGGTGCATGGTGCCAGGTGAGATCAGGATACTGCCTGATGTAGATGGTGACCTGGGTGAGGCACCATGGATGGGAAGAGATGGACAAGATGGCCAAATGGAGACCCTGATATGGCTTCTTCGCTGGATAAGTGGGAGATGGTTGGAGGCGGATTGACACCGGAAAGAGGCAGATGCCAGGAGCTACTCGAGAGGTCTCACTCAGAGGATGTCGAGGAAGAATCGGTGGAGCAGGATCCATGGGCTCTGGAGGAGGAGGACCCCCTAATGGAGCATTTGTGACAGTTTGTGGAGATCATGTTGCCCATTTTTCTAGGCTGCTATTTGGTGGATGACGGCGAACAAGGAGACCCCAGGTAAGACTATGACTGGCAATGTGATACTGGGAGAGAAGACTTCAAGCAAGATGGAAGAAGCCATTTTGGCTGAAAGGACTTTTGCATGTTTTAAACCTCTTCCTATGAAAAATGGTTGTTCTCCTGGTGCTGACTGGGGAAACTTGTAGGTGGGGGATCCTGAAATTACCCAGTTAAGAGAATATGTAAAAATCATGGATGGGAGACAGGTTAATGGTGGCGTGGGGGACAGTGTGGTGGTATGAAATTAGGAAAGAAGTTCTATATCATATGAGGCCCAACCCCTGGACAAAGCAAGTGGATGGCCAGGTAGTGGTGCCTGTGGCATATAGGAAAAAGGTGATGGAGGATGTGCACTCTAGTCACTTGGGGCATCTCAGCCATGGGAAGGTGCATGTACAGGCAGCATAATATAAGACATGTTATGGGGCAGACAGATAGCGACCTCCGATAGTTATGTGGGAGGAGTAACCCAGACAGCGAAAGGCAACAGATAGCACCCTTGGAAGAGGGGAAGACCCCCGCAGAGAACAGGAGGGACAAGGTGGAAGCCAACACCAGTAGAAGTGTATACGATATGAAAACCCAGAGGTTAGGGACAGGCTGTTAGGCATACAGCGTGGTATGTTACTAGCCCATCTTTAAACATCTAAGTGGGGACGGAGCAAGGTAGTTCTCCCCCTGAAGGCAGTTCTACTGGGTGCTGGATTGTCCAGCCATTCGAATGCATCGTGTCAGGGAAAGTCAGTAGATTGCATAAAAAGTACAGTTATGTAAGAACTTACCATAACAGTTGATCTTCAAGAGAAGTTCTTGCAGCACGTAACATGTAGGACAGACGCCACCTGGCGGCAGATCTCGGCAATTCTTTTCTCTAGCAGTGCCGACGTGGGACCGTCCACCCGGTGTCAGATTCACCCCCGATGTCACCCCGGATAAAGGCAGTAGGCGGTCCCCACGTGCTCCAGTTCTTGTACTCCAATGACAGGCCAAAAACAGCAGCTGTGGATAAAAACTACTCCACAAAGAACTCAGGGCAAAATAAGGCCCGCAACTAAAGGCTAAACTTTGGCTCAGAGCAGAGAGGCTTACTTCCGGGGGCAAGAAGGAGGGAAAATCATACCTGCTGCAAGAACTTCTCTCGAAGATCTGCTGTTACGGTAAGTTCTTACGTAACTGTACTATCTTACTTCGAGAGGAAGCTCTTGCAGCAGGTAACACATGTAGGACTGATTACAAAGCAGTATAAAACTAAAGACAACCCCTGGGAAGGGGTTGGGGTAAACATACAGAAAGGCACCCAAGTAATAGGAAGCTTAAGACAACCCTTGGGAAAGGGAAGTCAACATACAGACACTCCCAAGCAGTATAAAACTTAAGACAACCGCTGGGAGAAGGGGAGAGAGAGAGACCTCTCAAGAAGTAAGGCCCTGGAGAACTGCCAGGCCAAAACCTGCTCGACGTCTGGAAACAATATCCAGGCTGTAGTGCCTGATGAAAGTGTGAATGGAGTGCCAAGTGGTGGCAGCACAAATGTCAGCTACTGACACTCTCTTGAGTGCTGCAAAGGAAGTAGCAACCGTCCTGGAGGAATGCACCCTGATCACACCTGGAAGGGTTTTTCCACCCTTTTCATAACAGAAGGATATGCCATTGACTAACCAACACAAAAGCGTTTGTTTGGTGACCGGGCGCCCCAAGGATCTGTCCGCAAAGAACACAGAAAGCTGATCCGACTGCCTGGCCTCCTTGGTTCTGGACAGGTAACTGCGCAAAGCGTGGTGTACATCTAGAGTGTGCAAAAGCGCCTCACCCCTGCTGGAATGTTCCGGGTAATAAACCGGATGTTGAACCACCTGATTAAGAGTGAGCTCAGAGACAACTTTAGGAAGGAATTTTGGATTGGTGTGTAGATCCACCCTATCTTTATGGAAAATAAGATAAGGCTCTCTACACATCAAAGCATGAAGCTCGGAAATGCGTCTAGCCGAGGAGACTGCTACCAAGAGAAACATCTTCCAGGAGAGGTAACGAGGCTCACAACTCATGGCCGGTTCAAAAGGGGGAAGCGTAATTCTTTCCAGAACAATCATTAAGTCCCAAGGAGGAACAGGGTCCTGGACAGGCGGATGGAGATAAAGGATCCCCTTAAAAAAGGGTTTTAACTACCTCCAATTGAGCTACTGTCCTGTCCTGGATGCAGTGATGATAGGCGGAAACAGCGACCAGATGTACTTTGATGGAGGAGTAGCAGAGACCTGACTCCAAAAGGGATAACAGGTATTATAGAATAGAGCTGACCAGACAGACCAGAGGGTCCAATCTCCTGGCTGTGGCCCAAAGACGAAAGCGTTTCCATTTCATGGCATAAGTGGTCCTGGTATTGGGATTCCATGCCTCAACCAAGATTTGGGCTATTTCGTCAGATACTCCAAATTTAAGCTTAGCTAGGTCTGAAGGAGCCAAGCATGCATGTGGAGGGAGCGTAAATTGGGATGGACCAGAGTTCCCTGTTGTTAAGAGAGTAACTGACCCAAAAGTGGAAGGGGCCATGGAGGCTCCACTGTCAGACGCCTGAGGAGTGGTGACAAATCTGTCTGGGCCACAGAGGGGCTAACAGGATCATTATCACCCTCTCTGATTGGGCTTTGAGGAGGACCCGCTGCAAGAGGGGAAAGGGAGGAAATGCCTAAAGGAACCTCCCTTTCCAGGACAGCGATAATGCGTCTCGCCAAACAGCTCCATACCTGGGACCAAACGAGCAGAAATTGGGCAGTTTTGCACTGCATTGAGATGCAAAAAGATCCAACTCTGGAGTCCCCCATCTGGCAAACAGTGAGTCTGCCTCAGACTGCAGCAGGGACCACTCGTGAGAGAGCAGTTTTGCCCGGCTGAGAGCATCTGCAACCATGTTCAGGGAACCCGGGATGTGAATCGCTGAAAGACTGAGCTGATGCTCAATCACCCAGTCCCACACTCTCATAGCTTCCCGACAAAGGGGATAAGAGTGCGTTCTTCCCTGCTTTTTTGACGTAGAACACCACCGAGGTGTTGTCCATCTGAACATGCAGGTGACTATGCAAACAGAATGGAGGTAAGGCCTGTAGGGAGTAAAGGACATCTCTTAGCTCAAGCACATTGATATGCAGGTTCTCCTCTAAGGGGGACCACAGTCCTTGAGTTATGTGGATCCCCAAATGAGCCCCCATCCGTTCCCAAATGCTTCTGTTGTGAGAGTCTGAGTGGGAGTGTCTGGCTGGAAGGGGAGACACTTGCAGAGATTCTGAGGGTACCTCCACCAGCAACGTTCCCGATGGATTGGCTCCGTGATCTTGATGGCCAAATCCAAGTCGTCCCTGGTTTGGTCCCACTGAACGTGAAGCGTCCACTGAACAGAGCGTATGCGCAACCTGGCGAAGGGGACAGAAACTATGGCGGCCGCCTTGTGGCCCAAGATCCTGAGAATCGATCTGGCGGGAACGACAGATGCTGAACAGTTCTAGGAGTATCCAAAATAGCTCCAATGAATTGGAGAAGTTGAGAAGGAAGGAGCTGAGATTTTTCCAGGTTCACAGTGATCCCCAGACGTCGACAGAGGGAGAAAGTGTCCAGTATGGTCTCCCAGAGACACGACCTGGACGAGGCCAGAAGAAGCCAATCATCTACATAGAGAAACAGAAAGTGCCCGTCTGTGCACAGAACTGCTGCGACGATGGCAAGACACTTTGTAAAGACCCTGGGGGCAGAGGAAAGGCCGAAAGGAAGGACCTTGAACTGATAGGACCAACCTTCAAACCTGAACCTCAGGAATCTCCGATGGTTCTGGTATATGGGAATGTGAAGATATGTGTCCTGCATATCCAATGATGCCAGCCAATCCTTGACCGTCAAGAAGGGGAAGAGATTTGGGAGCGACACCATGCGGAATCTCCAACAGGAGATCCACCGGTTGAGGTCGCTGAGATCCAGGATAGGCCTTAGGTCCCCCGACTTCTTGGGAACCAGGAAGATGAGGGAGTAGAAACCAGAGTCTACCTCTGCCTCTGGAACATGCTCTATGGCATCCCTGCCCAGGAAGGAATGGATCTCCTGTCTGATAGGATCCCTGTGGTCTCTCGGATAATGAGATGGGGGCGGTGGTCTGTCTGGACGCCAGAACTCAAATGGATGGAGTGCCCCAACTCCATGAGGTTGAGGACCCACTGGTCGGAGGTAATTTCTCTCCAGACTTGGGAGTAAAGAGAAAATTGACCTCCCACTGGTTCTCTCTATGACAGGTCTGGGAGAGGAGGGTTGCCTGAAGTCAGGTTGAAGGAGGGAGAGGGAGTGTAGCGGCAGAAGGTCTAGTCTGTCTACAGGGGGTAGAGGCAGGACCTCTGGACCCCCCTCATCGACCAAAGCCTCCCCACTGTGTGAGAGACTGAATACGGGACTGCTGAGGCTGATGTCCCCCTCTGCCATGAAAACGGGCCTTGCAAAAACGCTCCCGTTTCGGGCGGTACATGGACTGTACGGAACGGATGGCCTTACCGGAGTCCTGCAATTCGACAATGGCTTTCTCTGTGTCTTCCCCGAAGAGCACAGAGCCTCTGAAAAGGGTGTCCAGAAGGGTCGTTTGAACCTCTGGGTCGAACCCTGAGACCCGGAGCTAGGAGTGGCACCGAAGGCAAATTCCAGTTGCAGCCGCCTTCACTGAGGAGGCCGCAGAGTCATATGATGCTCAGAGGACGTGGGTACCCACATCTCAGCCAGTTTGTAAAAGCTTTGCAAGCTCCGCCTTTTGAGGGCAGTTGGGCACGCCTAGCAGGATGTCCAGTCCTCGGTCCTAAAGGGCATTTTGGAACTGGACCATACAAGTCATAAAAGTGAGACTCCGTGTGTTGCAAGTGGCAGACGAGTACACCCTGTAACCTAAGGAATCCAGCTGCTTAGACTCCCTGTCAGGCGGCTGGGTACTTAGGTGTTTCGGCCTCTGCAAATGATTATGTGCAGCTGATATAACCACAGAATCAGCTGTGGGATGTTCAGCTAGGTAAGAGTGGTCTTTGAGGGCCTGGTACAAGCGATTGGCCTTTTTGGGCACCGCAGAGGAAGCGTATGGGTGCCTCCAAGTTGCCAAAGTGACGTTTTGGAAGGTATCCACTAATGGGGGGGGATAACCACCGGATTGGTGTCTTTCTGGCGTAGGTACTTTACTAGACGCAAGCGTTCGGGGTCCAGGGCCTCTGTATCCCATCCCAAATTCTCCTGTATATGCTGCACGACCTCCATAAAGCTGGGGTCATCAGGTGGAGACTTAGGCTGTTCCTCTGTGTCGCCAGGAAGTGAGCACGGGTTGGAATCAGAAAGGGAAGGGAAGGTTCTGATTCCCCACTGCCATCAGAGGAGGAGGAGGAGGAGGAGGAGGAATGTCGTCTCCTCTTCTTGTGTCTAGGCCTTCTGGGCGAAGGAGAGCGGGAAGAGGAAGGAGTTTGAGTCCTCTTGCGCTTGTCTTTGTGCTTCCTGGGGCTAGCAGGAGTCTTATCCTCCTCATTCCCAGATGGGACAGGAGTAACCTAGGCATCTGGCTCGGGGACTGGAAGAGGCTGAGGAGTAGGAGTAGGAGGGGAGACCAAGTCTTGTTTGACGGTTTCCCACCAATAAGTGTAGAGCTCCTTCACTTGAGACATACCCAACTTGGGGGGCTTAGGCTTAGGAGGTGACGTCGGGCGGCTGGGTCCTGCACAGGCGTCGGTCGGGTCCGGCGTCGATAGAATGGGCGACATCGGTAATGCCTCCATTGCACCGTCGGCTTCCAGCATTGGGTGGAATGGTGAACGGTCCAGAGGAGAGACGTCAGGGGGGCCGACAGGGGATGGAGGGACAGATGACGGCTGAGGTACGGTGGTCTTAATCGGCACCGGAGGAAGAGCCAAAGGTTTCTTTGGAGTCGGGCAGAAGCGTCGTCCGACAGGCGTCCCTTGGCCGGAGACAGGTGTGGATGGTCGGAACGAGAGGAGGCCTTGGCTGGCCTGTCTGAAGTCTTATGGGGCTTGTCTGAGTGGCATGTCCAGTCTATGGACTGAAGCCGGTCAGGCTTAAACTTGGGCAGCAAGGATGACACTCTGGAAGCAGAGTGCCCTGAAGCCTGTTTGGCCTCCCGGGGATCGACCAAGGCCGATCGGGAGGGCAACCTACTTTTTGCCGCTGTGGAGCTGGCGTTGGATGGCCTCTTGTGGGCCGAAGAGCCGGGGCCAGAGGGCATTTTAGTTGTAGAACTGGAGTCCGAGGGTCTTTGAACTGCTGCGGAGCCAGAGTCTGGGGGCTGGATCTTGACAGGCTGTAAAGCGGGCCCCTTGGAGAGAGAGAAGCTGAGGTGGGAGGCTTGAGGGAGGTAAGCAGAGACTCATGACCGGAGGTGCCGGAGCGACCCGTGGACTGGCAGATGGATGACCTGGGCCTGGAGGGCAAGCGATCCCAGTCCCAGTGATGGTGCTTCTTCTTTCGATGTTTCCTGGGTGGAGACAGGGAATGAGATTCCCGCCTGGAGGACGTTTCCTGCTGCATCTGGGCTAAACATTTTTCAGCCAAAAAGGCCTGAAGAGACTTATGCCTGCAGATCCTGGTTCGGCTGTTGAAGGCCTGGCAATAGGTACAGGCGCCGGTGTCGTGGTCTGGGCCCAGGCAAAAAAGGCAGGCTGAATGTGTGTCCTTGGCAGGGATCCGCTTCCCGGAAGAGCGCTTGTTACGGTGCCAGTCGAAGTAGAGGACATACGTTGCAACTTTCATGGAGATAATGAAGGAAAAATTACTGTTCTTAGCTGAGGAACCAATAGAGAGCCGAGAGCTGATCCAACGAGTTGCGGCAGCGGGAAAGAAATGGAACATGCGGGGACCGCCTAGTGCCTTTATATGGGGTGATGACGGGGGCGACGCCGGGTGGGCGGTCCCACATCGGTACTGTTAGTGAAAAGAATTGCCAAGATCAGCTGCCAGGTGGCGTCAGTCCTACGTGTTACCTACTGCAAGAGCTTCCTCTCGAACTAAGATCTGCCGTTAGTGGTTCTTTATCCTAAATGTCTGTGATGATACTGTAGTCTACTAATGGAGAGACTAATTTCAGAATAATTCAAGATGTCTCCGGGTATTTGTATAATGATGGAAAAGATACTGTAATGTTTAGAGCAGCCTGTGCATCACACACTTGACCCTGGTGCCATAAACAGATAAAGTAGGAAATACGCTTTGGTAGCACTGCAAACTGAAACCACTTCTCCAAGCAATTTATGTTTTGTATAATGTCCAACATGCTGGTTGGCTGGTTATAAATTAAGTGCTGAAATGCTTATAAAGCTTTCTGTGCATATTGGCCTAAAAACTAACTAGAAACCAGCCAAACCCTCAAAGAATATTGAAGTTATATATGGTTTTCATCTCAGGTCTTTGGCCATAAAACAAAACTAAGAGTACAGTTACAAAATGAGAGGGCAGTCTTAATACCAGAATAACAAACCCCCTTCTACGATATATTTTGCAGCAGACAGCATGAGGTAATAAGACCCTGGCAGGAGAGTTTACCAGAGCACAGAACGTTCTGACCTCAGGTCTGACCTTTTCCAATGTTGTAAAAAAAGAATGGCATGTTCTGTGCTGTGCTCCAGGTGCCAACTGAACTGTTCTCTATGGGACAACAGTGGCCCCTACAGGCTAGTTTTATGTTATGTCTGCTGTCAATCAAAAGACAGTGGAAATTTTTCCGACTTCTAGTGAGCTTATAAAAAGCCCTAGCTCAGTGCTGAGACAGGATAGATAGGGAGGTCAGCTGCATACTGGCTGTTGATGGTGGAAGACCTCAGTTGTGTGCAGCATTCACACAGTTTGTTGGTGTTCCTGAGAAGAGAAACTGTTGAAGTTAAGCAGTTGTCTGACTTACCATTTTGATTTCCGTATATTTTATTTGATAAAAATTAAATGGCAAAACGCACTTGTGCGTTTTTTATGCACCTGACTTGGTGTCTGCCTGAAACTGTGTTATCCTAAACCCACACCCGGTGACAGTCTGGCTCGCACCAGAGCCACTGATCTCTTAGTACAGATCTCAACCAAAAGTGCAAGCACCCTATCCCTACTATACAGCTAAAAAAAAAAATAAACACTCAAACAATATGGTAACTGCAGCTTTCTCATCAGAGACTGAACACAGTTTTTGTCACTATAACCCAGTTATGTAGTCTTTCTAAGGACTCAGTCACAGAAACATGAAGTATTTAAACAAAATATTTAATACTACAAGGTATTTACACATATAATCCAGGATCCTACACTAAGATTGTGGGGAACAGTAATTCTAAAGAGATAAGAAAATGTTTTGTATCCAGCAGATGAAACACATTGGAATCTTGTTACAACCTCTCAACTTTTAGTCAAGTAGAAAGATTTTGTACCACAAAGGGTCTTATTGAATCAGGCAGACTTGAACCTTAGGTGGTAACTTCTCGGTGTCTCAACCTGACTACTTTGCTAGGGTATGGCAAGTCTCCAAAATTCTTCAGATGCCAGCCCTCCATGGCACACCATCCCGTTGTCTAACTGGTCAAATCCATGTAGGTTCCATCTCCTTTGCTCTAGTTTTGTTTACACTCCAAACAGAGTCTGTGATCATGAAAGCAATTCACCTCTTTGACATGTAAGTACCCTTTAGCTGACAGGAACTCCTGTTTGCCCAAATGACCCCCTAGCAGACTGCCTCAGGCCTGGTCTCAAGTGGCATGCAACTTTAGATTTATATGACAGTTTTATCTCAGCTGAAATACTTACAAGAGGTCTAGCTGATCTCACACACACACACACACACACACACACACACACACACACACACACACACACACACACTTGTTCCTAGGGCAATCCATACAAGTTTTATATCCCCCCAAGGGTATTTCATTTTCACATATTTGTCTTTCTTTGCACAGGCTTTTCGATTCATGAGCCATGCTATCTTTTCTGGCTACCGCTTGCAAACTTAAATTTACATACTGTACAACTCGAAAGTTTGGCTGACTAGGTCACCCACCTGAAAACTGATGCCGCAAGATCAGCAACAAAACCCGAATGTTTTACGCCAATGTACACACATTAAAAAAGCACAACAAGCTGTCATAGTTAGAGCTGCACCAAAAAATTACCCCACAAAACTCGGGGTTTGATGCTGCTCACCCTTCTCTGATGCTTGGTGTTTGCTAGGGCAGAGATCAGGACACTGCTCAGCTACAACATAAATTACTGCAAGCAGAGACTCTTGCTGTTCTGGCTTACTCCACTGGATGTTGTAGTTTACGATTTCCCCATATGCATGATGGAACCTGCCCCCCTCTCTCGCGCACCATGCTCTGCATGCTGCTTTCTCTGCAATGCCTGTTACTCACTGGTGAAGGAGTAAACATTACATAATACATAGGCTAACTGACTGGTGGAAACATGCAGCCAGTCAAGTTCCAAGATGTTTTTTTGAGCAGGATGGGTGGGTGGGTGGGAGAACATCCAGCAGCCACAAGACAGAGTTGAGTAACCAAAACGATTTAGTTTAAAGTTTGCAAATTGCGATGGAAATCACTTACTTTATGCCTTGAATTACATTTCTGATGGTAGCAGATAATCTCCATATAGGGAGTATTAAGACAGGGATCCCACAAAGGAACAGCACTGCATTAAGATCCAACCAAAGACCAGATCAACCTTGACCATACTGATGGTAAGTCCCAGCGAGACGATCAGGTCCAAACTGCGACCATGATGTGTTCTGGATGCAACTGCCTGTGTTAGTCCCAGTGAGGATATCAACTGGAGGAATGTTGCTCAAAATGTGGGGCGTCATCATCTATCAAGGCGCTGAAATCCCCCAACAGTCTGGGGGCGTTCCACAGCTGCGCGACCAAAAAGTCCGCCAACTCCTGCAAGAAATAATTCCCACAGCCCGGCGTACGGTACAGAAGAATGATCTTGTCACTAACACCCGGGGCACCTCTAACTGCCACATATTCAAAGGACCCGCTTGTTCCCATTGGGAAGTGCAGTGAGTCCCAAAGTGGATTTAAAGCAAATGGTTACCCACACCCCCTCTGTGATCCCATCTCGAATAATGCACCGCAGAATAACCTGGAATGATAGATGCCTTCTGAAGTCATCACCCAACCACATCCCTGTGATGCAAACAAGGTCAGTGGAGGAATCTGTGATGAAACCCTCCATCACTGCAGTTTTATTCTTCTGTGACTTTATGTTGCAAAAAAGGGCCCAAAGGGGAGGAGTAGAGCTGGCTGGACAGACTACTTCATGCTCCCTGACATTTGGCAGGGCCCTGGGGAAGGGAACTAGACAGGGGAGGCCCTAATCCCGATTCCAAAACCTCTCTGGGCATATCCTGGTTTTCACCCCCAATCCCCCCAAAAAAACACCACACCCAGGACCCCCACTGCAGGTATTGCCCAGCCTTCGCAGGATCCCCCAATCCCCTGCAGGGAGGACTAATGAGGTTCTGCCAAAAGGATGGAGTTGTCACAGGTGGTCACTGGAGAAAATGACCCTGACCTCTCCCACACCTTTGCACATGCTGTAACTGCTCTGGATGCCAAGACCATTCCAGTGGAATTTTCAGACCATCTTCTGCTTACAGCCTCAAAAGATAGGGGACATGAAGACCTACTGCTATGTACAGATAGAGAATGTATTCCTCACCTCTTCACTTGCCTGAAGTACAGAGGAAGATAAGCCACCTACTTTAGGCAAGAATTTCAGTAATGTGCTTATACAACACCACTCTGAATTTGTGGGAGGATACCAAAATGGATTTATTTTGAAGCAGTGGTTTCAAAATTTCAGGAAGGGCAACAACAAAGTATTTACAGTATTTAAGGTTTTGCAAACAATTGCAGAAGGCTATCTCCTAAGTTCAGCATGCCATGGGTAGGTATGCAGACCAGATTTTGGGCCCACAGAGATTAAAGGGGGCAGACTGTAACCAAGACTTCAGATGTTTTCACTGTAGTGAATCAGCATGTAATGGATAATTTTGGGGTACCTCCAGAGGCATCAGTAGACCTACTTTATTTATATTTTTTAAATCGTGCTTTATCCTCTACCACCTTTCCAAGGTCCGCTTTATCGGGAGCACCACTGGAGTCTGCCACTATTTCTGCCACCTTACATGGACCTTCCTGATCACCCCATGGAGCTGCAGTTCTTCCCCAAGGCGGGGACGAGGTGGGGCTGCTACATACCAAACAATTCAGATCTCGTCGGAAACTGGAAGGCCAGGCAGGTGCGAGCTATGAGGGTCTGCTCCGGTGCTCCATCTTCCCAGAGCCTGGAAAGCATTTCCCTTGTTCTGGGGGAGTGGCACACACCCTGACATCACGGCGTCACTGCTGACATCACCACTCCCATCCCTTGTTGTATGCTCTGCACTTGCTGTGCACACGACTTCTGCCAGAGGCCAGTCAAGTGCCGAATGTGAACCCCCCTTCCTCCTGGGAGAAGAGAGCTGTCCTCTGGATGCTCAATCCTCTCCCTCCCCGCTGACCCGACAGCCCGGGCTTGTTCCTGAACCCGGGCTGCCAGCGTGGTGCAAGGTGTGGTGTCTAGCACCTCAACCCTCAGTGTCACCGGGCCGGCCGACCTACATTATTTGTTTTTACCACTTTTCCCACCAATGTGGCAGAATTTCACTGTTCGCTGATGACACAAAGCTCTGTAACAGAGTAGACACACCACAGGGTGTAGACAGAATGAGAAGGGACCTGCAGAAACTTGAAGAATGGTCAGGGGTTTGGCAGTTGAAATTCAATGCAAGGAAGTGCAAGATAATGCATATGGGGTACAAAAACCCTGGCACAATATATCAGTTGGGGGGTGAGGATATAGCATGCACCAAGCAGGAAAGGGATCTTGGAGTTATCATCTCTGATGACCTCAAGGCAGGGAAACAGTGTGACAAGGCAGCAGGTAAAGCAAATAGGATGCTGGGATGCATAGGCAGGGCATCACCAGCAGGAAAAGGAGGTCATAATTCCACTATACAAGACACTAGTGAGGCCGCACCTGGAGTACACTGTGTAGTTCCTGAGACCTTACCACGTAAGGACATAGACAGGGTAGAGAAGGTTAAGAGGAGGGCAACAAAGATGGCGCATGGATTGCATCACAAGTCCTATGAGGACAGGTTGAAGGCACTGAACATGTACTCCATGGAGGAGAGGAGGGAGAGAGGGGATATGATAGAGACATACAAGTATGTTACAGGGAGGAACAGGGTGCAGGAATGCACTATTTTTAAGCGAAAAAGATGTTCCAGGACTAGAGGGCATGGGATGAAGTTGGAGGGAGGACGATTCAGAGGAAACGTGAGGAACAATTTCTTCACAGAACGGGTGGTGGACAAGTGGAACACCCTGCCAGAGGAAGTGGTGGGGGCTGAAACAATCACGGGATTTAAGAATGCATGGGATAGACATAAAGGAATTCTGTAGGTCAGGGGTAAGGGGCAACAGACTTCCTGGAAAACATAAACTGAACTTACAAACTTAAATGGGCAGACTGGGTGGGCCATAGGCCCTTATCTGCCGACACTGTCTATGTATCTATGTAACAGAATCAGAGGAAACAAATGCTTACTGCACATATAACAAGGCAATAAATGTTGTCAGTTATAACAGGTTTAAAATTAGGAGCATCCACAGGGTAGGATGGCATTTCTAATGAGTCTTATAAGACCTTTGGCCCCGAGTTAGCAGATTTCTGTCATATTGCAAGAAGGTAAGGTAGCTCCCGATTTTACCAGGGCCTCCTGATTTTCTTATATAAAAGCAGGGGATAGGATGGACATACACACTTGGAGACCAATACATCTGCTAAATTCAGATTTTAAAATCTTAAACTCCTGCATTCAAGGTTATTTTTGGCAGCCACCCTGTTAATCAACCCAGTCCAGACCTGTTCCACATCCTCAAGATACAGTGATAGTCATGCAAAAGCTGACCAGTAGCGCGTGGTGTGCATCAGTGCTATACATGTTATTCAATGGGTACAGCGCTTGCATACAGCTTGGTATACAGTGCTACCAGTCAACTTTTGCACAACTATCACTGTATATACAGAATAATTTATTATTCAAGGTGTACTAGAATATTGTACGGCAAATAATAAATCAGATTATTTACTATCACTGGATCACAGTAAAGCATTTTTCAGGGTGGATCATAATGATCTGTCTACTGTACTAACTTTTATGGGATCCCTCCTTCATTTGTTTCCTGGATTAAGACCCTTTATGACTTGACCTTGATGGTCCCATATATTCTTGGGAGTCTGGAGAAGTTGGTACCTATTAAAGTGGGAATGAGGCAAGGATCCCCATACTCAGACCCATGTTATATGTTTTTCCCCTGGATCTGCTGAGTAGGCATATAACACAAAACCAGCAAATATAAAGGACACCTTGGTCTTCAGGTAATGGGAGGCCTCAAGATTATAGCCTATGCTGATTATATCTGCATATATGTAGCAAACAAATCCACTGGGAAGTGTGCACTGAAGAGGTTTCTTGTTTTTCAGAAATTTCAGCGGCCAAACTAAATCTGGTGAAAAGTACTGGCATATGTTTGGGAAAAACGCCCATAATTATTACGATTTCTTGAGAACCTATTAAAGTTCTAGGAGTCACATTTGGGGCTGGAGATTTGACCCAACTAAATTGGTCTGAGAGGTTAGCTAAAAATGCTCAAAAGGTTGAGAGATGGAAGACCTGGAGGCTGACAAAACAAAGGCTTTTTTTTTTTTTTTTAACTTTCTGTTATTACTCCTGATTTCCAGCCCTATTGCTTCTCAAAACCTCCAGATACCACCCGACCCCCCACCCAAGGCCAATTACCTCCATGGAGCCTTAGCTTGTTCCCCACACTGGTTTGGGGTAGGGGGGCACACCCCTAGACATCTTGTTTAGTCAGGCAATGCCACACTGGGGAGGTGGGGACCCAGGTATACCGGAGATGTCGTTGTGGTCTCTTCCACTCCAAGACGTCATGTGCACCGATGGGCAAGGTGTGCTCATGCATGCTGTGTGGGTGTCTGCACTCTGAAATTTGCCAGGTCCCCCCTTCCTTATGCATCTCTACCTGCACTGCCACCTGTGGTCACATCACTTGGCAGCCCCTCCTGTGGCAAAGCAAGAACTGTTGGGGCCTTGCAGGTGAATGTCATCTACATCCCTTCAGACAGAGGCTGGGTGCCATGGTGAGTTTAACAAGCCCTTGTTACTAATGCTGTTTTTGAGAGTGTGCTACAATGAAGCCAAGATGGTTGAGTGGAGGTCATTTAAGGCTCAAACGTATTAACCTTGGAGTTTGCTCTAGTACCATGATTTGACTGAATGAATGCTTGAGTAGCTACAGTATGTATACTGATGGAATTAGTGGGTTTCTTGCAGTTTTGCCCATTTGCTTACCAACAAACCCTGGCTACTGCAAAAAGCTTCTGGCTTATCAAGAGCACAGGTAGTTCTTGTGTTGTAGATTTATTTTGGGTTGCCCAGATTCTGAATCAGTGGGACAGGCATGAAGATGCTTTGCTAATCCTACCACAAGTTAGTTATGTTCTCTTAAACGTTTGGTTTGAGACCAAGGTAACAAAAGACTGTTTCAAAGCACAATTTTGGTATTGTGTGTCCATCTACAACCTAAGCTTACAACTGTTATGCCCCAATTTTATATTTTATCTTGAAACGATCGGATAGAATGACCTTCAAGACTTCCTGATCCTTAGTGATAAAAGAATGTGTGTGCAGTCTCCTTAACTAGGTTATCATTTTTGGAGTTCTGTGAGCAGAACTGGTACCATAAACTAAAGATTTAAATTACACACACACACACACACACACACACACACACACGCACACACTCTCATTGCAATTTAACCAAAGAATGCAGCCTTTAAACTTTCACTACCTAGGTTAACAAACAAAAGCAAAAATTATATTTTTGTATGCTGAGAGGCCCTGGTCTGCAACTGACTTGGGATTCCTACTCGGGGACAAAAAGGGTGACAAGACCAAAATATCAGGGTGGAGGGAAACTTGGAAAAGAATGGACATTTGGCCCACAAAGAACCCACCAAACAGATCGGTTCAAAGAGATACTAATGTTCTCAGAAAAAGCTTTCCTAATCATGAGCACAAATGTGCCTCCCCCCACTCCTTTGTAGAAGTGAATACAGGTAACCTAGTTCTGGGCCCTTTGGTGGAGAAAAGCAGTCCAAAAAGTCATGATTGATTTGCTGTCACAAAGGTTTAGAGAAAAAACAAGAGAGCCTTCATACCTGAGACCGAGAGTCTTTAAGGATGGAAATTTATCAGGGAATCGTTTGAGAATCTTTTCATCAAATCCATGAGACAGCTTCAGGTTCAAGTGATTTATTTTACCTGCACAGTCAGCCAGCCAGCTCAGAGTAGAGTTTGAGACCTTTGTTCCAATAACGCTCAGTGTTTCTAGGCTGGAAGGTATGTAATTAACATATGGCTCAAAGGATGTAGCCCCTTTAAATAGAAAAAAAGGAAAAAAAATTATTTATTCATATATTTTGGCCAGACAACTTCTTTGGACATGCACTGTACTCAACCGGAGGCCTCACTGTGGTGGATCTTTGAGAATTACAAATACAAGGGACATACACTGTAACAGAAATCCACTTACAAATCTATGGATCACGTGATATTAAAACTAAAACACTGTTCCCTTGGGCCTCCAATAATAAATAATATCACATAGTACCAAGTTATTTTTTCCCCCTAAGTACATATTTTGTTTGTGTTCCAGGCACTTATCGGTCTCAGGTATGTACTATTTTGTGCACCTCCGGTACCTCCTCCTCCGATATGACGACCGGCCTTCAACTGGCATTCAATAACGTCCAACGCTGGCTTCAAACAAATCAACTGTTCCTCAGTGCCCCCCCCAAAAAAGATGGTCTTCTATGGCTTCTGGCACCAGACAAAGGCTCGCCAGGCTTTATGCCACCCCTACCTGCCACACTCTTGATGGGTCACTATTAGAGGATGTCTCCTCCTTTAAATACCTCAGGCTCTAGCTTGATAGGAACCTCGACTTCTCTGGACATGTGGATGCTATCCACAAAAAAGCTACATCCCAAACTTGGTGCCCTGCACAGACACTGCGACTGCACCCCCCCCCCCCCAAGGCTCGCTGTGAAATCGTTCAGAAGATGATCCTCCTGATTTTTGACTTTGGAGACACAGTTTACAGTGTCAGCTCCAAGTCCTCCCAAGCCACACTGGACACCCTATTCAACTCCTTCTGCCACTTTGCCCTAAACTGTCCGCCACGTAAGCACCACTGCAACCTCTACACCGCTCTCTCCTTCTCATTTCTTGGGGCCAGACGCCTTGCTCAGTGTGCTTCATTAGTTGGTAAGTTGTGGTCTGGCACCCTTCCATCCTATCTAAAATGCACTCCTCTCCACCCCTTCTTCTACCACCACCTAGCCCGAACCTCCACTTCTGGTAGGGCTGCCTTCTCCTGTCATTTTCCCTCATCTTTGGAACTCCCTCCCTTTAGATATCTGCACTGTCCTGTCCACTAGTTCATTGTCTTGTCTGCTCCGTAACTATATTTCCCCTTCCTGTAACTGCACCCGACTCTTACACCCTTCTATACTTCATCTCTTTTTCTTACTATTGTCCTGTTTCTCATATCTACCCTCACCCCCTTCCCTCGTCTTGCACGCAAATAGCCTATTACACTGGCTGGGTATACTTCAGGTTGCAATCATTCCTTTGGGGCTCCTTTCCCATGGGATAAGGTTTTTATAATTTATATACACACCATATATATATATATATATATATATATACACACATATATATATACACATACATAGATACACACACACACACACACACACACACATATGATTATTTGTATGTACAGACGTGTTTTGTGCATCTTGGTTTATGCACAGTATCATTTTTGAATTGTTATGCCCTTTGTGTTTCAACTGTATCTTGTATGACTGTTTTATTTTCAATTCATTGCACTTTGCATCTTATTATGCATACTGTATCCTATTTTCCTTTTTTCCTCAGGATGCACCTCGAAACGAACTGTTTGTAGCTCAATGTGTCTTTCCTGGTGAAACTGTTTCAAACAAATAAAAACCTATGGCTTTCTGATCACTACAGTTTCCTCCTGCTTTGCATTCCTCACTATCCTCCTCAAGTAAGTGTAACCAGAAGTGGGCTTTGATACAGGGGAAGGGAAGATCAAAGCATGTCATGTACCTTTAACCCAGTGCTAAGCTGGAATGAGCAGTGCACTACGAGATGGCTCATGGGGCATGGGGGGGGGACGACCCTGCCACAACTGAAATACATTAAAAAGGGAAAAAAAAAAGGTTAGTTTTGCTAGTTATTTAACTGCATTTGGATTCAGAGACACAAAAGGGATGAATCCTCACAATTATAGGAGTCAAATTTTAAGAGCGAGTCCAGTCAAAAGTGCTACATTGCAGAATTAGAATAAGCCTACCTCCATTAAATCTCATACCAAAAATTAGGTTTCTACATTACTTCATTTTAAAGTTATGAGCTATTTTGTAACCCTGATTTCACCTCCTGTTAAAAAAAAAAAAAAATAACAGTTTCAGTGAAGACTAGAGCCACTGATTAGGTCACAACCAGAATTCAGACTAATCCTGCCTATCAGCAACCTTATAGGACCTATTTTTCCGGTTATAGAAATGTAGCTGTAGTTGTCATTAAAAAAAACAAACAAACAAAAAAAAAAAAAACACACGACACAGGATTGCCTGCCGTGCTTGCATGTCCAGAATGTTCAGATGCATGGTACTGTACTTGCAGAACGCATCAGGAGGTGGTTTGGAAATGTATCACTGAATCAAGGTAAAGAATGTCAAAGTGGTGCACAATTTTAGAATGTTTTTTTTTTGGGGGGGGGACATGCAATCTGCATGTGGCATGGATGTGCCATCTCGCAGTGTGGTGGGACACAATCTCAGAATGCCCCAGGAACACACACATTGAGGAATTTAGCGGGGACTGGAATTCTGGAATATAGTAAGGATGTACATAGTTGGAATGTGACAGGACACACCATTTTATTTTGAAACTGCTTGTCCACGTCACATTCCAGAATTGTACACACCCACATTTCAAAATTGTGCGTCATATCCCCACCACAATCTGACAGTTTCCCAGCCATATTCCAAAAATTGTGCATTCCCACCATATCCCAAAGCTGCATATCCACACCATGTTCCTAAATTGTGTTCCAATGCTACATTCTGAAATTGTCACCATCACATTCGAAAACTGTCACCGTCACATTCCGAAACTGTCTCTGCCACATTCCAAAATTTGTGCATCACTGCCATATTCCGAAACTGCATGTCTCCTCTATTTTCTGTAAACTTCCACATTCCAATACTGCCTGTCATTCTAACATTTTGAAAATGTTCATCCCACCATATTCCAAAACTGCACATTCCCACCACATTCTGAAAATGAGTGTCACTGCCATATTCAAAAACTGCATGTCCAAGTTACATTCTAAAATTATGCATTCCTGTCTCATTCTGAAATTGCATGCGACTACTGCATTCTGAAAATACATCACCGCCACATTCAGAGATTCGTGTCCACGCCGCACTCAAACTGAATGTTGCCACACCAATATGAAATCAAGCATACCAACCACATTTTAAAGTTGTGCATCACCACCACATGCCAATTTAATGCATCCAAGACATTATGAAATTCATCTCACTGCCACATTTCACAACTGTATGTCACCCGCATTTCAAAATTGTGTATCTCTGCCGCATTCAAAAACTCTATGATACTACATTATGAATTTTAGCGTCACTGCCACGTTACAAAATTGTGTGTCCCAGCTATTTTCTGAGACTGTATCACTGCTGCATTCCACAGTTGCAGTCTGGTGGCATTTCAAAATCTCATCCCTGCAGTATTCTAAAAATTGCACACATTTTAAATGGCTCATTCTAAAGTCATTATTGCCGTTGTATTCCACCCCCATCACATTCTTAATTACTGTACCTTGCATCTGCACATTATGTAACTGCATGCCCTGACCCACCCAGTGTCTGCTTTCCTTTTTTCAGATGTTTACAACTACAGTTTTATGTAATGTGGGAGAAATAAGTCTGATAAGGTAGTTTGCAAGAAAGACTTTGCTGTGAGTTCCGGCTGCGCCATCATCAGTAGGTCTTTACTGAAAATGGCTTTTCTTGAACAGGCAGTGAATTTAGGGTTACAAAATTACTTGCAACATAATTAAATACAGGGTGGGATATTCAGACTGCACCAGGCAGGGGCGCATGCCTGGGCGCAGCGCAACTGGGCTGCACCAGGGCATGGACCAGGTGATATTCAATGGTGCTACGCCATGGCTCAGCACCACTGAACATGGCACTGAGGGCGCATGCACTGCGCCAGTGGCAGAAGGTGAGCAGGAGGATGCGCCAGTGCAAGTGCGGTTGCGCTAGGCACATCACCTGAGATATTCAGCGATGGGCATGCAAATGAGGCAATTATGCATGCAAGGCGCAAATCAGGCCATTTGCATGTCATTATGGCCCCACTTGCACATGGTGCGCCGATCCCTAACAACTTGCACCTGGCAACCTGCCAGGCTGCAGCTGTTTGGGACCGATGCCCTGCAGTCCCTTGGTGGACCCCGCTTCCATATGCCCGATTGCGGGCATAAGTGAATGAAATCCCTGGTGGTCCAGTAGACCGCTGTCCACTGCCTGATCGCGGGCATAGGTGAATTATATCCCTGGTGGTCCAGTGGACTGCTTCCCCACGACTGATCGCAGGCGTAAGTGGATTATATCCCTGGTGGTCCAGTGGTACCCCCCACCCGCCCGGGGCCCCACCACCCTGCACCCCCAAGTCAGTAGCGGGCAGCAGCACCCTGCCCGCCAACTGACTGGCGTACAATAGGGTCTGTCGCCTATTGGTCTGTCGTGGGCCAATGGTCATGCGAACCATACTGTACTACAAACCGATATTAACGAATGAGCGCCTTCATTCACATATTGAACTTATCGATATTAATGATCTACAGCCCATTGGCCCACGAGTGGACCAATAGACGCATACAGACCCTACCGTACGCCTGTCAGTTGGCGGTGGCTGCTGCCGCCTGCTGCTGACTGGGTGGGAGGTGGGGCCCCAGTGGGTGGGTGGGATATCACTGACCACCAGGGTGTCCATCGTTAATTCTGCCTGTGATCGGGCGCTGGGAGGGTCCACTGGATCACCAGGGATATAATCCGCTTATGCTCGCAACTGGGCATTGGGAAGCAGTCCACTAGACCAGCAGGGTTGTAGGACACATATGCCTGCGAATGGGAGAGGGGGGCACAACACTACCTGGGCAGGGGGCATATGTACTGTGTTCTGGGTGGGAGGGTGGCCACCCACAGCAGGCGGCTGCCGTGTTGCACCTTGCAATATGGTAGCTCGCCTGTGGGTGACCAGGACTTGTTCCTGGTTTTTCCAGGCACAACTCGACCCGAGTGGTGCAAAGGCGGGATTGTGCCAGCATCTGCGCCGCACATCCCAGGCTGAATATTGGGATGTGCCGCATATGCATGGGCACGTCCCCCGCAGTTGTGCCGCACACATTACCGATGTGCCCTGGTGCATCGGGAGTTGCACAGCGTAACATACTCCTTTGAATATCGCGCCAGGGCGCATTGGTGGGTTGTGTATGCCCTTTTTAATATCCGACCCATAGTAACTTAGAGATCTCGTTTTTGGCATTATGCTGACTGAGGAGATGCTGATCCAAATTCTGAATTTACAGACACTAGAAATTTTGGCTGGACTCCATCTTTACAGTCACTAGCCAACAGGCACAGAGCAGAAGGAAAGACAGTGGCTACGGACTGCTGAGCCAGTGCTCAGCTCAGACTGCCATGTCCTCGAGTACATTTACACAAAACAACAAGTAGCACTTGAGATGGAAAGACAAACTCAATACTAAATTAATTCAGCATAAATAGTTGATAAGCACAAAAAGGCAAGGGCATAAATTAGAGTACTCATTCCTGTTGAGTTAATTTTAGATTCATTTTAAAGATAAATCGGTTTCATAATGCCATTATTTCTTGCTAATTAATTGCTCTGGTTGGAAGCGGAGTAAGCAGCTGACTGGGGCAGACGCTCTTCCCAGAGCTCTGTGGACATCGAGTTAATTCTCCAATAAAGTGGCAACTTAAAGAGGAAGTCTGGCCAACATTTCTAGCATCAATACGTTCAGAATTTGGATTAACATATCCCCAATCAACCCCATGCCAAAAACGAGACCCCCAAGTTTACTGTGTTTAAAAGTTGCAAGCCAGCCGGCCCAGTGGCGCAGAGGATTGAGGCGCTGGAAGTCTCACCTCGTGGCAGGCCGTGACCTGGTCTGGAGCAAGCTCTGTCGCCGGGTCAGCACGGGGGGTGGTGGTGGTGTGGAGCAGGATGGAGTGGCCGTAAAGGAAAGCTCTCCTCTCCGGAGAGGTGGGGTGGCATCCCTCACTCACGGCTACCTCCTGGTGGAGGCAGAGGGGCTGAGCAAGCAAGGGTGCCAGCGATAGGCCAATGGGGCAGGTGGAGGAGGGACGTTACCGGGGCTGTAAGGCGCATGCGTGCGTCCACACGCATGCGTCCTTCTCCTGGGGTCCTTGAGAAATGAGGAGAAAAACAGAAAAAGGCAGCCGGTGGCAGGATGGCAACCGATTCTCCGCAGGCACTGCTCCCAGACCGGGAGTAAAGTAAGCCCCGGTAATTCCGGGGGACGGAGCTGGGGGACTCGGTCAGATGGGGGCCGTACGGAGCAAGTAGAAATACAGTAGTGATAAAAAAATAAATACAAGTTGCAAGTCGTCTTCTAACCCAAATCTCACTGTCTGTTCAAAAAAACGCTAGGTACAGTGAAGAGCTACTACTAATGATGTCATAACCGGAACTCACATCCTAGTCCTCCCTGCAAGACATCTTATGGGACTTTCCATAATGTTCAGATGTAAGGTACTTAAAAGGAGAACAATGGGCAAAAACAATGCAGCGATCGCTGCACAGATTGGGGCTCCAGTACCCAGGTTCCCCTGCTGTCACGATATACACTGCTATGTTTAAATAGCTTAGCATTTGTAAATTCTTATAATCCTCCAGGTGCAGCCGGCATTTTTTTTTTTTTTTTTTAAATCTGAGGATACTCACTGGTAATGGCGCTGCAAACAACACGATATGCTGACGCTCCACTGCCCCTTCCTGTATTGTGCCATGTACGAAGATTTAATAATCTCTGTGTCTCCCATGCCCTGCTCTATTTTCACTGACTTTGCCTCAGTGTTTTAGGCTAAGTCAGTGAAAACAAGCAGAGCCGCGGGAGATCTGGAGTGATAAATCTCTGCATGGGCACAATACAGGAAGAGGCAATGTGAGAGTCAGCATATTGGCGCTGTTTACAGCGTGATTCCTCTGGCAGTGAGCACCCCCATTACAAATGCCGGCCACACCAGGAGGATTACTGAATTTACGAAAGTATAAGGTATTTAAACATGGCAGTGTATATTGTGACTGCAAGGGTATTGGGGTCCTGGAGCCCTGATCTGAGCAGCGATTGCTGCATTACTTTTACCCGTAGCTCTCCTTTAAGAATGATGGGGTTTGGGAGGGTGGAATGCACTGGCAAACTCTGCTTTAGAATGCTGAAGTTGTGTACAATTTTTAGGTTGCTGCAGAGATGAGATTTAATACTGTGACCAAGCTGCAACTGTGGAATGCAGCAATGACAATCTCAGAAAGTAGCAGGGATGTGGTGGGGACAGTTTCAGAATGTGGCGGTCACATGCAATTTCAGTATGTGGCAGGGATGCACATTTCTGTAATGTGGTGGGATGTGTCATTTTGAAGTGTGGCAGGGGAATTTTCGGAATGCGATGGGCATGCACAATTCTGAAATATGGTGGGATGTACAGTGTCAGAACGGGACTTGGACAAGCAATTCTGGAATGTGACAGTGACTCATTTTCAGAATACGGTGAGGATGCACAATTTTGGAATATGGTAGAATATGCATTTTTGGAATGCAACAGATGGATAATTTTGGAATGTGGCAATGACAATTTTAGAATGTGACAAATGAATAATCATGAAATGTGTGAGGACAAGCATTTTTGGAATGAGATGGGTATGCACTATTTTGGAATATAGTTGCGACACAATTTCAGAATATGGCTAGGATGCACAATTTCAGAATGTGGCAGGGACCCCCAATTTCGGAATGCAGTGAGGATGCGTCATTTTGGAATGTGGAGGGATGCACAATTTCAGAATGTGACTTGCACATACTATTTCAGAATGTAGCAGTGAAACTTATTCTCAGAATGTGGTGGGATTTGCAATTTTGGAATATGGTGGGGATATGCATTTATAGAATATTACGAAGATGAGCAATTCTGGAGTGAAGTAGTGACAGAGAGTTTTTGATTGTGGCAGAAAGGTTTATGTGGCTGAAACACACAATTTTAGAATGTGATGGAGACCCCAAGTTTTGGAATGCGACCAGGAAACACAGTTTCATAAATGTGATAGAAACACATAATTTTGGGCCAGCTCCGTGGGGCCGAGCTAAGGGTTTGCTTGGCTCGCTGGCAACCGAGTTCGCACCCATGGAGACCAGCAGAGAGGGATTCTGGCGTCCACTGGGCGCTACTTCCTGGGGGGGTGGGTCGAGCCTGGTCTCCTGGAGGTGGACTGGGGATAAGCTTGGGGGCCGTGAAGCCTCGACACACCCACCTGTACGTCCCCGCCTCATGATGCAGTCTCTACACAGGCTACTGTGTGGGCGTGCTAAAAAAAAAAAAAAAAAAAAAAAAAAAAGTGAAAATGGGCCCCCTGCCCACCAGATGACGAGCGCCTGGCCCACATTGCCACAAAGTTCCAGACAGCCCAGACTGACCCAGCAGCAGCCTCCAGGGACTTGAAGCTGCACCTGCCAGCACTTCCCCCTCAAAAGAGAGGAACCCTCCTGACACAGGGATGTAAGGTTACCCTGAGTAAGGTCGCGAGATGATGATGTGGGGTCAAGATGGTGGTGTGGTGGGGCATTGGCGCTCTGAAGGAGTGGCTGGCAGGGGTGCCAGGGGAGAAGCATAAACAGGGCAAAAAAAAAAAAAAATTTTGGAATGTGGGGAAGTTGAGTATTTTCAGAATGTGATGGAGATGCACAATTTCAGAATGTGGCTGGTACATGCAATTTCGGAATGTGGCAGGAATGCACAATTTCCAGATGTGGCGATGACACAATTTTGGAATGGGGTGGTGACAATTTCAGAATATAGCACTGATACACAGCTTCAGAATGTGGCAAGGACATACACTTCTGGAAGATGACAGCAATGCAAACATCAGATTCTTGCAGGGACACACTATGTTGGAAATGTGGTGCGGATGTGATGTGCAGTTCTGAAACGTGGAGGGGGGGTGCATGCAACTGTGGAATGTGACAGGGGGAAGCAATGCCAGAGTAAAATGGTTTGTCCTGTCACATACTGCCAGTGTGCATCACCGCTACTGTACATTCCAAAACTGTCAATCCCTGCCAAATTCCTAGATGTGTGTTCCTGTTATATTCAGACTGAGTGTCCACACTACATTTTGAGACTGTGCATCCCTGAGACGTTCTGAAATTCCAAGTCCCTCTCAACATCCTGAAATTGTGCACCACCTTGACATGTCATAGTTTCGTGTACTGCTGGCATTCTAAAACCACCTCAAGCTGCACAGTACCATGGATGAAAACATTCTAGAAATGCATGTACTACACACCCATCCCAGTGTTAACGCCCCCAACCCCCAACCAATGACTACTAAAACTACACTTTCTTAAACCTTGGAGAAATGTCCTACAAGGCTGCTGACACGGAGGACTAGGTTGTGAGTTCAGGACATGACATTACAGTAGCACCCTATATGAGAGACTCAATAATAGCGCTTGTAAGGACAGCAACTGGTGAAAAACGTTGCTATACCCTGTAAAGCGAGTCTAGCAGGGAACTATATTTGCTATTGCAGGATATGGGGTACTGTGTGACCTAGTTCTGCTTAGCTGGCTGTGTAAAGTAGCGGTGTACGCTATTGTCCCTGGTGCCAGCGACCCGAGTTTGGGTCTAGTGTCAGACAAAGTAAATAATTGTCCCCATTTCTCTTCTAAATCCGCCCCCCAGAGTTGAAACTTAGTTTGGGGCATAGCCCCTGGATACAGTGTATGTTTTTGGTCTGTACTAAGCAACTGTCACTGTTTGTGCTGGTTGCTCTGGGGTCCATCACCCTGCTTGTGTCGGGCTATTTTTCTGTCGCTCTTTGTGACTGGCGCTCATTAGGAGTCGCCGTGATCACATAAATCCTGACATTACCAGTAGCTCTTCACTGAAACTGCCTTTTTTGAATAGTGAGTGAAATTAGGGTCACAAAAGTAACTAAACTTTTGGTATGAGGCTAATTGGGAATATGCCGATTCTAATTCTACAGTGTAGCACTTTTTGCCTGACTCAGTCTTTTAAGCAATTTTCTGGACGTTTTACCTCAACTGGACAGTAGAGCTGCTCAATCTGCAGCAGTGGACGAACTCTGAGGCATTTACAGTATGGTCCGGCTTAAAAATCAGCCCCAGACAGAGCCCATGAAGGGAAAGCAGCACGCACCTGCAAGCCAGTTGATTCCTTGCGGGTCTCAACGAGTGGAGAACTTTGTCTCTGAGCCTATACTGAAAGCCGTCCGAGAGGCAATCTTGAAAGTGATTAAAAAAAAAAAAAAAGACTTCTCCAATAAAGTTGATAATTTCAATACACAGGTCACGGTTTGAGAGGCCCAGATGGGACAAATGTCTGTTAAAATCAAAACGGCCACCAAATTTTCGAACAGAACTATGACCACTGAATCAGGCATGGCTAAAGGAAACAAACTCTGGCACTGACTGGAGCATATAGAAAATTCAATCTGAGCAACTAATGTCAGACTCTTGGATTTTTCAGAGGGGGAAGGAGGTCATGACCCAGCACAGCATGTGGACTACCTCTTTCATGTGGCCGAATTATGATCAGAGTTTTAACTGTTTCACAGTTTGTGTACAGAACTCTGCGCACTGCTCTGACAGGTTAATAACTTATGCTTGCATTCTGTGCACAAACTACTGACATAGTCAAAACTCTAAGCTAGTGAGTGGTTCCATGAAAACTGTGCAGAATGTTGCCCATGAAAAGGAAATAAGTGAAAACTGTTTTTCACATTGATATTTATTCACATACAGTTAAATATGGCTCATTTGGAAGTATGAATTTCATTTCTTCAAAAAGGAACATAACTAACTGCTGCTAATTAGCAGGATGTTCCCGGCCACTTTAACAGGGCATCACTGTAAACAAGCTTAGATCAATGGTTTTTATCCTGAATAAAAAGGAATTGATTTTATTTCTTAAACACTGATGTTGCAATTCGGCCTGTGGCAGAAACTAAATTCCAATCACTGCATGCTCGGTCTTGACTGCATTCAGAGTTGGTAACTCACAGCTCAATTAATGTGCATGTTAGCTGGGAAGGATCTTTGTGGAAGAAGTGGTTAAGGGGTAAATCAAGTCTATATAGAGCAAATGCAGCAAAACTAGTCAGTGCTTTGGTCTGTACAAAAAAAAGAGTAAGGATTATAAATCTCTCTCTATTTTTTTTAATTTATCATGCCAGACCAGTAGTGATATCCAAACTTACAAGCAAGATCTAGTTCCATCAAGTTAGGCAGTTTCTTCAACATAACTTCCAAAATGTCTTCAGTTCCCAGCAAAAATTTCTTGTGATTCCACAAACCAAGGCAGCGGAGAGTACAGAGCTGATCTAGGGCTTCTTCTGAAAGACTGGTATTTCCACAGTCTATCAAATCCAGTCTCTCTAGCTGAAGTTTCGTCATACACACTTGCTCTAAACCATTAACAAAAGGAAAAAGGTTAATTCATCAAACTTGAAAAAATATATATACTAATAACAATTTGTAGGTGATTAGAAGAGACATGGATATAAAATGTTTTTAAAACAGAATCATTTATTTATTCATTCATTCCTCTGAAATGGTCACAGCAAAATGCTTGTGAACTAATTTAAAAGCAGTGTACACAAATACTGCATAATACTGCATGTTGGTGGTAACTGATACAAACAAACTGTGTACAGGCTCTCACAACGAGTGTCACTTTTGGGATAACTTTGAGAAACAATCTTGAAACAAATTCAGCTTGCATTTTATAGATTTTCTGTATTTATCTTATTCTTCATTTCCAAATTAATTTATAGGAAAACAGAATCCACAATCTGCAGTTAATCAACTTCTGCTGTTTAATAGATGAAGTCACAATCCTGTTTGAGGCATCATGTAATCTTTTCCATTGCAACAAATGGATGTCACAGAAGATTATGAATTCAGCAAAAGGGTTAAAGGAACCTGCGAAGATTATTATTTTTATACACACATTTTGTGTTTTAAAAACACAAATTGCATTACTTGGCCCTTGCATGAGTTTCAGTAGGTCATTTTCATTTTTTTTTTTTTTTTTTTAAGTGAAAATAAACAGTTATAGCAATTTCTTTTAAGCAGCAGACGAATTCTTGGGAACAAGGATCCTGTTTTCATTCAAATTCAGTTAGTAGAACAGGACAGACGTGGAGTCTGGGGCTGCAGTTATCTGGTATGGGTACTACCTTGGTATTCCAACAACCCATAGGAAACTCCTCTGTCAGATTTGCCTCCTGAAGTACTCTTTAGCACCTCAACCTACTGGTATCCTTCTCTCCCCCTTTTTAATTTTTTATTCCAGATTCAGACTTTTTTTTTTATTTTTATGTTCTCTGTTTATACCCCCTTACTTGCCACTCAGGACCCTATCCTCAGGGACCCCTAGACTGTGCGCGCTCCTGTAGGTCCTCCCCAGGTAACTCCTTCTCGAGTCCTGGCAGCACTGCCCCTATCCGACCTCAGTTTGCCCCCTGGCGGGGAGGAGAGGGACCCCCTATAGTCTATGAGTGTGCGTTGGGTATGCTGCACAGGCCCAATCTGGAGCCTGGCAGTGTATTTTATCGTCATTTTATTTTGTAGGATTCCGTCAACTTTTCACCTGTGAAAACAGGCAGATTTTGCTCATCAGGCTTACAAGTATAAAAAAATAAAAAAGTGCACTCACCCCTGCAACACAGGACTCAGGAATCGATTCTATGATGAAGCCTCCAGGAGGAGGTGAAACGCAGGACAGGACATTTGCCCTGTGCCCTGGTTATTTTGCTTGTATCACAGAAATATATGGCTGCAATAAATTAGGTATTTATCTAAAGAAACTACATTCCCGAGTCCTATGTCGCAGGGTGAGTGCACTTTTCTGTCTTTACCAGAGACTGTAAATTAAGAGCAGCACCAACACCCTAGTGCACCCACTACTGCTACTATAAAAAATAAAATGAAATATTTCTGCCCCATGGTCACAACTGTGGCCCCACTTCAGCTTTACAACCCCACTCTTCTTCTCTGCACTTCCCCCTCCCAGGGCTGGGGTCAATGGGGGACTGGACACAGAGTTACCCACCAAATGACAGTTCTGGAAAGAGGTGGATAACCAATTTGTCTGGGCCAGAGAATGCTCACTTCCACCTGCATGCTTTACAAGGTTTTTCCATATGTTTCTCTCCTCCATAAAGGACGCTGAAGACAAGGGTTTAGTGATGTACGCGTATGCAGACTCATGCCAGCCCATGTCCACCCTCTGACTTCCAGGTCTAGGTGCACCACCACCACCACCACCACCTGTGGTCACCCAGGTGGTGGTAATGTAGCAGAGTCTGTAACCCTCTCTCCCAAAGAAGGAGAGCATCCTCTGGGATGTCCAATCTTTCTCCATCAGCCAAACGTCAGATGTCCTGGGCTCGTTCATGAACCTGGGTCGCAAGCATCAAAAGCAGCAAATCTTCTGCTGCACCGACGGGCTATACCTATTGGTATATTAGAAAGGCTGGCTTACCCTCTCTCCGTAGTTGCGGCAGTTCCACAATACTCCATTCACCCATCATATAATTAGATCCTTTTGATTTCCTGAACTGCTCCCTGCCCCCACCGATTTCCTGAACTGCTCCCTGCCCCCACCGATTTCTTGAACTACTCCCTGTTCCCTTCATAATTTTTTTTCTCCTCCTCCCCTTCCTTTTAGGACACAGGTTGCTACAGCACACAAGATGGTGCACTTCAGTCTTACCCTTTTAATTTTCAAACTGCCTTCCGTTCTAGAAAACTATTATGTATGCAGGTGGATGTCCTCTGTGCTACACTCCCGCCCCGTTTCAAAATGATTCCTTTTGCACTTCAATATATTAAAGTAAAACTGCCAATATTAGCACTGTGGCCATGGTAAATAAGGAGGGGGTGGCATGTGGCACCCAGAAAGGGGGAGGAACACAGAGCCAGCAGGGTGGAAGGGCCTGTAGAAAGGATGAGGGACATGCAAGGGGGGGGGAATGGAGGAAAAGGAGTGGTCAGAGTGCTCCTGCTGGGGATTCTATGATCAGGGGTATCAAATGGGATAGGAGGAGAAGCCTGGCCAGTTAGAACAAGATGCTTCCCTGGACTAACGGTGCACAGGGCTAACGCAGGTATATCAGCTGGCAAAGGATTGTGGGGTTCCCCAGACATACTGGTCCACCTGGGTACAAATGACATTGAGGAAATAGCGAGCTAGAGATACAGGCAAGATTCAGGGAGCTCGCCAGGGTCTGTCATGACATAGGATGCACAGTTTCCTTCTCAGAAATCCTGCCAGTGCCAAGGGCTAGTGGGGAACACAAAAGGAAAATTAGGGAGATAAACCAGTGGCTCAGGGAGTGGTGTGAGGCCAGAGAGTATGGGTTGATGGGGGAGACCTGGGAGGATAAGGAGCTGTATGCTAGAGATAGACTACATCTCAATTTGGAGGGGAGGGGAATCCTTAAGTTGAAAATAGAGGGGTTCATTGGTGAAAAGTGGGGTTTAAACTTGTGAAGGGGGGGGGGATGGGAGAAAAGGCTGTCAAGGGGGTGCCGATAAAGGAGGGACTCTGTCTCCACCCCCCTGGGGACCAGGAGGATTGCAGGAAAAGGCCAACTGGCAAAGTGCAGACCAGGGGAAAACAGAATCCCCGTGGGAACACGAGCAGGGAAAATGGAACTATAGGGAAAGGGTGGAAGGTAGTCCTGCTAAATGCCAGGAGCTTGGGCAATAAAATGCCTGAGCTCCAGGCAATGCTAACTGAGGGAGCAGTGGATGTGGCAGCAGTCACTGAGACTTGGGCCACTGCAAGACATGACTGGGACCTGAACCTGGAGGGATACACTATGTTCAGGAAGGACAGGGGAGGAAGGGTAGCAATGATAGTCAAAACTGCATTGGCATAGGGGAGTAGAGGGAGGAGGGAACCGTGGAGGCGATTTGGGTCACCTTGATAACAAGGGGCAAGAGGTAAAAATAGGAGTGGTGTATAGACCCCCTGCCCTGGCGGAGGAGCTGGAGGACAGTCTGGTGGCAGATGTTAGGAGACACTGCAGACTGGGCAGAGGCAAGTGGTGGTGTTGGGGGACTTAAACATGCCAGGAACAGACTGGGAGACTATGACATCCTCTGTGACCAGGGAACAGAGGTTGTTGGATGTCTTTCAAGGCATCCTAACTCAGCAGGTGAGGGAACCGACCAGGGAGGCACAGGTACTGGATGTGGTCCTGGCAGACAGTGACCAGATTGGGGGCCTGGAGGTAAGGGACCCATTGGCGGGGAGTGACCATGCCACGGTCTGGTTCTGCCTGGACCTAGGTGGGGTAGAAGGCTGCACAAAGACGGAAGTAACAGACTTCAGGGGGGCGGATTTTAAGGAAATGGGAAGGATCCTTAAGGAGCATTTGGATGGGATTGGGTCAGACATAGAGCTAATAGTAGGTGGGAAATCATCAGGAGAGGGGTGCAGGATGCTACCAGCACCTGTGCAAGAAGTAAAGGCGAAATCTTGGTGGGCCCAAAAACCCTGTTGGTGGACCAGGGAGGTCCAGGAGGTGGTGCGGGAAAGAAAGCAGCCTATAAGCAATTCAAGTGCTCAAGGAGTGAAAGGGATCGAGGGATGCAGGCTGATGGCTAGAAGGGCCACTAGAGTGGTGAGGGCGGCTAAGGCAAGGAAGGAGCAGAACCTGGCCAGGGAATTAGGAGAGGAACAAGGGTTCTTTAGATACATTGGGGAAAACGAAGGGTGAAGGGGCAGATTAGCAGGATTAAATCAGGGAGAGATGGGCACAAGACCCGGGGAGCAGGCTGAGGTACTAAATGAGTACTTCACCTCAGTTTTCACCAGGGAAAATGGGGTGCTGCATCATACATGGGAGGAGACAGAGATACTGAGGAGGGGGGACCCTACCGATCGGCAGGTCTGGGGAGAGGGAGGCATCACTGGCAGGTGGGAGGGGCTAAGCAGGAGAAGGGTACCGGAAGTGGAAATCACAGCAGAGAGAGTGAGGGAAGCCCTTAGCTCCCTTAAGACAGAGAAAGCACCGGGGCCGGATAAATTACATCCCAGAGTGCTGAAGGAACTTGCAGATGTCCTGGCAAAACCCCTGGCAGAGCTTTTCACCATCTCTCTGAGGACAGGGTGGGTGCCCCAAGACTGGAAGGTGGCGCATATAGTGCCTATCCACAAGGGGGGATCAAGGGAGGTGGCAGAGAACTACAGGCCTGTCAGCCTGACCTCGGTGGTGGGCAAGGTGATGGAGGGCATTGTCAAGGAGAGGCTAGGGGGGGACCTGGATAAGTCAGGGTGCCTGGACGATAGACAGCATGGATTCATCCCGGGGAAATCGTGTCAGACAAACCTGGTGGAGTTCTATGACTGGGTGACAAGTGCCTTGGACCTGGGTAGACCAGTGGATGTCCTCTTTCTAGACTTCAGCAAGGCATTTGACTCTGTTCCTCACGTGGGCCTGTTGGATAAGCTGGGAGAAATGGGGTGGGAACCAGATGATCAGATGGATGAGCAATTGGCTCCAGGACCCGGACCCAGAGGGTCGTAGTTGAGTGAGATAGTCTCATCCCCAAGGAGGGTCATTAGTGGGGTCCCACAGGGATCAGTCCTTGGGCCCCTTCTGCTCAACGCCTACGTATCTGACATAAGGACAGGAATCAGCAGTGAGATGAGTCTCTTTGCAGATGACTCGAAACTGGGGGCGGTGGTGGATGGGGAGGAGGGAGGGTGGCCCTACAGGGGACCTGGAGGCTCTGGAAAGATGGTCTAGAAAGTGGAAGCTGAGGTTCAATGCAGGGAAATGCAAGGTACTCCACCTGGGGGCCAGAAACCCAGGCCAAGTGTACACCCTGGGGGAATGCTAAGCAAGTCCGATGGCTGAGAGGGACCTGGGGGTGGTGGTGGATGTCAAGATGAACAACTCTGAGACTTGTAGGAGGGCAGCAGCCAAGGCCAACAGGATGCTGGGATGCATCGCTAGGGA